>CM076581.1:1419721117-1420117789 GCA_034641835.2 Pinus albicaulis | reverse complement strand
GCTAGTAGTACAGTGCATAAGGAATACAAGAGTAAACGGATGCTTGCTTGTAACTAAATTACTTCAAAGAATAAATCACACACTCAGAAAACTCAACAGCTTATCAGTCAAGGGTTCGGCAGTGATAACCCATCCCTTCGGAAACTGATGGAAAGGAAACTAGAGCATGGATCACGAGCCTGGGAGCTAGACAGTGACTGCCAATTCTCACTACAGCCTTAGATCATCTCTCACACCAAACCAACAACTGCAAGTAAATGGAACAACAAAGCGAATAAAGGATTGAACAACAATTCTGGAATAGAACAGCAAGTCTAAAATGGAACAGCAATTGAAATAACTAAGTCCCGCGGGTTATAACCAAACTCAATCTATTAACTCAAATATACTCTTTGCAATCAAATAACATTCTTTCACTCCAAAGGCAATTCACACAAATCACACTAAAGGAACAGCAACAACGATTAATGAATTATGGAATAGTACTGATGAATTAGAAACGCACACAACACGAACGTTTAATATAACAGCTCTGTAACATAATAGTAAGAACATGCAATGAACTCTTGAAAGGATTAATAACTTGATGCGGAGTCAACACACGATTTTATCTGCAAAAACTTCAATGATTCAATCTTTAACAGAGCATGTAATATGAACTTATAAAACATACCGAATTACCAAATAACAATGATAAACAAACCACACAGAAATAAAGCCGTAATGGTACAGAAGCAAGTGTCCTTCGGGGCTGGGCCCTTAGCCTCCAAGGATACACCGCTTGAAGTTAATTCAGTCGCAGAGATGAAATAATCACCAAACTTCCATTAATGCATCGGTCAAAAATACATTGAACCAGTTCTCAACGAAACTTAATAATCAAAGCTGATGTTTTACAGAAATTACATAAAAGCGTATCCTTCATCTCTACATCTATATTATCAAACTAACAGTGCTGTCTCTTTATATAAAGACGACGGTGGAGATGTCCAAGTGACAAGGTAAATAAAGCAGTGATCCCTCAGGATCGAAGATCCCGAGGGATTCGCCAAACTGTTAACTCTTCATCCTGTCTTTTCTTTTGCGCTGAGCTGGTGTCTTCTCCTTCTTTTCTGAGCCGATTTGCTTTGATCTGTTTATCTTTGTTTGCGTTCGGTTCTCGTCCAGAGGGACAGCAGTTATCTCAACTTTGTCCTTTCCTTTGGAACGGCAATCCCTCGTTTTCTCCTTTTCCTGTATAGAAAATAACCATTATCAGTGGCTAAGTCTTGTATATCAATTCTCACATGTTTTGTTATAGTTCCTTATTAATTTCCAAATTTATGACACAAAAAGGTTCACAAATTCTATTAAAAAGCCACTGAAATAATGATCAAAAGCATACCTTTTTAGTACTCCACACACCCCCCTGCTTACCTTGTTTCATGTCCTCATGAAAACATTGTAGTTGACATGCAATGCAATGAGAGAATATGCTGGAGAAGGAGTCTCATGCGGAGGCCTATAACCATGTTGAGTGATTAGATAGTCAAAGAACTGACCTGTTTGCCCCTCAGGCATATCATACAGGGCCTGGTATCCGGGTGGAGGATGCCAAATAATTGGAGTGCGAAATCTATATCCTAACCAGGATGACCCTGCTTTCAGAATGGTCTTGCCATAGAGGTTCAAATGGTCGGCAGCTAACTCAAAGTTCTCATACTTAAATGGTTCTCTGAGCTGGATGTGTGGATCAGAGATTCGGTATCGAAATTTGGCTGCATTAATAGCCAAGTCTTTGATGGAAAGAAAATACTCTAAACTCTCTTGAATGAGTGCCTCATGCATGGGTCCTAATGTTTCAATGGCACCAGGAGCTGTTATAAGATATCTATGAGCTTTCCACAACTGTACTGGGTTCCTAGGCTCAGCCCTAACCCGTAAATCTAGACCATTTTCCTGACCCTGGAAAGTGTCATAGGCTTTGAGCCACTTAATCTGATTAACCCCGAATGAAATGAATGCTTGGAATTGGATGTCTCCAATGAAAGGGCCAGGGTTTAATTCAGTCTCCTGACTTAACACAAGGTCGTGCAAATAAATTTCACACAACAACCTCTGGACTTTCATTCCATAATGTTTACAGCAGTCTATAAAATCATTGACGGTGTTAATTTGTATAGGGGTGCCTGCTTTAACAGCTTTGATTTTTAATTGTAAATACCGTTCTAATAAAAACAGAGCATAGTTTTTAGCAGGAGCCCTACATGCTAAAACATCATTGTATAAAGAACACAAGTCATTCATCCGTTTGATAACAGTATTTAGTCTACTGGTTACCTGTGCAACATCCTCTTGTTCCTTTTTCCAACCTTCAAAGGCCTGGCTTTTGGATTGACTGACGTCCCTTAATTGCTGCTGTAACTCTTCATATTTTTCTCGGGGAACCGTTTGCTCTCTAAGTTGTTCGGCTTCTTTCTGGGCTTGCTTCACCATCTTATGCAAGGTTTTCGTTTTCGGATCTTTTTTCCATAGGTCAGTGGAGGCCGGGAGTTTTACCTGAACTTTCTTATTATGTTGTTTGGAGTTCAGAACCCTTATTACCCCTGAGGGTGGTGCCTCTGTCTGAATTTTCTTGTCACTGATCCTTATATCCTCCTTTTCTGTTTTAACGCGAACACCCGTCTGTTCCTCAGCATCATTTGGAACGACAGCTGGATTCTCAGTAGGGTTTTGAACAGCAGGCCGCTTGTTGGCCTTCTTTTTCCTCCCTCCGGTTTTTCTTACCTTCTGGTTCTTTTTCAGAATCCTAATTTGTTGTCTGAGCTGGGTTATCGTATTCAACAATTTATTCCGTTCCCTCCGCAACTTCTTAATTTCCAATGTTTCATTCGAAGGAACAACAGTCTGTCTGCTACGGACTGTATCATGACTAGTTGCTAAATCTTCCTCTTGGGGTTCTTCCTCACTGCTCTGCTCTGGTTGTTCAGGAGTAGGAACCTCGACTGGTTCTGTCTCTTCCTGAGAAGATGCTGTCTCTGCTTCTACTTCCTCTAGAACTTCCTCTTGTGACCTGGGAACAGATTGTTCCCGTTCGGTATTTTCCTCCTCTTCATCATGAACAGGCATGTTTTCTTCTTGGGGTTTGTCGTGGGGGTCCTCTGAACTAGAAGGTTGACCATACTTACTCATATTGGCTAGGACTGTGGCCAAGTCATCATCTCCCAGTAGGTCTTGTAATGGGCTATCTTCCTGCTGTCCCATTTCTTCCTCCTGTTCAGTTTCTGCTTCTATTTCTGTTCCCGAAGGCTCGGCTGCTTCTTCTTCGGGTTGCTCATCTTCAATTATTACTGGTTGGCTGGTGCTTCCCTGAAGCTTTTCCAGCCTCCCTCTTATCCGAGCCAACCGGGCTGATTTTCTGGGCTTATCTATGCTTCCTCTCATCCGAGCTAACCGAGCTGATTTTCTGGGTTCCTCTGGTTGCTCGGGTGAGTCAATGGCATGCTTGCGCTTTGCCGATTCTTGATGTATCTCTGGTTGTTCTGATGTACTAGCAACATGTTCTCTGCGTTTTGCCAGACACTCTGGTGTGCTTATAGAATGTCTGCGTTTTGGGGATGGCTCTGTCAATCCCCCCTCAATTAGTGCAATCAGTTCTTCCCAGCTGCTCTGCTGCTGGGTGAGACCATAACTAACCACTAGTCGTATCAACCCATGGTGGCTAACGGCTGACTCTACGTGCTGTGCCTTTCTCATACTTTGTGCAGCATCATGCAGTAAGGAGTTCAGGAGTGCAGGTAAATTTACAGAGCATCTCTGCTTTAAAACAGCTAAAAGTTTAAGATGTCGTGGTCTTACCACGTCTTTCCTTCCTTCGCAGGTAATGTAACTCTGCACTGTTCTTGCTAGCTCCGTCCAAGGTTCTCCTAGGGTTGCTGGCAGAATACCCTTCCCCTTAATTGTCAGATTCTGGCCTTCGTCCTGGAACAGTTCCATGACCTTCTGTAATCGTTCCCTTTTTAATGTCCATACCGGTCCGGTGGCTGGTAGTCTTGAAACTTCTGCAATTATGGCATCAGTGACCGCTATCCGCTTCCCTCTTTCTGTGGAGTGGTCATCTTGTAAATTCTGCAAAAATTCCATCGCTACTGTTTCATTGGACTCCTGTAGGCGATTGAAATAATTCAACCATCCTGCTCTTTCCAGGATCTCTCGGGCAGCAGCGGAGATCGTCAGCTGTTGAGGCTCACTTCGAATTGCCCTTCCTCCCATAGTTTCACTGTAGATTCTAAATGGAACAACAACTACGTTTTCGGTATGAAACACAGAGAGGATGATAATCGCAAGGTTTCGAAAAAACACAGAGTATGCAACAGTGCAACAGAAAGCAACTTGTGACAAAAATAGAAATGCCATGCCGTTAAACCATGCCAAACCGTCGTATACTAGCTTTCCCGAATGGTAAGTTGACACGTAATACAGGGAATGATGAGGTTAACCTCCCCCCCCGCAATGTGACAGGCTGTCCCAGCCGGCAAATAAAGGAGCGGCACCCGGTCTGCAATCAAGTCAGAAAGGAACAGCATATGGAATTATGCCATGTTGAAAAGGACAACGAATTACCGAAATCGAGGCGGATAATTGATCGCATATTATATAAGAGGCTGCTGTGTTATGATTTGAGGCTGATGGATAGGGCATGTATCGTACTTGCCAATCTCAAGTGGTCATGGTCACTTCCGTTGCCATGATTGGTAATGATAAATATTCATGCGATATATAAATCAGGAAATGACATATAATTAGTTCCTAGGAGATAAGAAACAAAAGAATATTAGTATCTTTACCCATTGGTGTAAGCAAGGTGACTTCAATACCATTAACAGTACTCTGCTGCCAACAGGTGTCCATAACCTTGGCAGAGTTGTTTTTTTACCCTCGGAACCATGATCCTTTGTGTATATTTAGGAATGTTGTTATGTCAAAATGTAGACCATTATGTTGGCTTGGTGACCAGTTAACCATAATGCCATTCACGAGGAAGGAGCGAAACATGGGCAGGCCGGCTCGTAATGAGACCTCCTGTTCCAAGGTTTGTTTATTTGATATACCTTTTGGACCATATCCCTGGTGTGGTGGCCAGAATGGGAATGCCACTTCACTGCCATCCTCATGATCATGGTAGGCTGGCTCTCGATGAGACCCCCTATCCTGCATTTGACACTTGACATATCATGTTCACATATTTTTTCTTTTTCATCGAATACTTTTCCTTATACACAAAGGGTGGCTCAACACTCCTTAAGAGTAGGAATGGCGGAAGAAGTCTTATTATCTCAATAGGAAGATATAAACTCTTTGCTCTTATTCCCAAGTACTAATAAAAAAAGTTTAAGGGACTCAGCATGATAAAGATAACCAATCAGGGCAAAATTGGTAAAACCATGTCAAAAAAAGGTAAGAAATAAGTATGTCCTTCCATTTGTCCTCTTACTAATGCAGAGCCTTATAGATATAGCGATTTATGGTTTGCAGTTTTCGGTATGTTGTGGTTTTATATTTCATTGCACAAATACATAGCTGTATCTTAAAGACTAGAAAGAAGACGGGCAAGAAGCATCCTCAATTTAGATCAGCAAAAGAATAAGCTGTTTCACAAGGAGAGCAGAAGTATGCGAGTGGTGTTCCTTTGAAAAAGAAACAACAACGGATGATAAAAACAGCAAAAATGCAAATGCCGTTCCTTTGGGAAAAAGGAACAGCAAAAATAAAAATACTATAAAAACACTCAAAATTTCATTCCTTTGAAAAAAAGGAACAACAACAATAAAAGAACGTTGTTTCTTTGAAGAAAAAGAACAGTGGTAACCAAAAGGAACAGCGGAAAATGTAACAATGCCGTTCCTTTGAAAAAGGAACAGCAGAGATCCCGAATGCTGTTCCTTTAGAAAAGGAACAGCAAAACAAGCGAAACCAACATCATACAAAAACACGCATATGCTATTTTTAGAAGAGCAAAAATCGAACTTTATGAAAGAAAAGGAACAGCAAAAATGACAAGAAAATATTTAATTCAAACTTATGTACAAGAATCACTCAAAAAAACAAGAACTTATGTACAAATTGCAAAAAGAAATGAACCCTTAATGAATTACAGGTGAGGAAGATTTCTCTTCCTCTCCTAAGATCTCCATATCAGTGTCTCGGCGTAGCTGCTGGCAGAAGGATTCCCGAGTGAGTGGTTTACGATAGAGACGGACTTGGTGGCCATTTACTTTGAATGCATATCCAGAACCGTCAATGGTGATTAAAGTAAGGGTTCCGTTGTCATGTACCTTCTGGATTTCGTATGGTCCCAACCATCGAGTCTGAAGTTTTCCAGGGAAGTCCTGAAACCGAGAATCGTATAACAGAGCCCAGTCTCCCTCGTGGAAGACTTTGTTTTTGATGAGCGCATCATGCCATTTAGCTCGCTGCTGTTGAATCAATGCTGTATTTTGTAGTGCAGAGAGCCTAATTTCGTCTAATTCATTGATCTGCTGTAGTCGATTGATTTGTGCCTCGCTTAGATCTAGGCCAACTTCCTGTGTCGTCCGTAATGTTTGGATTTCGAATTCTATGGGAAAAATGGGTTGTTTTCCAAACACTAATTGATAAGGTGAGTAACCGGTGGTGCTCCTCCATGTGGTTCTATAGGCCCAGAGTGCTTCGTAGTTTGCAGTCGCAATCACGCCTATGTGACGCAATGGTTTTCGTTAGGATTGATTCTATTATCTTATTGCTACTTTCTACCTGCCCATTCGCCTGTGGGTGATATGGAGTAGTGATTTTATGCTGGACGTGATAATTGTTTAGTGTTGCAGCTAATTTATGCCCAACAAATTGTGGTCCTCCATCTGTAATTATTTCCCTAGGAAGGCCATAACGAACAAACAGATGGAATAGGAACTGTATGACAGAGTCCTCTGTGGCTCTTGGAAATGCTTCTGCCTCAACCCATTTGGTGACATATTCTGTTGCCACCAAGATATATGTTTTCTGATTTGATGAGGGGTTGATGGGTCCAACGAAATCAAGAGCCCATCGCTCGAATGGTTCGATGACCAACTGTGGTTTCAGAGGCATCTCATCAGCTTGACCAGGTCGTCCTGCTCGCTGGCAGCTGTCACAGGCTTGGACAAACTTCTTTGCATCTTTGAAGATCGTAGGCCAGTAATATCCTGTCTGCAATACTTTATGTCCAGTTCTACGCTCATCGAAGTGCCCCCCACACGGTCCATCGTGACAGGCTTTTAGGATGTCGAAGATTTCATCCTCCCTAACACATCGCCTGATATGCATGTCTGCTCCTGTGTGAAACAAATAGCCTCCAATCCACGAAAATCGAGAACTTTTCTGAATAATCTGCTTGCGCTCATTAGGAGTTAAATGTTTTGGTAATTTACCCACTGCGAGGTAGTTGGCAACATCAGCATACCAGGGTGTTTGAACGGCAACAACAAACAGGTGCTCATCCGGAAATTGATCTTCAACTGCTGCATCGCTTGATTTTGGTATTTAAAAGAAAATCGCTGCTGTGGGGGTCTACAATATCCTTGGTTGTGATGTTTTAATCGCAATAAGATTAAACCATCGAGTTATCTGATTGTCAGCTTATTTACAAATATTTATAGCATCGGTCTCAGACAAGATAACAAAGACAGCTCATAACATAATGTCTAAATTTATTGACAGCATGTATTACAGCTAGGAATTCTTTTTCAGTAACAGTGTAATTTAATTCAGCAAGGGATAAATTTTTGCTGATGTAATAGATAGCATATGGTTTTTTATCCTCTTCCTCCCCAAGGACTGCGCCAATGGCTGTATCTGAGGCATCAGATGATATCTGGAATGGTAGGTCCCAGTTTGGTCCTCGAAGGACTGGGGCTGTGGATACAAGCTTCTTTAGATCCTCGAAAGCACGGTCACATTTGTCTGTCCAAAGAAAATCAACGTTACCAGTTAGTGCATATAACGGAGCAGCAATGTGCGAATAATGCTCTATGAATCGTCTATAATAACCGGAAAATCCAAGAAAGATGCGTACCTCTGTTTGAGTAGTAGGAGTGGGAATAAGAAAAAGTATTTGGATTTTGGCCGGGTCTACCTGAATGCCAGCTGCTGAGACATAGTGTCCTAGGATAAGTCCTTCAGTCATCATCAAGAAACATTTTTCGTGGCTTAAGCAAAGCCTGGTAACAATGCAACGTTGTAGGACTTTTTCTAGGGTGTCTAGAGCTGGATCAAAATCATCTCCATATGGTGTAAAGTCATCCATGTAAACTTCAAGTCCATCATTGATTAAATCTGCAAAAATACTAAGGATAGCCCTCTGAAATGTGGTAGGAGCATTACATAGGCCAAAAGGTAGAACTCGATAGGCAAATGTTCCCCAGGGACAAGTAAAAGTAGTTTTATCCTGGTCTTCAGGGGCAATCTGAATCTGATTGTATCCACTGAAGCCATCCAGGAAAGAAAAGAACTTTTTCCCTGCTAAAGTATCCAATACTTGATCTATGAAAGGAAGAGGAAAATGATCCTTCTGTGTTGCCTTGTTTAGTTCCCTATAATCCACACAAATTCTCCATTTCCGGTTCTTTTTTGGTACCACCACAAGCGGAGAGACCCATTTACTATCAGAAATAGGGTAGATAAAATTCACATCTAAAAGCTTCTGAAGTTCAGTTTTTACGACATCTTTTAGATGGGGATTAAGTCTCCTTTGCGGCTGACGCACAGGTCTGGCATCTTTTTCTATATAAATGTGGTGTGTACATAATTGGGGATCGATTCCTTTCATATCAGGGTAGTCCCATGCAAATGCTTCTTGATATTTTGTTAACAAATGGATGAGCTTTGTTTCTTGTTCATGTGTGAGATTAGCATTGATGTTTAAAGTTTTCCCCGGTGCAATTTCCACAGTTTTACTATGTGTAACAGGAGTGACAGGTATCGTTTGGTCATGGATATCTTTCAAAGGATCCTCTTCCAATTCATTATCAAATGCTGCTTCTATCATGTGACACTGTGTACGAGGTTCAGTTTGAGTAATGAAATTGTTAATGGCATCGTCTTCTGTTTGATCTTTGAAATCGAGTGCCTCTTGTATAGTTAATGGAGATCTAATGTTATCAGTAAGGTATGATACAGGGTGTTTATTAGTTTTAATCATTGTGACACTTGGCTGCGCTGGAGGATATAGAACTAAATTTTTGCTATTCGGTCCTCTGGTTATGGTCATATTTCCCTGCCGACAGCCAATGTAGGCATCGGTAGTGGCAAGCCAAGGCCTACCTAAAATTAGCGGATGTCCATCAAGTCGGGTTTTTGGATTAATTATCAGGAAATCGGTTGGATACTCCCAGGATTCTACAGAGACCATGACATCATGTAGAGTACCCTCTGTTCTAACCACAGATCGATCAGCCAATTCCATCAGAGTGGAGGTGGGTTCTACAGATGTAATCCCGAGCTTTTGGCAAGTTGTGGTCGTTAAAATATTAATTGCAGCCCCTAGATCAACTAAGGCATTAGATAGGGTCTGACCATAAATTTGAACAGTTATAATTGGGTTCCCGGGGTCTTCATATTTCAGGGGTGTTTCTCTTCCAGACAATAGGTCAGATAAGGTACCGACTACTTGGACTCTTGGATTATTTGTTATATTCCTCCTTGGTTTCTTTATGCACAATTCTTTTATAGTTTTTGCGTATATGGGGATGTCTTGAATGGCTTGGAGGAATGGAATTTTTATGTACAGATTTTGTAATTCTCCCAGAATGTCAAAGTCAGGATATTGTATGGATCGAGGTATGGCTAATCGTTCTGGGAATGGAGGAGAGGATGTGGTTGCTTGATTATGAGTTTGTTGCTTATTTACATCCTCTTGTTGTGACCGATGTTCTTCAGAATCGATTCTGTAGGATGAACTCGTTTTATCTTCCCCGTCCATTATACGTCCGTACCTTAATCGAAGGTCATTGCACTGTGTCTCCCTATTGCAGCCATGATTTGAATAGATTGGACCGTTCGTTATTCCGGATTGGGATCGGTTGGGCCGGGAGTTGCGGTCTCGTGTTAGATCGGGGATTCGTTGCAAGGTCGCGCAGTAGGTTGAGGGACTCAATGAAGTCCAACCGGGTGGTACACTCCGTTCAAGCGGCCTGTTCCGGCCAGGGTGAAAGAACTCAGAAGTAGAGGGAGTCCACTGTGAAGGGTATGGGCCATTTTGCCAATATGGTGGAGAATAAGGGAAATTCGGCCAACCAGTTTGGCTTGTTTGATTCAGCCATGGATTTAAAGAAGGAAACGATTGTGGTGACCATTTTGTAAATGGGGGTTGAGATTGATTTCCACACATACCAGGCTGTTGAGCATTATACCGTGGGTTTTGAAAGATAAGAGGTTGTCCCAAACATAGTTGTTGTCTCTGGCCGGGCCATCGAGGCGGCGCCGGTTGATCGAATTCACCGATTCTCGTTCTTCTTCTCGCTATTCGCCACGTTCAATCTGTGAAGTGAGGAGCAGCTCGGTAGGCAGATTTTTGTACGTATGGCGAAGTTTGGACTTCTTATCCAATTAACACCTTTGCTGTCGCCAGACGGGGGGCAGAAGGACGCGTCCGTTCCGCTCAAATGTCATTAGCCTCGCACAGCCACTGGCTGTGTAGTTAGTGTCTCCATAATATCAGTTTTAAAATTTTCTAATAAATTTCCAATTTCTGCACGTGTTACTCCTTCTGCTGATACTTTGTTATCTCTTGCAAACCGATCATATTCTGTCGGTTTTATTCTTGTGCTGCCTCTCGAACTCCTGATACATAAGTCAAGGATGTCAGTAAAATTATCTTGATAAATATCCCCTTTGCCCATAATGTTTAATGTTTCAATCCATTGTTCCTTCATGCCCCTCATTAATGTAGTTTTTAACACATTATCAGGTAAAGGTAGCGATGCATAAGGAGATCTTTGTAGATTATACTGAAAACGTTCCACATACTCCTCTAATGTTTCATTTGGTTTGGCTGTCATTTGAAATATTTCGTCTTTTAATTCTCTAGACCTACAATAATCCTGATATTTTTTTAAGAAGGATTCTTTCATTTGATCCCAATTGTTGATAACCTCGCCACCTAGCCCCATAAACCATCTTAAAGCAGCCCCTTTTAATGTAGAGGGAAATAATTTCAATTTTTGGGGATCGGTGGTGTAATCGTACCCCCTACATAACACATCGAATTCGAATAAGAATGCATCCGGATCTTCTGATGTGAGTCCGTGGAATGTAGGGATATGCTGAAGAGGGATAGCTTTCATGGGTGCATTTGCTGCAGAATCCACTATAGGATATTGTAATGTAGAGGTTTGAGTATTTGGTTGGTTTTGAGCGTTTGGTTGGTTTTGAGCCATGGAATCGAATATATGCCAATAACCTTCTGGGATATCTAGGAGGGTATTCCTAGGTTGAGTGGGAACGGTTTTGACAGGGATCTTTTTAACAACGCTTCCTTTATCTGGAATAATGGGAATACCAGGTGTCCGAGGAGATTGAATTCCTTCAACAATGACTTTCGCAGCACTCCCCTTATCTGGGCTATCTAATGGCTGATTTGTCTCACTAGGGGATTTTGGTTCCTTGGTTTCCCATGTTTCTCCTTCTCCCTCACAAAAGTTGCTAGAGTTCCCTTCTTGCAATAATTCTGGAGTAGAATTTTCAACTTCTTGAAAGTCCTGCTCTTCAGTTTGACTATGCACCTCAGCGCAGGCTACAGATGGTGATCCTGTGGCCTGAAGAGAACTAGTAGGCGGTTTAGAAATGTTTTTCTTGAGGCCTACTGATGGCTGAGATTCTGTTTTCTTATAGATTTCGTCTATGAAGGTCGTTCGGCCAAGGGTCACCGGCCCCTTAGCTTTTTCAGGTTTGGATGGGGGTTTGATATTCTTTTCTGGTCTTTTCTGCTTAGTCATGCACTCAAAAAAAAAATGAACTACCAACTTCTATTCAAACAAAGCAAAAACAAATCTGTTAGGAAAGCGAATAGTGGAGCAGGTCTTTTACATGCTCCGCACGTAGGTTCTTACCTTCCGTTTTTAGGATCCAACTCCTCCCTAGCAGGCTCGTACACTACTCTGAAAAAGACAAATGGCTACACTCTTTCCCCGGCAACGGCGCCAAAATGTGGAGCTATAAAAAGGGACATACTCCTCTAATGTTTCATTCGGTCTGGCTGTCATTTGAAATATTTCGTCTTTTAATTCTCTGGACCTACAATAATCCTGATATTTTTTTAAGAAGGATTCTTTCATTTGATCCCAATTGTTGATAACCCCGCCACCTAGCCCCATAAACCATCTTAAAGCAACCCCTTTTAATGTAGAGGGAAATAATTTCAATTTTTGGGGATCGGTGGTGTAATCGTACCCCCTACATAACACATCGAATTCGAATAAGAATGCATCCGGATCTTCTGATGTGAGTCCGTGAAATGTAAGGATATGCTGAAGAGGGATAGCTTTCATGGGTGCATTTGCTGCAGAATCCACTATAGGATATTGTAATGTAGAGGTTTGAGTATTTGGCTGGTTTTGAGCATTTGGTTGGTTTTGAGCCATGGGATTGAATATATGCCAATAACCTTCTGGGATATCTAGGAGGGTATTCCTAGGTTGAGTGGGAACGGTTTTGACAGGGATATTTTTAATAGCGCTTCCTTTATCTGGAATAATGAGAATTCCTGAAGATTGGACTCCTTCAACAATGATTTTCGCAGCACTCCCCTTATCTGGGCTATCTAATGGTTGATTTGTTTCAACAGGGGATTTTGGTTCCTTGGTTTCCCTTGTTTCTCCTTCTCCTTCACAAAAGTTGCTGGAATTCCCTTCCTGCAATAATTCTGGAGTAGAATTTTCAATTTCTTGAAAGTCCTGCTCTTCAGTTTGACTATGCACCTCAGCACAGGCTACAGATGGTGATCCTGTGGCCTGAAGGGAACTAGTAGGCGGTTTAGTAATGTTTTTCCTGGGGCCTACTGATGGCTGAGATTCTGTTTTCTTATAGATTTCGTCTATGAAGGTCGTTCGGCCAAGGGTCACCGGCCCCTTAGCTTTTTCAGGTTTGGATGGGGGTTTGATATTCTTTTCTGGTCTTTTCTGCTTAGTCATGCACTCAAAAAAAATGAACTACCAACTTCTATTCAAACAAAGCAAAAACAAATCTGTTAGGAAAGCGGATAGTGGAGCAGGTATTTTACATGCTCCGCACGTAGGTTCTTACCTTCCGTTTTTAGGATCCAACTCCTCCCTAGCAGGCTCGTACACTACTCTGAAAAAGACAAATGGCTACACTCTTTCCCCGGCAACGGCGCCAAAATGTAGAGCTATAAAAAGGGTCTCTTTCACCTCTAATTACCTCACATTAATATGTCAATCCGGGAGCGTTTTGTCATTACAAAGAGTGACTCAATCTGAGGCTATCATTTGTCAGAGTAATGCTAGTAGTACAGTGCATAAGAAATACAAGAGTAAACGGATGCTTGCTTGTAACTAAATTACTTCAAAGAATAAATCACACACTCAGAAAACTCAACAGCTTATTAGTCAAGGGTTCGGCAGTGATAACCCATCCCTTCGGAAACTGGTGGAAAGGAAACTAGAGCATGGACCACGAGCCTGGGAGCTAGACAGTGACTGCCAATGCTCACTACAGCCTTAGATCATCTCTCACACCAAACCAACAACTGCAGGTAAATGGAACAGCAAAGCGAATAAAGGATTGAACAACAATTCTGGAATAGAACAGCAAGTCTAAAATGGAACAGCAATTGAATAACTAAGTCCCGCGGGTTGTAACCTATTAACTCAAATACTCTCTATGCAATCAAATAACATTCTTTCACTCCAAAGGCAATTCACACAAATCACACTAAAGGAACAGCAACAACGATTAATGAATTATGGAATAGTACTGATGAATAGAAACGCATACAACACGAACGTTTAATATAACAGCTCTGTAACATACAGTAAGAACATGCAATGAACTCTTGAAAGGATTAATAACTTGGTGTGGAGTCAACACACAATTCTATCTGCAAAAACTTCAATGATTCAATCTTTAACAGAGCATGTAATATGAACTTATAAAACATACCGAATTACCAAATAACAATGATAAACAAACCACACAGAAGTAAAGCCGTAATGGTACAGAAGCAAGTGTCCTTCGGGGCCGGGCCCTTAGCCTCCAAGGATACACCGCTTGAAGTTAATCCAGTAGCAGGGACGAAATAATCACCAAACTTTCATTAATGCATCGGTCAAAAATACATTGAACCAGTTCTCAACGAAACTTAATAATCAAAGCTGATGTTTTACAGAAATTACATAAAAGCGTATCCTTCATCTCTACATCTCCCTCTATCTCCCCTCAAGCTAACAATGCTGTCTTTTTATATAAAGACGACGGCGGAGATGTCCAAGTAACAGGGTAAATAAAGCAACGATCCCTCAGGATCGAAGATCCTGAGGGATTCGCCAAACAGTTAACTCTTCACCCTGTCTTTTCTTTTGCGCTGAGCTGGTGTCTTCTCCTTCTTTTCCGAGCCGATTTGCTTTGATCTGTTTATCTTTGTTTGCGTTCGGTTCTCGTCCAGAGGGACAGTAGTTATCTCAACTTTGTCCTTTCCTTTGGAACGGCAATCCCTCGTTTTCTCCTTTTCCTGTATAGAAAATAACCATTATCAGTGGCTAAGTCTTGTATATCAATTCTCACATGTTTTGTTATAGTTCCTTATTACTTTCCAAATTCATGACACAAAAAGGTTCACAGATTCTATTAAAAAGCCACTGAAATAATGATCAAAAGCATACCTTTTTAGTACTCCACAGTGTGTCTGAGGACACTTATGAGATTAGTTGAGTTGATGTGTTTCATAATTGCAAGCTTGGATGGTAGATACATGGGTTGTATTAAGGCCATGTGAACATTAGTTAGTACCTTAGTGTTGAATGAATATTGCATACATATGGATGAAGGTGTTCGGAGTTTTTAGGGTCCTATAGTCTAGGGATAAAAGTGTGTCTTCCTCTTACTATTCATTTTGGGGGTCTATTTGTCAAAGTATAGCCTATGAGTCACTATGTGTCAGAGTCTAGGGAGTTTCTTATGTAAAAAGGTCAAAATGGTCAAATTCTTGTAAGTATATGGGTCATGAGGGGGTATTTAAGCCCTAATTCGAATTTGTGAGAGTTTAAAGTTCATGAGAGGGTCATAAATTCATAATTTGAAAATTTACCTCATGGGGGAAAATGAGTCATTATGAGGGTTTAAGGGGTCATTTCATGCAGTTTTGATCCATCATAATCCATCATAAGTCACATTTGGGGGTCATGTCAATCAGGTAAAGTTTGTTAAAAATATTTATGGATATGTTAGTGGTTTACATCATCATCATTGCAAGATTCTCTCCATGTCACCTCACTCCCTCTGCTCAAAAATCTTCAACATGACATGAAAGAAGACATGGGGAGGCATAAAATTTGCATTTCTTCAAGTTTCCCTCTTTTTCAGTCCAAAACAATCATAATCCAAGCTTTGAGGAGTTTTCATAAGTTGAAAAGGTCGAAAGGAGGCAATTAAAGCTTAAAATATGGAGAGCTACTTGGACTTGCTACGCAACTGTTGCGCAAAGTGACTATTTTAGCCACCATTTTCAAAAGTGGTTTCCGACAAAATGGAGCTAAATTTGGGGGGGGGGGAGGAGATTTTTTTCAATCATAGACCAAAGAACAAAATCGTCTCTCAGTTTTTGCATAGGTTTTATGGTTTAGGAGATATGCAACACACTTGGAGGTCTATTTTTCAAAAAAATAAAATTATGTATTTTCCTCTTGTTTCAGCCATTGTTTTTTGGCGCGCTTTTCTAAAATCTAGAAGTTAATTTTTCAAAAATAAAAGAGGATTTTGTCTAGAACGGGCCAAAGAAAAAAAACCTCTCTCATTTTATTCACAGGTGTCACGGCTTGGGAATTACAAGTGTAACTTGGATACCCATTTTCACAATTTCTTGCTGACATAACTCTCAAATTTTTTAAATTCAATTTGTAAATTCGAAGTTTTGGAAGGTTTTAAGTATGTTGGGTAATGTAATATGAATGTAAATGGCTCTAAATCATCATTAGGACATTTCAAGCACATTTGCATACTCATTTTTGTCCAAAACGATATGCAACCATGTCAAGCTTGAAGACCTATTGCACTCTGCTGCGCAAGTATATCAGTCAATGTTATTTTGAGAAATTTCGAATTTAGATCTTCTAGAAGTCATTTTAGTCGAGATAAGTGTCAATAAGTTCAAACTCATGTAGATAAGTTTAAAATCATGTAGTTAGAGTTTTTAACCAATGATGCATTGTTTGAGTTGATGTTTCTAAATTGTAATAGTAGTTTCTATTCTTTCTTCATAGCAAGGGAAGACGCATTGCATCTATACTATTCTACTTTTATGAAGTGAATTCGATCACCTAGAGTGGTGATTTGAATTCCTTATTGCATATAAGGATCTAAATACATGTAAAATGGTTCTGATTGGGAGTGTTAGAGGCTAGACTACACTTTTCTACAAATATTGTATCTTTTCCCAAGTGAATAGAAGAAAGGAAGATGCAGTTTTAACAGAGATTCTTGTGTTGGTGTTTATTGGTATGTGTGTTCCTTTGTGTTTTGTTTCTAATATATATTTCCATGGTGTAAAAATTATTCATTCTCAGCTTGAAAATAATATCTCAGAATTCACTTAGTGCCCTATTTTAGATCAGGTGATCATATGTGTTTTCTTTTCATCTATGGAAATATGAATTCATTAGTATGTTGATGATCTAATTGTCATCCTTTATGATACTACACTCACCCATTTACTATGAAAAAATTTGATTTGATAACAGTAAATATGCTTATCTTTCCCCTGTTCAAACTCTGTCATATCCCTTATTCATTTGGATCTGTAATAATGCTTTGATCTTATGTAGTCCCACCCTTTGCACCCACCTTCAATAAATCAAACTTAAAGCTAACTTTTGATCATCATAACCAGCCTAAAACTTGGATTCTATCATTAATTTGATTGGTTGATAGAAAAAGACAGTGAGAGATCCCTATCCAAGCCTAGGGGGGTTAGACCTTAGCCTAAAATAGGTTTGTAGTTACCTCTGGGATTTCTCTCCTAGACCTGGAGAAATTTACAGAGTGTTAACATATTGGTGCCCTTGTCGGGAATCAAAAGGTTTCATCTTCTCCGGGAAAGATCATAAGAGTTTAGATCTGATTGTTGATGGTGAACAACAGTTAGACACAAGAAAGTTGTACCTTTCACTTTGCGACTCTGATCAAGCAAACCCAGATTTTCAAGTTCCACTGGTGTCTCCAATTTTTCAAGATGAATTCTCAATCTAGAAGATGTGCTCCCATGAATTGAGATCATATTTCAGGCTTCCCAAATCACATGCCCTGTGTAGATTGGCAAACTTATTTGCCAAGATTCAAAGATGAGGATCGAGATGATGTTGCTCTGCATCTGGTTAAATTTCACTCACTTGTACGCAAGTTGAGGGTTCAATTTCCTGAAGATTGTCTCATGAATATGTTCATGGCTACTCTAGAAGGAAAAGTGAGATCCTTGTATGAAGGTTTGCTACCTGGTAGTTTGTATTCACTTAAGGATTTTCATTTAGTATTTTTTGAGAAATACAAAGAGTCACATCCTATTTGTCTTTGGTTGAGAATTGTTGTGATCATTTTGAGGATTTCATTCAAAATATGGAAAATTATTATGGCGATGAAGAGTTCATGGATGAAGAAATCTTGGAAGCTTTATACGAAAACCATTTTCATCACCAAGAAGAAATGGAAAATTCTCTCTTGCCTAAAAATTAAATAGATCGACATCCTGATGCATAACGTTATGATTTTTCTTCTAAGTTTGAAGAAAATTTGCAGTAGTCTTGCCAATTGTTAAGTCACCAAGAGAAATAATAGGATAGATTATCAAATTTTTCATCGGCCCTTTTATTTCTTAGGTCTTTATTTCAAGAAGAATCTTATCAAATTTTGAGTTATGAATTCCATGTATAGAAAATCAAAACAGTGAGCTCACTTTAAATGAGGATTAATGTGTTATCCATGAAAGAAGTGAGCTAAATAATGACAGTTATATTCCACAGTTGCAAGAAACTAATGAAGAATAGCAGGTTGTTCTAAACCCTGTGGCTGTGGACATTTTTTTTGTTGATAATATAACTGCTTCAATTGAAAATTTTCAAGAACACACTATTATTTTCCTTGGTGAAAATGATAGGCCTGATGAACAGATTGTTTTCTTTCATTCTGACAAAGATCTTTCATTGGACGAAATTGAACAATTAGCGACCGAAAAGAAGGAAGTGCTTGTCTTTTTGCTGAATTTCAAGACAGGGTAATGTTTCAGATTATTGAAGACCCTTTTGCCAATTTGTTTTAGTCATCAAGGAAGATGAATTTCCTTGTATTTATGGATCATGAGCAGATATTCATTGGAAATTTTGAGTTTCCATTTTCTGTTTTTTTCTTTTTGCATGGAGAAGCCAAATGTCAGCTTCCGTCAAGTAGTCATTTGCTTAATTGGCTACATTGGAGGGTCATTTTACATGAGTGTATATATATATATATATATTTAGTAGGTGTGGACAAATATCATCAACGTTTGAAGCCCGAGGATAATTCCCTAAGACTTTAGTGATGTGTTTTCAAAATTCTTATTTCCTTTGAATTTTTCAGCTTTGTAATCAGTTTTTAGTCAGTTGAGTTTTAGTCCTTTTGTGTTTGACTCCATTGCCCAATGGTTAGGCTACTGGTCTATAGTGTTATTGGCACCTCACTGGGAGGATTCCATCCCCATTGGAGCCAATTTTAGGGTCCTATAGTATATGGATCAAAGTGTGTTTGCCTCTTATTATTCATTTTGGGGGTATATGTGTCAAAGTATAGCCTATGAGTCACTAAGTGTCATAGTATAGGGATTTTATTACGTAAAAAGGTCAAAATGGTAAAATTATTGTAAATATATGGGTCATGAGGGGGTATTTAAGCCCTAATTTGAATTTGTAAGAATTTAAAGTTCATGAGAGGGTCATAAAGTCATAATTTCAAAATTTTACTCATGAGGGAAAAGGAGTCATTATGAGGGTTTAAGGGGTCATTTCATGGATTTTTCATCCATCATAATCCATCATAAGTCACATTTGGGGGTCATGTTAGTCGGGTACATTTTGATAAAAATATTTATCGATCTATTAGTAGCATACCTCATCATCATTGCAAGATTCTCTCAATGTCACCTCACCCCCCCACTCAAAAATTTCCATCATGACATGAAAGAAAGCATGGGGAGGCATAAAATTCGAATTTCTTCAATTTTACCTCATTTTCAGTCCAACACAACCATAATTTAAGCTTTGAGGGGTTTTTAGAAGTTGCAAAGGTTTCAAGGAGGCATTTAAAGCTCAAAATATGGAGGGCTACTTGGACTTGTTGCGCAAAGTGACTATTTTAGACACCATTTTCAAAAGTGGTTTCCAACCAAATGGAGCTAAATTTTTGAAAAACCAAAGATTTTTTATCAATAAAGGACCAGATAAAAATCACCCCTCTGAGTTGGTGCACCAGTTTTATGGTTTAGGATATGTGCAATTCTCTTGGAGGTTTGTTTAAAAAAAATATGCATTTTTCTCCTATTTGAGTCATTGTTTTTGGCATGCTTTTATAACATATGGAAGTGAATTTTTCAAAAATAAAATAGAATTTTTTCAATCATGGGCCAACGAATAAAAACCTCTCTCATTTTATCCATAGGTGTCACAGTTTTGGAATTACATGTGTCACTTGGAGACCCATTTTCACAATTTCTTGCTAACAGAATTCTGAAATTTTTTAAATTCAATTTGTAAATTCGAAGTTTTGGAAGGTTTGATGTATGATGGGTAATTTAAAGGGAATGTAAATGGTTCTAATCCATCATCAGGAAATTTCAAGCACATTTTCATACTCAATTTATTCTAGAATGATCTGTGTTACACCATTTTTTGGTCATCTAACCTATTATCATTAGATGGACCCAAGTACACCATGTAAGACCAATTTTACCCTAAGTAAAATTGCCTTCACTATGTTAAATAACTTAATAAACCACATTTATTAGGTTGTTTATGGTCTAAACGGGAAACCCCAAAAGGAAATATTAAACAAACCTATATTTGTTTGATTTTCCTCATGGAATAATTAATTAAACCATAATTTAATTATTATTCCCAGTCATGTTTAACCCAAAAACAAAGAAATTAGTTAGATAAACCTTTATTTATCTTATTATTTTCTAGGAATAAATATTTAAATCTTATTTAGATAATATTCCTTGTTAAATATGACCAAATCACCCACAAATAATTAAATAAATCATTATTTATTTGATTATCTTTCAACCACTTCCTTAAAAAGATAAATAAATCATTTATTTATTTATTTTTTACAAATAAAGGGATTTGACCCAAGTCAAATACTTTTCCCTCCAACAAATATAATAAAATATTCCATAAAAGGTGGATCTAGATTTGGTTAACATTATTTTAATCATGCACCAAGATCTAGAATGACCCAATATTTTGTTATAAATAGGAGGGTTTTTCCTATCATTCTTCACCTTTTGTTGCCTATTAGATCACTCTGGATCTATACACTTGGTCACATTTTCCCATCATTTGCTGTGTGAGCTCCCATTGAGCTCTATTCTTTGCATTGGGTTTTCTACACCAACAAGAGAGAGAAATCTTAGATTTGAAGTGCTGAGGACTTCCAAGAACCCATCCCACTGAGGAGAATTGGATACGCCTTCTTGTTTTCCTCCCAGGTGCCTAATTAATACAAAAATTCTTTCAAAAATTGTTCTTGTCTTGTCTATTGGTATATGGAGCAAACCCTTGTTTTTACTGCTTAATGTCTTTCCATGCATAGATCTGGTTTTTTGCAGCTCTTTTCTTGTTCAACTAACCGTAGATCTGAAGATATTGGCAGCCACTTTTGTTGTTAGGGCTATTAGTTATGCGTAGCTAAAGTGGTCCTCTTTCGTACGCTTCGACAAAGGATTCATACTAACAAATGGCGACTCCACACGGGTTTTAAATTACGACCGCTGTCGTTTTTCATATTCCTGCATATCCAGCTACTTCAGACCCTAGGGTTTCTTTTCAGCTGTTTATTTTTCCTATTTTTATGTTGTTTTTCTCACATAAATCCCTAAAACATTAAAATTTCTAACTTCTGTGTGTTTCTGGCCCTATTGCGCAGGTAAGCGACATCAGCCGCAACTGAGACGGCAACTTTTCCGAAAATATGCCGCCGAGACAACCGGAACGGGAGGTCGCACTTTTCAGCCTCTTTCTGCGACCTGCACTGAAAACAGGTCAGAACCTGCGACCTGCTAATTTTTCAGTGGTTTTCTGCAATTTTTCTGGGTTTTGCTTAAGCTTCTGTCAGGGTTTTCCAGCCTCTGTCTCAGCCTGCTTTGACCTAGTTCTGATCTGTTTTTACTCATCTAAGTGGGAACCTAGCCCCTAGGGCTTCAGTACCCTCCACTTTTTGTGGAAGAGTTTTAGCTGTTTCAGCCGTCTATTTTTCAGAGTTTCAGCCTTCCCTTTTCCAGATCTGATACCTCCTTTTCAGATCCCTTTAAATCAGCCTTTCTTCCTTTCAAATCACCTCTTGTAGTTTTGT
The DNA here is from genome assembly GCA_034641835.2 of Pinus albicaulis. Classification (NCBI taxonomy): domain Eukaryota; kingdom Viridiplantae; phylum Streptophyta; class Pinopsida; order Pinales; family Pinaceae; genus Pinus; species Pinus albicaulis. The sequence goes on along the minus strand of CM076581.1, from coordinate 1,420,095,973 downwards.
TTGGACCTCTCTTTAGGACCTCCTCCCTGTCCTTTCCGCTGTTTGCTGATTTCCTCCCTTTTTCCAGCCACCTTGCCTTTGTCTCTTGGCTATGATCTGCACCTCTTTTCAGCAGCTTTATCCTTTAGATCCCTGTCCCTCCCGACCTTCGATCTATTGGCCTCTTTTCAGTGTGTTTTGACTAGATTTTTTCCCCTTTTTTAGACTAGTTTTGAGGGACCCGCCTCCTTGGGTTAGATAGATGCAATAGTAGCTGTTAATTTTTTGTTATTTCAGCATTACATATTGTTCTCTGCAGATTTATTTTCAGTTACGCAGCACACTTTTTTCTTGCTCTCAAAACGAAAAGGGTTTTAAAAATTAAAATTAACGCACACCACACACTGACCCTAAGTGAAGAAGCGCCTGGTTAACACCGCCTGGCAAAGACTCTAAAATAAATTTTCACTGCACATTTTCTGCCCTTGACCTCACTTGATTCTGTCCCTTTTTTTCCCTTGTCGGTTTCCTTCTTCCCGTCATCATTGTGCCCCCAAGGCGCCTTTCCCGGAGACTTCTTGGCCTTCACCCTCAGTTTCTGGTCAATCGACCTGCTCCGTCCCGCCGTCGTCGAGCCAGTCCTCCTACGAGTCTACACTTCGACTCCTCTTATGATTCATTGGGTTCTCCTTCTCCTCCTGGTTCTCCCCCTGTCACCTTCACTATGTCTGGTCCAGGGCCTAACGTTAGCGGTTCTCCAGGCCCTAATGCTGGAACCACTACTAGCGGAACCGCCACAGGAACTACCTCGGCCATACCCTTGCTGACGTACATCGCAGGCCTCAGCCTCCCCAATTTCAATCAGTTGATCAATGACCCTATCCTCCACGATGTTGGTTGGCCTGCTATGCCAACCAAGCTCCCCTCCGACATCCCTAAGTTCGAAGGCCTTGCTGGAGAAGATCCAACCAATCATGACCAATCTTTCCACATGTGGTGTTCCTCCAATTCCATTACCGATGACTCCATCCGTCTTCGTTTGTTCCAACACACGCTTACTGGCGAAGCTTCTAAATGGTATGTAGACCAAGCCACCTCTTCCCATACCACCTTTGCGACCATTTCCCAAGCCCTTTTATCTTACTTCTAGCTCCCTCTCCGATACGATACCGATACGGAGCTCTTGACTTCCTTTAAGCAAACATCTTCAACCCGCCTTTCCACCCATGTTCAGGAATGGCGACGTAGACGCAGCTTATGTCGAGCTCCCCCCTTCGAAGATCGGATCTATATGGACTGGTTCCTTCGCTCTCTCCTAGCTCCCATCGGCAAAGATGTCGCCTCCCATTTTCCTCAAACTGAAGAAGCCGCCCTCCAAATAGCCTTGAAATATGACCTGATTTACGCCCAGTCTGGTTATGTTTATACCGTCCTTCCTGACCTCCCCAGGCCCGGTGGCGCTAACGCCCTGGGGGCATCTCATTCCGTCGACGGTATCGTTGGAGCCCTTTCCCATCCGTATGCTCAACCTCCTATGGGCTACGGTCTCCCTCACGGAGGGGCCAACACCTCTAGCACTATTCCCCCTCCCGGTAGCATGTGCCCAGGATACGGCATGCCTCATCCTTTTGCCCAACCTCCTGCTTACCTCAATGTTTCCCAACCTAACCATTACCCTTATGCACATCCTGGTGTGCCAGCTCCTCCAGCATATGCGCTTCCACCTCCCTTGGCTCCTCAACCCCAGCAACAGCACCTACAGCCCCCTTCAGGGCAAGTATTTGCACAGCAGGGTGCGATTAATCCCCCTTCTTCTCAAAGAAGGTGGAGAGGCAATCCAAATTAATCTGCCCCTGGTACTCGTGGACCCAATCCTCAATGTTTTGACCCTAACACTGCTAACCAGCAACAGGGCACTCAGCCTAAGCCATACAGGCCTCTTCGTACCAACAAGCCTTGTTCGTTTTGTGGTGTTTATAGTCACACGATTGTCCCCTTTTACCACAGATGCAGCAGATGTGGGAGTCTCAAGCCACATTGTGCGGACAACATGCCTCCCCTCACGCGCCCCCTAATGTGGCCACTACTCAACCAGCTGTGTTTACTGATCCTTTCCCTCAGCAAGGATTCGTGGCTACCCAACCACCTAACGGGCGGGTCTCCACTCCACCCTCCATTTCTGGTTCCTCTGATTACCAGATCCTCATGATGACCTCTGATCCATCCCCAACTGTCGACCTGCACCTTCAAACTCGGTCTCGCCAGTAACCCAAGCCTCCCGCTCAGTCTGCCCCCAAGTCCTCTTCTTCCGGTTCTACAGAGCCTCTTTCGACATCCAATGGCCCCTTACATATCCCTCAACCCAAAGTTGAGGTCCATCCAAAGATTCCTAAGGGACCATTACGTTGAAATGATGTTTCTGGTCGAGCTGCTCATTCGTATATCATAGTAGATGATTTGGCGCAATCTCCTGCTGCCATTTCAACACTGGAACTCCTCCAGTCATGCCCTTCCCAAAAGAAGGCTCTACTATCTGTCGTGGGCGCTGTAGATCCTGCTGATGACCAAATGATTGTTTTCGACGCCACTCAATCGGACCATCCTCCTCTCCCTCCTTCCATCGCCTTCCAAATCCCAGTCAAAATCCGGAACGCCAACGTTTCCTGGTGTATAATTGATGAGGGGGCATCCACCTGTGTGATGTCCGCTTTGGTTTGGAAGCAACTCGGATCCCCTGAGTTGGCCCCTTCCATGTTCACCCTTCAAGCGTGGGACGGCCATGCCTCCCAGCCCATTGGCCTGTTCCTTAATTGTCCTATCACTCTCGCCAGTAAGACTGTTTGCGTTGATGCCAAAGTCATAGATGCCCCTCTAGACTACAACATTCTATTGGGGCGAAGCTACACCTATGCTATGTCTATTGTCCCATCCGCAGTTTTCCGCAAGATGTCTTTCCCCCATAATGGAAAGATAGTCACCATTGACCAGTTTACATATCATGAGCCAAAATCTCAGACCTCACCTGAGATGACCATCTCTTCTGTAGCCAACAAGAAAACCGTCGATTCCTTGACCAGTGTCTCCCCTGATGTCTACAAAGATTCCTCTTTGCTCGGAACCTTCCCTGGTCTTCCTCCTCCTATCTCTGACCCCAGCTTATCGAATTTTTGCATGATGCAATCGTCTCAGGCTGCCCTTAAGCGGCCTGCTTCGGCTAGTCAGCAACCTCCCCCTCGCCCTCCGCAACCCGCTCCTAGCCATTCATCTCAGCTAGCCAGACCTCCTCCTTCTGGCCCTCCCCCCACAGCTGGTATCTTTGAACCCCTTTATCCCCCTGGAACGGTTCCCCCAGGCCTTAACCATCTCGGAGCCGTCCCTCCTGGTCATTACCCTGCGGGTCAGATACCTTTCCTGGCTCCCCCTCCCGAAGTCTATTATGTCCCCGTCATGGCCACCCTCTCTCTCCCTAACTTGACCTTGGGTATCCCCGTCTGGTACCTCGACCCTCCGGTCGCTATTCCTCCTGGTCAGCCCAAACCTTACATGGCTTTGACCCCGGTTCAACCAGTCCCCCTTGCTTCCTCCGTTGCCACTGTGCCCCCAGCACCTCCACAGGACCCTTCTCCTGTCGTGACGGCTCCCGGGAAGAAAGGCAAAGCTCGCAAGAGGGCACCCAAAGACAAGACCACCACGACTGACCCGGCCCCTCCTCCGCCCGCAAAGCCTTGTGCCTTGTGTGATGTTGCTGGTCATGCCACCCATGCTTGTCCCGAGTTGCCCCGTCTTCAGCCTATGGTTAAAGTCGTGTTCCCTGAATCTACGGTCCCTGAAGCCTCCATTCCTTCTTCGTCCGTAACCAAGAACCCCAAGACTCTTCGCACCAACAAACCCTGTGCTTTGTGCAGAGTCCATGGCCATTACTCCCACCATTGTCCTCACCTGACACATTACCGCGCCTCTTTAGAGGTAGTCCGAGAGTATGAGGTTGAACAAAATCAATCCGCCTCTTCCATACTCGCGCAGTATGCTTCGGGCCAGCCTGAGGATCCCCCCGCTCCCATCGACATTCCCCCCCCTGATGTTCAGATGGCGGAGTCTACTACGACCATTCTTTACCTATCCTTCTCTGCGAGACACTTGGAGCCCAATCCCCCTGCATCCTCCCCTGTTGTTTCTCCTGACCCCCTCTTTTCTACCCATACACGAGATCACTCCACCCGTGTCTCTGTTGACCTCCGCAGCCCGAGTCCTCGCCACACTTCTGATAGCCCTCATATACCACCCTCTAGTTTGAATATGAGTCATCGTCATCCTGCCCCTTGCACTCCCTCCCGCAGTTTTTGCTTGATGTCTTCTATCCACTCACGTTGTTGTCATTGTATCTCCTCCCCCCATTTGTTGTCTTGTGACACCATTCTGTAGGACCTCCCGTCCCCACCCTTTATCGATTACGCCGATGGTGCAAGTCGTTACTCCCGGAATCTAGCCTCGGCAGGTTGGGCCATTTTCACCCCCTTGCATGCCCTTGTCCTCTCTAACGAGGTCTGCATTGGTTCTGCCACCAACAATCAGGCCGAATATGATGCAGTGCATGGTCTCTTAGCCGATGCCCTCTTCCATCGCATCCTCCATATGAACGTTCGTTTGGATTCCCTACTTCTTGTCATGCAACTAAATGGTGTTTATCGTGTGCATAACCCTATGCTGTTTAGACGCTATTTACGAGTGAAACTCTTGATACGTGCATTTGAAACCATCACTTTCAACCATGTACCTCGAGAACAGAATCACTATGTAGATAGTATTGCAAACCATGTTCTAGATTGGCATTTATCACACACATTTCATACAATACAATAACATTCATAATCATTAAAAATGATGCATATCCATAATATGTGTCGCAAAACATGTGTTTAGAGTCCATCTACTCTAATACATATGACATGCCTATAGCATGTTACAAAAAACTCAAAACTGGGGGCACCACCTGCCCCTACATACACACTAGGGGGCACCACATGCCCCACACCTACTCACTATCTGGTGGATTCTGAGCCAATGGCTTTGCCCCTACAGCCCGTAGATCACGTATGCCTTGACCGGCCATCGCCATGCGCCGCATGACACCTCGCCATTCCGAGGGAAGACCAATGCATGCCTCCACGTACTGGTCGTCTAAGTCTTGCCACCCGTGCTCTGAAACTCCGGTCAGCAACATCTCGCATATACGGCAGTTGTCCTCCAGAAGGGCGGCCGCATCCACATTGCGCGCTGCTCTCGACCCACTCGGCCCTGCAGCTCTAGAGGCTGCTGGGCATCCCATATATCCGGCCGGTTTTACCGGAGCTATATCTACATACCAAAAGTACATGAATCAGTACCATGTCTACTATTCAATAACTTTACCATGCCCATACAAGAATAGTTACTTATCACTTACCATTGGGCCCCCATACTCGACCAGGCGGAAGTGGCAGGTCTGGATCCCCACAATAACTCATCCCACTATAGGGATAGTCGTCTATGTATAATGGCAATAAATCCCAATGGGAAAAGAACTCAGGTCGAAACACTCGCCCGACCGCCCCTCCTCCTCCTCTGCACAGTAGCCGCCCCCACCGGCGTATCCTGGGCTCTCTTGGGCCCCCATCTGGGAGCTGTATACAAGGCCACAAGGTCGGGATATTCTCAAAGAAGAATGCGCACAATAAAGTCCCATACGAGCAATCGTGGTTCACTTGCCGCTTGCAGAGCGACAACTGTCGCTTTAGCGACACCAGCATCATTTGGGCCCACCCATAGTAGTTCCCACTCAACACACTCTCCACAATCATCATCTGCCCCCCAGTGATGTGATGGAGCGCCTGGTTGCCCAGGATACGCAGCACTGCTGCGGCCACTGCACGGGTCTCTAATCTCTCTAGGTCCCCGATCGGTATCCGAGTCCCCTTGACTTGGAGACTCGGTCGACAATGTCGCTCCACAAACTCCATGATATGCCGCCCCCGCGGTAATACTGGCTGCGTGTTTCCCACCATCCCCAGTGGCGGGAGACCCGTCAGGAAATACACATCCTGGACCGTCAGTTCGATCCTGTGCCCCTGCACTACAAATACCTCATGCTCTGGATCCCAGTAACTGATAATCCGGGCCAACAAAGGCTCTCCTACTCTCATCAAAGGGTTCTCCAAAAACTTTAGAACCCCAAACCTAGCCAACACACGACGGACACCCTAATCCGCCTGGATCTTTGCCCGTAATGTACCCAGGTCTCTCTCTCTCCAGTTAACCCGTAAATCTGCCATACCTGCACAAAAACACCATCTTTGTCAGCATACAGATTGGGAATACCATAACCAAACACAAAAACCCAACTCTCAGCCATAAAACAGCACTAAAACCCCTTCATCTCCCAGGTCGCAGTTTTCTGCCCAATTCTGGGACAGGTCGCACTTTTTGCCCCGAAACCTGCTTCCCAGGTCGCACTTTTTGGTCCAAAAAGTGTGACCCGGCCGTAGAGATGAAGGAGGGTTTGTTTCTGAGATTTTGGGCCCTAAATTGAACTTTCAATCCATCAAAATGAAAGAGTAAGGTTAGGCCTCTTACTTGCAACTGACGGATCTCGATTCCAACGGTCGATTTGTCCGCTACGCTCGCCGCAAGATTTAGGGCCTTCTCTCCTCTCCACATTCACCACAGCAACAATAGAAAATGAGTGAATTTGGAGAGAAAATTGCCTTATTAAATCATTATTTATTTGATTATCTTTCAACCACTTCCTTAAAAAGATAAATAAATCATTTATTTATTTATTTTTGACAAATAAAGGGATTTGACCCAAGTCAAATACTTTTTCCCTCCAACAAATATAATAAAATATTCCATAAAAGGTGGATCTAGATTTGGTTAACATTATTTTAATCATGCACCAAGATCTGGAATGACCCAATATTTTGTTATAAATAGGAGGGTTTTTCCTACCATTCTTCACCTTTTGTTGCCTATTAGATCACTCTGGATCTATACACTTGGTCACATTTTTCCATCATTTGTTGTGTGAGCTCCCATTGAGCTCTATTCTTTTCATTGGGTTTTCTACACCAACAAGAGAGAGAAATCTTAGATCTGAAGTGCTGAGGACTTCCAAGAACCCATCCCACTGAGGAGAATTGGATACGCCTTCTTGTTTTCCTCCCAGGTGCCCAATTAATACAAAATTCTTTCAAAAATTGTTCTTGTCTTGTCTATTGGTATATGGAGCAAACCCTTGTTTTTACTGCTTAATGTCTTTCCATGCATAGATCTGGTTTTTTGCAGCTCTTTTCTTGTTCAACTAACTGCAAATCTGAAGATATTGGCAGCCACTTTTGTTGTTAGGGCTATTAGTTATGCGTAGCTAAAGTGGTCCTTTTTCGTACGCTTCGACAAAGGATTCATACTAACAATCTGCAACCATGTCAAGCTTGAAGACCTATTGCACTTTGTTGCACAACTGTTGCGCAAGTATATCAGTCATTGTTATTTTGAGAAATTTCGAATTTTAGATCTTCTAGAAGTCATTTTAGTTGGGATAAGTCTCAATAAGTTTAAAATCATGTAGTTATAGTTGTTAACCAAATATGCAATGTTTGTGTTGATGTTTCTAAATTGTAATAATAGTTTCTATTTTTTCTACATAGCAAGGGAAGATGCATTGCATCTAAACTGTTCTACTTTTATGAAGTTAATTCAATCACCTAGAGTGGTGATCTGAATTCCTGATTGCATATAAGCATGTAAATACATGTCAAATGGTTATTATTGGGAGTGGTAGAGGCTACACTACACTTTTATACAAATATTGTATCTTTTCCCAAGTGAATATAAGAAAGGAAGATTCAGTTTTAACAGATATTCTTGTGTCAGTGTTTATTTGTATGTGTGTTCCTTTGTGTTTTTTTTCTAATATTTATTTCAATGGTGTAAAAATTATTTATGCTCAGCTTGAAAAGAATATCTCAGAATTCACTCAGTGCTCTGTTTTAGAGTAGTTGATCATATGTGTTTTCTTTTCTTCTATGGAAATATGAATTCATCAGTATGTTGATGTTATAATTGTCATCCTTTCTAATACTGCACTCACCCATTTACTACCAAAAAAATTGATTAGATACCAATAAATATTCCTATCTTTCCCCTGTTCAAACTCTATCATATCCCATATTCATTTGGATATGTAATAATGTCCTGATATTATGTAGTCCTTACCTTTTCACCCACCTACAATAAATTGAACTTAAAGCTACCTTTTAATCATCATAACCAACCTAAAATCTATATTCTATCAGTCATTTAAGTATCGATTGATAGCACAAGACAGTGAGAGATCCCTTTCCAAGGCTAGGGGGGCTAGAAATTAGCCTGAAATAGGTTTGTGGTTACCTTTGGGATTTCTCTCCTCATCCTGGAGAAATTTACATAGTTCTAACAGGAGTAACCCCAAGCTAGGAGGAGGGTTGGGAATATTCCTTGAAACTCATTAAAATTTCATTTAGAAAGTGAAATAAACCAGAACTCATTAAAATCCTCGTGTTAATGATAATCCACGGTGATTAGTATTAATGGAAAAGCCTAATGTTAAACCAAGTGACCAATGTTAATATCGTGACGCTCCTCCTTTGCCAAGTGACCGCATCGATGTATTTTAGGATCTGCAGATAGAAAGTATGACACTAATATTAGTGTTTGTAGACAAAAGATTCACGCTCTTGTCGTCTTTTTAGCATCGGTATTTGAACAATTCCCTTGTGTAATTTGGTGCGAACTGACAAAAGAGGGTAGTTGTCCTTCATGGATGCTTTGTTTAAATTTTTGAAGTCTATGTAGAGCCTAATTTCTCTTGTCTTCTTCCTCACATATACAAGATTTGAAACCCATTCTAATTACCTGAGTGGGACTATTATTCCAGCATCATACATTTTCTTTATCTCTTTCTCAACCAGTGGCATTTGGATGGGATTTATTCTATACAGCTTCTGTTTAAAGGGCTTCTTGCTTTCTTTGAGTGGAATCTTGTACTGAATAATATCAGTATCATAGGACTTCAAGTCTTCATAGCTCCAGGCAAATACATCACTGAATTATTTGAATAGTTGAATATATTTATGTTTTATAGGTGCTGGTAGTGTCTTTGACAGTTTCACCATTTTGGGCTTTAGCTCATTTCCTATATTGCACTCTTCTACATCATTGGATTTCTAGCAACATCATTGAAATCAAAAATTTCTTCTAGAAGGACAAGTCCTCATGGAAAGGTATTATCTTTGAACTGCAACACTTCAAAGTCTTCTTTTTCTAGATCTCCACACATTTTTGTCCTATGTGGGTGTTCTTTTGCTAACATATTTATATCAGCATGGTGAGTGGACTCCTCCTTGCATTTGTTCCTTAGTACAGCAGTCCTCTTCATGATCTAAGTCTGAATCTAGAAATTCAAACTCATTCTTGGACTGCATAAAGTCTTCAATCTGTTTGTCACCTTCAAAAACTTGACAATATCTTTTATTTTCAGGGACTGCTAGTCTGTATTTAACCTTTGCTGTGTATTGTTTGTTAGCATGAGGTAGTTGACAAGTGTTGGTTGCAAATGCTAGTCCATTGGCAAGGATATTTTGATTTCTTGGGACAGAGGCAAGGTCATATTCTTGGAATGTTTTTAGGAGGTCAAGGGCAGCATTTCTGTAGGCTCTTAATCTAGGATGTTTTGCTGAATATTCTCCTTGAATTTGCCTAATGACTAGTTTTGTATCCCCATGGACAGAGATCCTTTTGGCCTCTAATTTTTTCAGAAGTTGTAATCCTAGAAGGAGGGCCTCATACTCTGTTATATTCTTTGTACATTGAAATTTCAGTTTATAGGCGTGACCCTCTGCATGATTGTTCTCAGTGTTATGTAACCAAATACCTGCCCCTAAACCAGTTTTACCACAAGACCCATCAAAGCTCATGCTCCATAGAGGTTCATGTTTAGACGTATGTTGTCCATTTTCTATTTGGTCTGATTGTTCTTCTTTTTATTCCTCTCCATCAGTTGTTTTTTCATTTATTGCTACTTGTTCATCAATGTTTTCATCGTTGTAAAGGATAAATGAATCAAGGTCTATGTGGACAGAATAGAGATCGGAGTTATCAAGCTTTTCTTTATTGTTGACCACGTATTTCATATGAGTCTCCCTATATAATTTTCTTGGTTGACTAAAGACTGGTATGGTCGCATAGGTCATATCCATTTGGAGGGTGCCTTGAAGTTTGGCTCCCCATGAGCGTGATAGGAGCATGCCATACTTAGGGGGAATGTCAGCCACTACAATATCCATTACTAGGATTTTGGCTGGTATTTGTGCTAAAGTAACACAAAGATCTTTGATCAAGCCTAGACATTTAACTCTACTGGAGTCAAAGGAATACAAGTCTTTGTATGGTCTGGTTATCTCAAGGCCTAGTCTTTCCATAACTACCTTTGGCATGAGGTTATGAGATGCTCCTTAATCTAACATGGCGTTATGGAGGATTTTATCATGGATGTTCAAAATGACATAAAATGGAGGTACACCTCCCTCTTGAAATTTTCCTTCTACTTCAGGTCCAAACAAAAGCTCAGGTTTTTCATCATTTAAATTTATAGAATCAGCGTTTTCTCCTATGTTTAAAGCTTTCAAAACTTGGGATCTATATACATCTTGGCTAACTAATTTAGTAAGAGGTATGGAAATTTTTATCTTAGCAATTTCATTCTCAATACTGAATGGTGTCTGTGTTTTTGGCAGATTTGAATCAGTTTTATCAGACATTGTTTTTGCAGCAATTTTAGGTTGTTGATTTGTATTGGGGATCTTAGTTAAATTAGTTTCTTTAGGGCTACTATTCAATTTTCTAGCGCTGCTTTATGGACTGTTTTTGTTTTTATTTTTATCAAAACCTTTAACCATTATGTTTGAAGTTTCTACTATATTTTTGGGATCAGTTTCAGGGATCTTCCTAGCAGAAATTTCAGGTTTCTTCCTCCTGCGAATGTCTTGCGCTTTCTTACTTCTAAGGTCATATTGTCTATGCACTTCCATGATAGCATTTTTGAATCCTTGTTTATAGTCCTCGGATTCTTGGCATTCTTCTTCATTTGGGGAAAATATGCCTTATTCTTCCACAGTGAGGAAAACAGTATCCTCATTATTAACTCCCATTAGATTGATTTGACTTTGTTCTGGTTCTTCAATCACCCCCTCATCCTCATCAGCATAGTTTTCTTGGAAAGGAGGCCTAATTTTCTATTCATGATCTATTTTCTCCCTTTGTCTTATTTGAGGGGGCTTTCTTCTAAAGTTTTGGTTCTGGTTCTGGTTTCTATTCTGAGGAGCTGCTTGGTTTTCTCTACGGAAAGCTCTCTCATTTATGTTTGTTCTCTCCATCATCCTCTCCGTGGTTCTAACTAGGTTATCAATCTTAGTATCAGATGTGGAGGCTATAGCTTCTTCCCTATATGTGACTCTTTTTTCATTTTTCATTCTAGCCCTCTTGGCAATCAAATTTGCTTATACACTTACTACACCCCTCTACATGTCTTCTAATGTGAGAGGGTCTCTTTCTCTTAGTTGATAAGCCATCTCTGACTCAAAACCGTCTGGAAATTTCATTAGGGCCAGACCTTGTGGGTTTTTTATCTGAGGATGGAGGTCGTTATATACATTGTTGAACCTATTGTTGTAATCTTGGACACTCTCTCCAATGTTTCTCTTAATTTTTTCATATTCTGATAAGATTTGGAGAGGGTTTTTCTTGACTTCCCATTTATTTAGGAATAGTTGATGAAAAGAAAGGAGGTCATGTATACTATTATGGGTTAGGACTTTAAACCATTTTCTTGCTTCTCCACCTAAGATTTGGGCAAAAATTTTGATCTTAACAGTTTCATCATCTATCTCTTGTCTTTCAAAATAGTCATCCATTTTGTCCACATGTTGTTGTGCAGTTGTAGAACCACTTGCATCAAATAGGGGGATTTTGGACTGATAGTCTTGTGGTAGAGGTACTAGAGGTAAAGGTAGGACTAATGGGGCATACCAAGTTGCCATGGCTTGTGGTTGGGGAAAAAAAGGGGGGTTAACAAGTGAAGGGTTGACAAAAGGAGGTGGAGGGTTGAATGGAGGAAGGTGAACAGTGGGTGTAAGAATGGGTGTAGAGGTTTGAACAATAGGATTCTGTTGTAAGATGGATGGATCTAAAACTATCTGGGTTATCCAATTCTGGGACCTAGCCCTGAATAATATTTTTTCTAAGTGTGATTCAAATTGGATATCTTATAAGTCTTTAAGGTTTTTAGGTAGGGAAATTGCCTTGTGAATAGGTTTTCTAACAGTTGAATTTTTAGACCTAGGGGTTTTTCTTAGGATGTGCTTAGGATTGTCAACTATTGCAGGAGAATTTGGGTCAGGATGGGATCTAGTACAGATTCTTCTAGAAGCTGGAACTTAGACCCAAGGCAGAGAGAATTTCGACTGTGTTTCTTTGAGTTTTGATCATATCAGGATTTCTCAATAATTTCCCAGTGGAGTTTGTAAGCTTACTAAAAAATAGTGGAGTCACCAGGTGGATGATTTAAAATTTCTTGAGGTTGGTTTTTGTCCACCATCAGCAACCAGATACTAGTCTTGGCTAACATTTGATCATCTAAATTTGAGTGGGTTTTTCTGAGTTCTAGAGAAAACATTAAGCTTTTTTAATAACTCAGGGACCCCAGTATGGTCACCATTATGTTGTCTCCCTGTAATTTGCAAGATTGGCAAGAACAAGTAGCAGGGAACCACATCAAACCACTTTGGAGTCCAAGTACCTAGCCTTCCTGGGCTCAGAGAGGGCTCACTCTATGTTTATGATTAAATTATTTATTTTTATGCTTATGTTTTTATAATTTTAGGCTAGTTATGAAGTTTTGGGGTTGTTTGTTTTGATTGATTGATTGATTGATTGATTTTAGGGTGGACAGATAGAGTGTGGGAAGCTTAATCCATTGGGCTATGGATTCATAAAAGGTTTAAACTTTACATCAACCCTTCAAGGGTTTTCATATGGAAAGCTAACTATATCAAGTGGATCTTCTTACGTAAGATGAATATGAAATGACAGCAAGTTTGTGAATTCAGTAGAACTAAAGGGAAATTAAAAATCCTTTAACTATACTTCAACAAGAAATGCCTTTAAGATAAATAGTTTAGGAGAAACTAAAGAGCAGAACACCTTTGAATTCTTTATTTAAACTTTGCTAAGAAAAAATTAAGACAACAATCCAGTAATACTAAAGAGTAGTTAAGAATTCTTTAGGAATACATTTAGAGAGAGAGAAAATTTAAGATAACAGTTTAGTGAAATTAAAGAGCAGGACACCCCTAAATTATTTAATCAAACTTCTAAGAAGGTCTTCAAGGTAACAGTTTAGATAAACTAAAGAGCAGGACACCCATGAATTCTTTAATCAAACTTCAAAGAAGGTCTTCAAGATAACAGTTTAGAAAAACTAAAGAGCGGGACACCCCTGAATTCTTTAGCTAAACTTCACTAAGAAAGCTTAAGACAACAGCTAGGTGAACTAAAGAGCAGGACACCCGTGAATTCTTTAGCTAAACTTTGCATATGAAAACATAAAGATAATAATAACAGATAGAGTTAAGGTGCCCAAACAGCATATCTCAAACTAAAATTTATGTTATATTATCAGAGAAATTGATGTACAATATGGAAAACATAGGAGAAACATTGACAAAGAGGGATAACATCACCATTAACATAGCTCAAGAATCCTGTGAACGTGCTTGTATCACTGATGTCCAGCTCAAAATAATTACAATGCTCTAGTGCAATAATATTTGCAACTCAGAGTCTTGATCAAAATCCAACTTAGCAGCCAACCAAACAACCAACAATAATAATGAACAATACATGTAGTATTTAACTGCAGATGAGGAGGTTGCCCTAATCTAGGGTGACATATTTGTATTTACTACAGAGTAAATGATGTTTGACAATTGAGACCATGCAAGGCCCAATGCAAAATTTCTCTGACTGACCTACTGTAGTAATAACTTTCTAATTTACTGTTGAGCTAACTTTAAAATATCTTTGACTTATTTGCCTTAAAACATTAACTTTACAATAACTTCTAAGTGGCTGCTAAAATATCTCTGACTGAAACATTAATTTAGGTAGCTTGTGTTAAATCAAAATCTGACTATGGGTGGCCAATCTAATTGGGAAGAGTTAAATGTTGAATGCCCTTGACACCTGGCTCTATTTTCTTCGTTGGTTTATCCTCTAATTTGTCTTTAAACATTGATTTGTCTTTTCCTTAATTCTGTTCTCTGACTGTTTTATCTGCTTTCTCTATCTTAACTCTGTCTTCTAACTTTAACCTTTGGCTAATATTTTTATTCCTTTACCTGTTACTGTCACAGTGAATTTTTTAACTATCACTATTCTTTAACTATGTTCTTTACTTGTGTTCATCTTTGCCTGCGCAATCACTGTGAAACTCTCCTTTTTCCCTTACCCTGTTATTTGAATAAAACATTGTTGTCTTTGGGGTAATTTGTATGATCTTTGCTGATCATGATCCATTTTTGCCTCTGATTGTTCATGCGCTCCTATTCCTTTGATGAATAAGGCTTCTGGATCATCACCCAGAGAGCCTATTTTAAACAATTTTTGGAACTTAGAAATGCAAATTATGAGTTTCTTATACATCGATCACTTGCACAATTAAAAACAATTTGTTAATTAAAAACTATATCCCGCATGGTGGGGAGAAAATGGGGCTTGCAGGTAGCATGGAAATTTATGGACGGAGTCTGGAAAATGGAGGTTTTTGGTCTCTGCGTTTAGCTATGGATTCCAAGTTTTTAGAAGCGTTGCAGGGGTTACATGGTGGCTCGGGGCTTATCGCGATATCGCAGGGTTTCAACATGTTTGAGCGGAGTCGACAGTTTTTTTTTTATGGCACAGAGGTGGTTTCGGGTTTATCTCATAGGGCGTAGGTGGTTTGGTGGTTTAAGTCACGAGGATGCAATAAATTGTGAGGGTGACGCGTGGCGGATGGGATGGTTGCGAAACCACCCATTTTGAAACCCCCCAAAGGCTTTAACGGTCGAGAATTTGGTATTGCGATATGATGTTGGGGCCGTCAGATCAGGCAAAATGAATCGAACAGTGGTCGGGCGATGGTTTGATCGTGGGTAGGATTAGAAGGTGGGGCCAGGATTTTGAATGAGGTGACAAGTTAAATATAACGCGGGGTTTTTTATAATGCGAGGCCCGAGGTATATTTAGAGCGCAAGCACTTAAATATAAAGGTGGGGGCCAAGGTCATATGAAAGCGGAGGGTAAGGTTTAAGGACGTGGTTAAAAACATATAAGGGGTCAGGTTTTTTTAAATAAACAGGGTCTATTTAAAAGGGTGGGTCCCGAATAAATTAAATTTGTTTTTTAAAACAATGTATAAATGGGTTTTTTATATTGTTTTAATGGAAGAAGGGGAGTGAATGAAGGGGAGAGGATTTTAGCAATGGGAGTGAGGTTTTAGGTATGGAAAGGGATTAAAATGAGGGATTTAGGGTATGAGAGTGTTTAATAAAGGTAAAATGAGGGATAATGGACAGGTATAAATGAAAATAATGAAGGCAACGATATTTCTAAAAATAAATGATAGTCAGGGAATATTATTTTTAGTAGACTGAAAGAAATCCACAGTCATCTAGTAATACTGTAGAATACAGGAGACTAACATATCCCACATCATCAAGCAGTCCATGTCAGCAGTGTCATGTCATGAGTGGTCACATGCCACACCTTGTGGACAATGATGTACCATAGGTTCAAGAAATTTTTTGTAAAGTGAAAGTCCAAAGGACATGTGTGGAATATGAAGAGTTATGTAAAGTTGAAGAGTCATAGGAAGTAAAAAAATCGTGAGGGTAGATGAAGATTCACAAGGAATTTGAATCATCACCTCCTCATTGTTATATATACCCCCTCATTGTAAGAGCAAAGGACTTTTCACCCTGTCTCCTCCCGCAAGGAAATAGATATATATGCTAGTTCTTTGGGGGAGCAAAGAGTGGCTCCAACGCTCCACTACTAGAGTTAGTGATGTTCATTGTTTACATGTTTCTTGAAACTTTTACTTAATAATAAAAGCCTTCAAGGCTAGCAATTTCTTCATGCATGGATTATGAATGTTTGTAAATACTATTATGCGAATGTTTGTACTTCATGTTTGCTTTCATATGTGCTAAGACAGTTAAATTATTTCGATTATTTTAGTACTTATATTGTTGATAATGTATTATAATGGTTGTTATTTTTGTCCCATACTTGTGGACTACTCCGCAAGATATTAGACAGACCTTTCTCATTTTTTGGTTGTAACGACTGTCGCATCCTTGTGGACTATTTCGTTGGATGTTAGACGGATCCTTCTAGTTCACGTGTGTCTCTTCTTGGGTGGTATTATTACCTCTCTTTTACGGGCTCACTTTTCTTCCCTCCTCACAGTAGAAGAACTTTGACACATTTTCAATTAAACACTCACCAGGCATACCTTCTTGCTTTTCGAAGGCACCATTGAAACCCTCTCTCTTGATCATAGTTAGAGCCAAGGAAAATCATTAAGAACTTGGAAACTAAGCCTTTATATTGGATGGGACTTCTACACCAAACGGTGTGAGGTATAATTTGGACTTCATATCGGGGAGATCCATTGAATGATGGTGGGTCTGGCACCGTCAACACCACCCAACCATCGATACCATAAAAGTGGGCCTATGGACCCTAGCCTCATTTGGCATAAAGTTACATTCTAAAAAGGAAAGGAGGCCCACTACTGTAAAAATTAATAGAAATTTTCTACTACTGATGAATTCAAACTGAAAACAAGAGATTACAAATTTACTCTACAATATTGTGGAATGGAAATCACAATTTAGAAACACGTGCAACCATCAAAACCACAAGAACGCAATGATTTTGTAGGGGAACCCAACTAGGAAAAACCCCTCCACTTCTTTTAATTAATCAGATGAGAATGAGAAACTATTATAATGTCTTGCTTCAACTTTGAAGCACACCCTGCACTATAAACTTCTCCTCCTGTTGATATTCCTACTCTGGCTAACACTTAATCAATTCAAGCCTCTATCTTCCTCCTATTTCCTTATGCAATTCAGGATAAAATTGAGCTCATAAATAATAACGTAATTCCCTATTTCCTTTCACAAACCCCAAGGAATTGATCACCTACTTAATTACCAAGCCAGTACACTCAACTAGTATACAATTGATAATTACAATGTGCCTTTTCCTCCACTTCAGCTAAGAAATTCGAGTTCCATGCATGTCTGGGCTATTTTTAGCTAATTTACTAGTTTAACTAAGAGACGACTGATTTTACAACAGTTCTACTACTCAACTGACCATCAACTGAATCAATTAATTACTTGAGCTCGGTTAATTGAGTTCAACTGAAAATAACTAAACTAAACTGCTAAATTTTAGTAATCACTACCTTCACAACTCTACTTCAAGCCTATAACTCAAATTTACTGACATAACTAGCATACAGGGTGATATCACTCTAGCTAAATGTAATCCAAGTCATCTTGTTGACGTGGAAAATTGAATTACTCAATTTGACCAAGGCACAAGTCAAATTGAGCCATTCTTGCTACAATTTCTAACACTCCCTCTTAGCAAGAAAGGGATTTTGCACCACCCCTATCCTACACCTGTGGAATTCAAATTTTCCTCTTGACAATGGCTTTGTCAATAAATCTGCATCCTACTCCTCGTTTGGAATGTACTATAGCATAATAATTCTCCTCTACACACAATCCCGCAAGTGATGGTACCTGATATCAATGTCATTGGACCTGCCATGAGATACTAGATTCTCATATTGTTTAATACAACTTTGATTATCACAATAAATCTTTGTCGAGTCCATCTCCTGCCTGAAAAGACCCAAAATTATTTTCCTCATCCATATGGCCTCACATGATGCTTGACTTGCAGGCATGTATTCAGCCTTTGTTGATTTGAGTGCCACAAACCTCTGTTTCCTGCTACACCAGGAAATAGTTGTAGACCCAATGTTGAAGATAGAACCTTAATTACTTTTCTTGTTGGATGGACTCCCTGCCCAATCTTCATCAGTGAAGCCTTGGAGCTTCACTCCCTTCGTCCTCTGATACCATAGCCCATACTTAGTTGTGCCTCTTAGATATCTTAACACATGCTTTGTTGCATTCCAATACAGATTGGTAGGCTTCACCATGGCCTTACTCAATTGATTAAATGCATAGCATATGTTGGTCCTTGTGTTTACCTAATATGGGTAAATTTATGATACCCTTTTAACCAAGACCTTTTACTTCGGCTGATGTGTTAGAATTTCATTTTTCAAAGCATTAATGAACACTCATCTAGATAAAATTAAGAGGAAAACATGTAACCAATCATATGACAAAAAACGCAAGAGGTTTAATAATGGAGTTCGTCCAGTGCGGACTACGTCTCCAAGCATCGGTGTCTCGATGGTGTTGGTCACTTCATTCAGTGTTGTAACTGGTGATAATGTACATAGATGTTGTTGAATTTTCATACAAGGAAAATCCCTCAACATGAGTGGAAAATTCTCTCCATGAGACGTTATGTTACAAGGAACTCTCACTCATCACAAACCTCCGATTAGCATGACAACCTCGCACATGGTGACAGAGAGTATCCCGCCATCAAGGCAAAAAAGGGATCTCACAACATAAATCACTATCCTTGATAAATACATACCACATCAATACACATAAAGATTCTGCATATTACATCAAAAGGAATTAAAAACAGCAAATAAACATGAATAATCCGCATCATACATCAAGCAGAAATCGACATAACATAAAGCATCCTACAGCAATAACCAATGAAGTACATGGAAACAACACTTCATATACCTCAACTCTAATGTTGGTTGAAGAATAGGTTGCTCAATCATTGGCTCTGAATGCACCATCACAAACATGGTGTCGAATGGCAAGAAATCGACTGTCCACATGTTGAAATATGACACCTTCATCCCATTCTAGAAAATGGCCAAAAAATCGAGACCTTTGTTGCAAAAACTGGCGCCGCCATCAGGTTCGTGTCACCGAGAGGTGTAAAATTCATATAATTTTTTTCCAATTTGGACACCGAGAAAATTTGGTCCCTCTGGAAATGAGGCTCAATCATGGTTTCACTAGCCCTGCATCTGGCTCATGGTTTCGCCTACAAAAAAAAACAACGTTGTCTCAAAATCCGTGCTCCTCCTCTTCCTGGGCGCACTGATGAACAATGGGTTTATATAAAAAAATTTGGGCAGATTTATCAAAGCCCATCGGGCAACCACAGTGGTAAAAAAAGTGATTTGTTAAGGGGAGGTCGGGGGATCAAATCCCGCATCCCCCAAAAATCTGCATGTAATAGTCTTTTGGGCGTGTTTTTGTTTTTAAAAACCAAATAATAGTTTAATGGGGGTGTCAAACCTACATCAGGCAGCCCTCCCAAATCTCCATTGTTATCAAAATAGTGTGATGGGGGGGATGGACCCGCATCGGGCGGCCCGCCCCACCCTTTCACATCGTTGTATTGAAGTATGGAGGAGGGTCGGCGGGGTGATAGCTCACGCCCCACCCAAATATATCAATGTTTCGTTGGATGGTTGGTGTGGCGAGTTAATGGCCGCCGACCCCACTAATTTTAATTTTTATTGTTATGTGGTTCGGTTCGATAGGGGTGGCGGGGGTCATGGCCCGCCACCCTATTTTTTTAATATTTTTTTTTGTTTTTAAAACAAACCACACATTTTTAAGTTCAACGATCTTTGGTAGTAGCAATCAAATTAGTTATCAAACAAATTTTCCCAGAATCTGGCCGGAGCTTGTCGAAATTCGTCCACTGGAATCCTGTGAAATTGTGGCCTCATTAACCTGCCATGTCACCTAGTCAACCTTAGAACTTTGACCAACTCTAACTTTCACATACGAACTCGGTTTGACGAAACGTTCGCACCGTTGTGATCAATACGATGATATCTATGCTCTGGTTCTGATTTGAAAGCATTCTAACCACTTTGATTTTTGATGTGGCAAGATGGGGCCCACAATGTCAGCGAAGTTATAAATGGGTTTCAAATGGCTGCGGAGTGGGGGGCAGAGTTGTTGTGGTGGGCCAACCACCGCGTCGCAAGTTAAACCAAATATATTGTGGGTGTTTCAAAGGTAAGTTGAAACAAATGCGATGTGATACATCGCAAGTCGGCGATCGCGGTTTTTAATTTTTAGTTGTGATGTGAAAGGTTTATAATATGCGATCTACGATGAAGGGTGGGGAAGAAAGGGTGAAGTGGAGGGATGGTCCCACTTTAATTGCAATTTGGGAATAAGGAAGCGGATGGTAAACGAAACCAATGATATGCGATGGAAAAGGTAAACTAGCAATATAAAGCAAAAAAGGTAAGGTTTATGTTGTAAACCATGGTTGCTAGTGGGTGGCCGGAGCTATGACAATAGTATTGCAGACTTTAACATAAAAGGGTTTATAAAGCAATAAGTCCCAAAGATTATACATGTGGGTTTTGGGGTTTGAATGGGATTCAGATAATTTCAGATTATGGAGGAAATGAGGGGGGGAAATAGGGTGAATGAAATGAAATGGAACGAGGGCATAAATGAAGTTTGATCCCCATCACAACTTATCAGCAACACTTCCTTCCCTTTACTAGTCAGAAAGGCAGATTGATTCCTTTGAAGCTCTTTACAGTCAGGAGTTCCCTTTCTTTCTCTGAAAATAAGTGATAGGCATGGAATATTATTTTCAATCCAAAATATAAGCAATAGTCAGTCACCTTGTGATACTGTAAATTACAAGACTCTAACACCATCAAAATTCTTCCTTATTGATTTCAAAAATATATGTTTGCCTCTGATGTCATTATGGTAATGAGATCTTGCCTAATCTTTCTTTCTGCAATATGCGCTTCCATAAGAAAATGGTGAAGTGTTCCCATCATTCTTTCTCCTCGACAATTTCATCAATGTCGTGGAAGCTTCAGACACCTTTGACCATTCTCCTTCAGTGTATCCCAAACCTGCATATCTAGGTTTCAAAACAACCTCCAATGGTTGAGTTATGCCTTGGCCATGAATTCCAAGTCCTCCTCATTTGTACCCCATCCTGGTAAGGAGTCTCATGCTGGTTCCTGTAATAGGGATCTCCACATTTCCAACAAAAATAATAGCATGTGAAGATGAAACCGAAGAATGATCACAAATGTTTACCTCAGATGTTTATTTGGAAACAGATGAAGAGGGCTTCTCTGAGCCTTCGTTACGCTTCACTTCCTCCAAGGCCTATGTCATGACTTGTAGCTGAAGTTGTAATCGTTGCTTCTCCTCGTTCTCTTCTCATAGAAGTGTCTTTAATTCATCATGATCTGTTTGAAGACTTCTGTTGTTGCGCTTCAATTATTCCAATGCCTCTGTCGTGGCTTGCAACTGAAGCTACAACCACTGCTTTTCCTCCTTCTCTTCCTGTAGGAGTGTTTTTAATGTATCCTAATCTTTTTGAAGACTTTGGTCATTGCGCTTCAATTCTTCCAATGCCTCTGTTGTGGCTTGCAATTGAAGTTGCAATCAATGTTTGTCCTCCTTCTCCTCTTGTAGAATCATTTTGAACTAAGCATTATTTGTTGATTGTTTCTCATAAGCTTCATACAACATGTCCACTTTCTCAAACACCCTGAGCATGGTCTCGTACATGTCTTTGACATCCTCCATCGTTGCAGGTTCAATGGTTCATGCTTGCGGTTCACATCAGCAAGAAGACTGCTCTGATACCACTTGATCTGCGTAAATTTCTGATACCCTTTTAACAAGACCTTTTACTTCAGTTGATGTGTTAGAATTTAATTTCTCAAATAATTAATGAACACTCATGCAAATATAACTAAGAGGAAAACATGTCAACAATCATACGAAAAAAACGCAAGAGGTTTAATAATGGAGTTCGTCCAGTGTGGACTACATCTCCAGGCCTCGGTGTCTCGATGGTGTTGGCCGCTTCATTCAATATTGTAACTAGTGATAATTTACATGGATTTTGTTGAATTTTCATAATAGGAAAGTCCCTCAACATGAGTGGCAAAGTCTCTCCACGAGACGTTATGTTACAAGGAACTCTCACTCGTCGCAAACCTCCTATCAGCATGACAACTTCACACATGGCGACAGAGAGTATCCCTCCATCAAGGCAGCAAATGGATCTCACAACATAAATCACCATCCATGATAAATACATACCACATCAATACACATAAATATTATGCATCTTACATCAGTATGAATAAACAACAGCAAATAAACATGAAGAATCAGCATCATACATCAAGCAGGAATCGAAATGACATAAAGCATCCTACAACAATAATCAATGAAGTACATGGAAACAACACTTAATATACCTCAACTCTAATTTTGGCTGAATAATAGGCTGCTCAATCGCTGGATCTGAATGCACCATCGCAAACGTGGCATCGAATGGCAAGAAATCAACTGTCCACATGCTGAAATCCAACACTTTCATCTGATTCTGGAAAATGGCCAAAAATTTGAGACCTCTGTTGCAAAAAACAACATTGCCATCAGGTTCGTATTGTCGATAGGTGTAAAATTCATATAAAATTTGTCTAATTTGGACACCAGGAAAATTTGGCCCCTTTGGAAATGAGGCTCAATCATGGTTCCATTGGCCCTACATCTGCCTCATGTTTCCGCCTGCAAATAAACAATGTTGTCTCGAAATTCATGCTTCTCCTCTGCCTGGGCGCACTGATGACTAATGGGTTTATATAAAAAAAATTGGGCGAATGTATTAAAGCCCATTGGGTTGGCGCAGTGGTAAAAAAAAGTGATTTGTTAATGGCAGGTTGGGGGATCAAATCCCGCCTCCCCCAAAAATCTGCACGTAATAGTCTTTTGGGTGCGTTTTTGTTTTTGAAAAACAAATAATAGTTTAATGGGGGGGGTGGACCCACATCAAGCGGCCTGCCCAAATCTCCATCATTATCAAAATAGTGTGATGGGGGGGCTGGACCCACATCGAGCGGCCCGCCCCACCCTTTCGTGTCGTTGTATTGGAGTATGGAGGAGGGGAAACGGGGTGATATCCCGTGCCCCACCCAAATATATCAATGTTATGTTGGATGGTTGGCGCGGCAGGGTCATGGCCGCTGACCCCACTAATTTTAATTTTTATTGTTATGTGGTTTGGTCCGACAAGGGTGGCGGGGGTCATGGCCTGCCACCCTATTTTTTTTTTTTTTTTTAAACAAACCACACATTTTTAAATTCAACGATTTTTGTCGGTAGCGATCAAATTAGTTATCCAACAAATTTGCCTAGAATCTGGCTGGAGCTGGCTGGAATTTGTCCACCAGAATCCTGCAAAATTGTGGCCTCATTAACTTGCCATTCACCTAGTCAACCTTAGAACTTTGACCAGCTATAACTTTCACATACGAACTTATTTTGACTAATTGTTTGCACCGTTGCGATCAAGATGATGATATATACACTTTGGTATTGATTTGAAAGCATTCTGAACACTTTGATTTTTGAGCTTTCATAAGCCCTCTTTGTCCTGTGTGTGTCTCTGAAGCCACCTAGATCATCACCAGATACATCAAGGATCCCAAAAGCTTCCTGTAGATGGTAGCATCTATTGCCTCTCCTGAAGATGTTTCTTCCTTCCTCCATTTTGTAGCTAGAGGATTTTCCATAGGCTTGCAGTTCTCCATGTGAAATCTATGAAGTATTTCAAATGAATACTTCCCCTAACTCACAGACAGCTCATCTTCACCCTTCCATACTTACAACCCAAGGAGGTAATGCATCATCCCATTTCCTTCATCTCGGATTCTCTTGCAAGGTCCTATTTGCGAGAGTGGTTCAACTGCTTGTCCCATATAAGTATCAAGTCATCAACGTGAAATACCAAGATAAGCAATTTTCCTTTCATCACAATGTGATAGAGATCTACGTCACTTTTGGTGAAGCCCAATCCACTGGGATATGTGTCAATCTGAGTGTACCATGCTCGTGGTGCCCGCTTGATACCATACAAGGCTCTTCCGAGTCTACACACATGTGTCACCCTGTCATATGTCTCAAATCCCTCTATCTCCTCTATGTAAATTTCTTCCTCAACAACACCATTGAGGAAGGTGATCTTCACATCCATCTGATGGATATTCCACCCCATCTGTGTAGCTAATGCTAGAATGGATTTTATCGAGAAATGTCTTGCCACTGAGGAAAATTTTTCCCCATATTCCACTCCCTCTATCTGAGAGAAGCCTTTGGACACAAATCTATCCTTGTAATTATTGATGCTCCCATCAGCTGCATGCTTCACTTTGTAGATCCATCTGGAACTAAACACTGACTTTTTATTTGATCTTGGCACCACCTCCCGTACAATTTTATTCATGATGGAGTCATACTCCCCGACCATGGAATCAACCCACACTAGTTGAGAAACTGCTCTTTTAAATGAATAAGGCTTTGTCTCAATGAGTTCTGTCATGAGACCCATATACCCAATGTATCTGTCTGGTGACATCCTCTGCCTGTGCAAAGATGTATAAGCTCCCAAATTCTCCTATGCATCATACACCAATCTATCAACTTCTATGGTTCTTCTCCTCCCCTCTCTCGAAGATTTTGGTTGAGTGGGTGCCTCCACCTGGCCTCATGTCTGCTCCACCACTTGTGGATGCTCCAAAACATCCTGAAGCTTTGTATGAGGCTCCTCCTTTGGATCTATAAGCTCCTCCTCTTGAAGTATACTCATCTATTGCTATAAAGAGGATCTCATAGCTTTATCCTTATCAAATTTGACATCTCTTCTCAATATTGTCACCCTAAGTGAGGAAAAATATACCTTATAGTTATGTGGAGCCTTTGTGTATGCTACAAAGACTCCCATCTCAATTTTAGGATCCAATTTGTTCCTGCTATCCTTGGAGACCTTACAATACACAATAGCTCCAAAAATTTAAAAATGAGATATATGTAACTTCCTCCTAGAGAAATATTCTTCGAGTGTGATCATGCCAAGTATTTTGTGAGGGCTCTTGTTTTACAAATAAACTACGGTGTTGCATTATTTTTCCCATAGATGTAATGGAATCCCTTAATCATGCAACATGGCTCTTGCTACTCCCACTATGTTTTTGTTCTTCCTTTCATCCACCCCATTTTCTTTGGGTTATGGGGTGCTATCAGTTCTCTTATAATACCATCTTTGGCACAAAATTATTTGAAGGTGTTAGAAAACAATTCTCCTCCATTGTCATTTCTCAGGGCTTTCGATTTTTTACTCACCTCCTTTTCAACCAATGCTTTGAATTTCAACAAATTTTAAAAACACTTCATCCATTTTCTGCATGAAGAAGATCCAAAATTTTTGAGAAAATTAATAAAAAAATCACATAATACTCGTGTTTTGTTGTAGAGGTTGTAGAAAATGGTCCACATAAATCATAGTGGACTCGCTCCAAAAATTTTCCCGCTCTATTATCTCAGCCCTGGAAGGTGGATTTGACATATTTCTGCAATGCGCATCCTTTGGAGACATCATTTTGTTCAAGGGTGAATTTTGGGAGACCGGTGGTAATATATTGCATGATTTTTAAGGCCCCATGGTGTAATTTTTCCATGCGCCTGTGCCAGATTTATCCAACATATCGACTTTGTACCTTTTCTTCCTTGCTACTTAGTGCAGTGCAAGATTCCACCTCAAGTTTGTAGATATTTTTCACTATAAATCCAATTTTTTTCACTTTCTCGATAGCTACATGTCTCAAAAAGGATTTCCCCTTATTGAAAACAACATCATAACCTTTATCCTCCAATACAGCTACAGAGATCAAGTTCTTCTTCAACCCAGGTACATACATAACATATGATAAATATGGGATCTTGGATCCCTATTAAAGGTTACAGTTCCAATTACTTTGGTATTGTACCTCCCCTCATCCCCAAGTTCTATGTGCATTTGGATATCCTTTTCCTATAGGCTACTGAAGAATTATTTGCATGCTATTATATGTAACAAGGAACTTGAATCTAGGTACCACAAACTCCATATTACATTTTTGGGAGTGCATGCAATTAGGGTGAAGTATAATTCGAATTTTGATGCAAGTGCTTCACCTCTTGCTCCTCCTCAAGACTTCTTGATAGACTTATTGTGCAGACACTTTGTTGCATAGTGCCCATATTCATGACAGTGAAAACATTTTATCTTGCTTAGGTCCTTATTCTTGCCATTTTTTTGGTTGGAATATGGCTAGCTTTGGGTCGTCTTGCCCTTAACTTTATTTTCCTTCCCAACCAAGGAAAAATTATCTTCCTCCTCAAATTTGGATGTTAATCCATCTCTAATGTTCCTTCAAATTTCTTCCTGCACCAAATCGGACGAAAGTCTCTCCCAATTTGGTGATTTGTCCCTTCCATTTAAAAAATCCTAGTAGTTGTGTCAGGATTTTGGAAGGCCAAGGAGAGCTAGGCTCACTATCTTAGAGGATTGCACATTTTCTCCTACTCCTCCAAGTTCATATTGAACCTAAGTGAACCTAGAGAGGTAGTGTGGAATGGTTTCATTTTTTTGCATGCGGATGTTTCTGAGCTTGTCCCTCAATGAAAATTTCCTAGCATTATTTTCATTTTTTAATATCTCAATGAGGTTCTTCCACATAGAAAATGAGCTCTCCTTGCCATGTAAATTCGAGACTATGTGGTCTCTCACACCCTCCAGTATGATCCTCCTAGATTTTGCAGTATCCTTATTCCACTGGGCTAACCATTATGCATATGATACTATTGGTTTTGGAATATTAGTTTTGGTGTACTCTGGCACTCCATTATCATCAAGTACAGCTTCCATCATGTCCTTTAAAACTATGAAATTTGAGGTTCCCTCTAGGGCATACTCCAATCTCAATCCGTTGAAATACATTTTCTTGCACGAAAGAAAAACTGCTTCATTGAATATGCAAATCGAAATTTCTAAAGGCGAATATCTTTTGACTAGTTTCTTATTGTGATTTCAAGCTCTGATACCATGCAGAAATTAATACAAATTTTATACTAATGATGAATTTGAACTGAAAACAAGAGATTACAAATTTCCTCTACAATACTGTGGAACAGAAAAAATAATTTAGAAACACATGCAATGACATGAAACCATCAAAACCACAACACAATGATTTTACAGGGGAACCCAACTATGAAAAACCCCTCCACTTTTTTTCATTAATCAGATGAGAATGAGAAATGATTGCAATGTCTTGCTTCAACTCTTAAGCACACCCTACACTGTAAAAATTTTCTCATGTTAACTGTCCTTCTCTAGCCAACACTTATCCAATTCAACCCTCCAGCTTCCTCCTATTCCTTGCACAATTCAGGAGAAATTGAGCTCCTAATTAATAGAAGAACTACCTATTTCCTCGCACAAATCTAAAGGAATTGGTCACCTACTTAATTACCAAGCTTATACACTCAACTAATATACAATTGATAATTACAATGTGCCTTTTCCTGCACTCCAGCTAGGAAATTTGGATTACATGCATATATGTCCTATTTTTAGTTGATTTACTAGTTTAACTGAGAGACCACTCAGTTATCAAAAATTCTACTACTCAGTTGACCTTAAATTGACTCAATTAATTACTTGAGCTCTATTAACTGATTTCAACTAAAAATAACTGAACTAGATTGCTAAATTTTATCAATCACTACATGCACAACTCTACTCCAAGCCTATAACTTGAATTTTCTAACTCAACTAGTAGACAAGGCCATGTTACTCTAGCTAACTACAATCCAAGTCATCCTACTATTGTGGAAAATCAAATTAATCAATTTGACTTAGTCATAAGTCAAATTGAGCCTTTCTTGCTACAATTTCTAACATTTTCCATCGTCGAGAGTCGAGCAACCTATATCGAGGGTCTTATAGACTACTACAAAGGGAGTTATAGGGCTAGGACACAATAGATATAGGATTGAGATATTTTCTACAAGATACAGACCACATGATACAGGATCACTCTCAGGTGTTATACGATTGTCCCAAGGGGTGCACAAGACCCTGATATTGGAAATTTTTTCCACAAAACCATAGATTCAAAAAGGAACATCCAAGGGCAGGGTAAGTACATATTTTTCCTCACTACCTATGGACAAGAAGCCTGCATAATTATTCATTTTTTTCTCATAGAATATCCTATAGAAAATCTATGAAATTGAACTTAAATTAAAGTATGAATATTTTTTGGGAATTGAGCATGATAGAAGGTAAATGGACTTGTTTTTAATTTAGGCATGTAATTTTTCCTTTACCTAACTAGCAAGAGTGAATTGTTCCTTTTTTTATCCTATTCAGAAACCCTAAGTTGCTTAGAAAATATCTAAAATTGATAATTATTAGGAAAATTTCCTTATATTTTTTTGGAAAAACCACAGTGAAGACATGGGAGGTGGTTTTATTTGAAGAAATCCCGCAAACTCATCAAGGACTTACCGACACCCTCTTATCAGTGATATCTTTGTAAATCACCAACGGTTGGAATTCTTTAAGAAATTCCAAGGGTTTGATGATGAGATTACTCATGAGTTTGCATTAGGCCTCTAGCCTCAAAGAGAATATAATGCTACTACCATTGTAATGGGGCTCATCATCTATCTGAATGAAGAAATTATTAGCAGAGTGACCACATTTCCTCTAGGAGTAATAATTAGAAAGGAAGAGAGGACGGAGGCTATCACATCTAAGAAGAACTTTTTCCTCCCGATGGAGAAGTAGATTGAAGACAAAAATGGATAGGTTAGACTCTTGGTAGTCTACCCTATCCATGGGATGAGGTAGCCTATCACATTCTAAAATACATATCCTATGATGGGAGACTTAGTGTTGTTTGTGCTTATCAGTTTAGGCTTCTCTATCAGCTAAGGTTTCATATGAGTTTTCCTATCCCAAGCAGTTTAAAAATTCCTCATTTTATTTTTCAGTCCATAATAGAGATGATCCAAAGAGTAAGAGGGGGAAAACATCAATATATGGCTAATTAACATGCTAACTATTGTTTATGTGCTCGTTGTGTTTATCTTCTAGTTCCATTTAAAAATTGACTTAATTGGTTACAACCCATGCAAGGAGATAATACAGCTAGATCCAAGATAATTGAAATTGCACTTTCTCAACAAATAGAGATCTATTGAGATAGGAAAAACATGAAATTCTAATTCGAATTGTCTAGTAATAACTATAAAATTTCATCTAAAGCGATGGGTATAGATTTTTAAGTTTCTTAATGTACTTTTCTTTTTCTTGTTTCATTGTTGTGTCTAGAAGTGGAATATAGTACCTTTTGTTATAACTAATATTATCGTCTTTTACACTCTTATTCTACCTCAAGTGTGCAGTCATTTTCCATCATATGAAATTGGGTGGGTGTGATATACTCCTTTCAAAACCATTATTAAATTTTTGTTCAAGTATTGATTGCAAGAACACCTTCCTGCATGAAATGATCCATGTGTACTTGTGGCTTACCAACGGGAATAAAGACAATGAGTTTGTGTCCTCCATAAATGCACATACATTCTCATATTTTCCTTTGTTATTTCGGCATCACTTCCATAGTCCATTCTAATCCTTTCACCTAGATGCATTAACTTTTGTGATATTTTAAACAGAGATCATGGCCCTTTCTTTCAAAAGGTGATGAATGAAATAAACACCAACACAGTTCTTCATCATCAGGTTGGCTTCTAAACTCTTTTTTTTGGTCTATGTATATATGTAGGAGAGTTTCCTTGTACTAAGTTTTCATATTAGTTGTAGAGGCCTGCCAATGGGTATGCCATAACTATTTATCAAAAAATTACTGACTAGGCTAACAATTATAGATTCCATCATTTGAAGGTACGCACATCATAATACGATAACATTTTTTATGGTATAGCTGTTATTTATATAAAATGTTGATGCGAGAGGTGGGATATAAATTAGCCTAATTGGAATTTAATAACTAGTTTTTTTAACTCTTCCTTTTGCTTTAATCAATGGGGCTAAGTGTTTTTTTGTCCTCATATTTTATTTGATATTTTTGGCAACCATTTCTTGCATTATGATTCTAGACTTTATTCTTTGTTTCTTTTTAATGCTAGATGATTTCCACGCCTCTATGAACTATATCTAGAAAATGTAGCGTGGACAACTTCGAGTGTAAATGAATTTTACTTCTCACATTTAAGAAATTGGATTTGTGTTATGAATTGCAATGTCAAATTTGCAGAGACCTAATAAAGAGGGTGATGAATCAACAACCTTTAACTTCATACTGTATGAGAAGGGATGCTCATAATGAACTTTGTGATCATGTTAGTTTCCATTAGCACTGGTAAGACAAATGAAGAGGTGCTAGTGAATAAGTGGTCACTCTTATTTCTAAAATTAATGAAAAATCAGAGAACACTATCTATCCAACTAACAGAGAAGTGATATCTCTTGCTCTACCCTTCCATCTCTAATGATTGATAGGGAGAGAGTATGTTTTTATATATGATGCGGGCTCTCTCGACTGACAGAGAGAGAGAGGGTAATTCAATAGCTTGGGAACACAACTCACCAACCCTTAGGGGGGCATATCAACCAATCAAACTCACACCTACTGAACACAAGAGTCCTATCAAGAGGAGCTTACCGCCACTCCCCCAAGTGGAAGCCATAGATCAAACTGAATAAAATGCATGGTTCCTTATAATGAAAGGATACCTAGCAGACCTTGCTCAGGGTTTCTTGGAAGAAGAGTAAAAAATAGGCGGTTTACCTGATTATGGTGCAGTCATTAATGCACTTAGGAGGTACCACTATTCACTCTCTTATAAGGACCGGATCAGACAACCTCACCCTGACGAAAGCCAGGTGGCGATGCCGATAGTCGATCCAAGAGGTGATCTAGGTTCAATTTTAGCAATGAAATTTTAAGTAAGAACATATATAACAAAAATTAGAATAGTAAAAAAGTTGGCATGCTCTGATGGCTTGCCGAAAAAAATTCAACTCGATTTTGTATCTATAATCCATATTTAAAGAAACTGAGTTGCATCTATGGATGGAGAGACGTAGATGGATTAAGTCTTGGGGGCGAAGCCTCACACACTTACTTCTTTTAAGTTTCGAAGCTCCTTATCCCTCTAGGGCAAAGCTGGGGAAGGGTAAGATGGTAAGATTAGGTAGTACTAGAATGAATGGCCTTTCCATTGGTATGTATGAATAATAGATCCCCACCGGTCCAAACCCTAGACCCAGCCCGTTTGGCCCAAGCAAATGGAAATCCATGAGTGATCAATCCATGTTCCACAAACCTTAGATAACAGAAAATCTATGATGCCTCTTGTTAATATGTTGTATTAATGCAAATGGGAAAAGTTATGTGTGTGTATTAACTTGCAGACATCGGCAGACTTGTGGTAGGGAGTAAATAAATATAGTTGAACCACCAAGGTATCAAGACAAAGGAAAGCATTCTAAAATCACAAGTAGGTAAATAATAGCTTTTGTTTTCCAGATTCATCTAATATTAACTGAAAGAATTCCAAGTATTTTTATTGAACCTAAATCAAGCATGAAACTTGGAATTGGGTATGGGTTATTCAAATGAGAATGTTGTGAATATGTGATCCCAAACAAGTTGTGTACACACATACATATATTACAAGAAAATAAAAATGATACACATCAATAACAATCAGGCAATAGAAAACACCTAAAGGAGGAGATGGATATGGGCCACAGACAATACAATCATTTTTCTTTTGGTGGGGATCAGGTTAGTAGCCTTGGAAGCAGATTTGACAAAAATGATGAGAACAATTCAAACTTTGTGCAAATTTTATTTAGGTCTAGTGATTTTGGTCTTGGATATTTAGAATTTTAGCATAGTATAGAAGCATAAAAATCTAGGAGGGATGGCATTGGCATTGTCTCTCACACAAATAACAATAGAGGGTCTTTTTGCAACATAAAAAATCTAGAAAATGGAAAGGAGTTTGTGGTGAATGAAGTAAGAAAAGATAGCATGTGAAACAAGCTCAAAGACACGGAAACTGGTAGGAAGCTAACCATGGAGGATTTTGAGAGAGCTATTGGGAATTCTCCTATTTTCAAGGAAATCATGTAGCGAGAAAGTGTGGAACTATCAGAGAAGAAAGAGGATCCTAACTCAAATGAAAGGCTTGGTTTCAAGTCCAAAAAGAAAGGGGCTTGGTTAAAAATGATCAAGGTTGTTGTTAACACAATTTGGGGAGCCAAACATAAGGAGAGCAGCAATGAGAGGGATACTTCTTTTGAAAAGGGGGGAAGGAGATCTAGTTCTGTTATAGATGATAGTCAGGATATTCTCATGTATATGCCACAACAGATGAAAGTGCGTCAATATGGAAAGTATTGTAAGGAATTAATAGCACTTTACATGCGTAGAGAAATACAAGATCATCATGGCTCTATTTGAATGATGAAGTTGAGCTTGGATGGCCATTATGTTACTATTGTTGGTCAGGACCACGTTATTTATGTATGGTAGCATGCAGGTGATAGAATTATACTGGAAACTTGTTGCATCTTCCAATAAACCAAATGATATAATTTGAAAGGAGTGTGTTAGTTCTGTTATGCTAAGTTTCCTTTCAGTAATAAAAACATGTACAATTTGTCTCCATTTTTTTGCTTAAGGAATGAGTGTTTTAACCACGAAACATAGATGAATTAGTGAAATTTAAGCATGAAAATAAGCCTTAAAAACACTGAACAATAGTATATAATAGAGAAATACAATCACACATAAGTTTTACACAGTAGGCATGATGAAGCAGTTCACCCCTTCTGGGCTACATCTGCTGGTCCAGCTCCCAATGGCATGTCCCTCTTTGTCATTATGCTCAAAATTGCAAATTTCATGTGTTTATAGGCCTCTAATGGTTTTTTTCTCTGAACCAATGGCTTCAGAATTCTCAAATTAGTCTAGGTAGACTCTTGTTTCACCAAAATTGGTCGAAAATTGACCTCCCAATGCATTTTTCCCAATGTTAGCTTGAAAAACTCCACTAAAAGTGGATACGGGCACTTAACTAGAGTTAAATTTAATGAAAACCCTAAAAATAGGGGTGTGCTCCAACTTTAATGGACCATTAACCATGGCATTAAATAGTTTGGGTGGGGTGGTCACATACCTATCCCCCACCGTTATCTCTGCGGTCTAACAGTTGAACTCCCCAAATAGAGTGGTCGGAACCCAAAGTCATAGTAGTTCCATAAACCGTGGCATTTAAAACATTACAAACCGCCCATGTGACAGTTGCTAACCTCTGCTGGATTTTATGTTTAATACAACTGTTAACTGCAACTTACCTTACCGCTTAACATGTGAACGGGGATCACTGCCGATGGTTAAAGTTTATGTTGCAGGTTTTGATAATGTTTGGTGTCAGTTTTTATAGCCGTTTGCTATTGTGGTTTTGGATATGCCATGTGAA
Organism: Pinus albicaulis; assembly: GCA_034641835.2. Taxonomy (NCBI): domain Eukaryota; kingdom Viridiplantae; phylum Streptophyta; class Pinopsida; order Pinales; family Pinaceae; genus Pinus; species Pinus albicaulis. The sequence goes on along the minus strand of CM076581.1, from coordinate 1,420,062,272 downwards.
CAAGTCTTGGGCCTGCCAGCGGGTTGGGACCACTGGCAGTCCCCTCCCCCACATATAAAACTTAAACACCATAAAACAATGCGAAGACGTATAGTTGGTAAGAAATAAGTCATAGGTGGAATGGTTAGAGGTCTTTGCGGCGGGTAGGAGGTCGCGGGGTCAACCCCCGCCGATTCCAACAGAATTTTACCACCTTATCCTAAGGACATATGGCAACCTCTAGGCTTGCCACATGTCACTCATTTGACGGCTCATAACAAAACCATCCAACATTCAGTACACACCTTTGTACCACAAAAATCAATGGCCCACATCATGCCACGTGGCGCAATCCTGTTAACTTACAAAAATGGAATATTCCCCAGAATATACCTGCTGATTGTACCTGCATGCTAACTGGGCATCCGGTCAAAAAAGTTTTGTTGTTTGGGAAAACAGACAGAACACGATATCTTCCTCATACGACATCGGTTTTTCAAACTGTTCGCGGTGCCGAAAACGCAATGACGAGACCTTTTCGATCGCTTGGGTTTGGTCTTGTTTCGAGCACTTTCAATTTTTTAGCATAACACATGATCTCCTAATCACACCTCCCCACTGGGAAGATTTTGAACCCAAAAAGCTCTCTGGATTACTGAACATGAAGATGAGGAGACTGTGTCCCCACTCTTCCAATCTTTATCCACTGAAATTTCCCTAATTTCATTAATTGGAGCTTTTCATGAAAAGACAAATTTTTCCTTGATTTCGTTGACCAACCATTGTTGTCTTTGATATTTTCATGTTGCACATTTACTGAACTTGCAGAACAGCAATCTAACTTTGTAGTAAACTTATTTTTTCTACATTGGTCTATAATCAAAGAACTTGGAATTGTTCTCACCTTGCATTCTGTCCTTATGGCGATTTTTTGTTGCTTTTGCCTTGAACTTGTGTTCACTCTTGACCAAGTTTCTTCGCCATTGTACCATGACTTTCAGAAACTAGCAATGAACATTCTAAATCTTGTGCCTTCTTTATAAATTTGCTTTGCCCTCTCTTTGACCTTTGTAACTTCTTGCACTGACACCTTGTTTTCAGCATTGTTCAACACCAATGTCGACTGTTGCAACTGCATATCATCTTCTTTCAAAGACAACCTGATTTCAAACTGAAACAACTCATTACATACATCAGCATTTGTTTGAAAAGGATTATGTAAAACATCTCTTTGTTTAATCATCATCAATGTCAAGTTTTGGCTTTCATTGACTAGCCTCTTCATTTGCCTTGCATTAACTAAAGTGTCTAGTTTCTTCCGATGAGCTCTCACAATATACTCCTTGCCATCTTTAAATAAATGGTATTTTTTCTCATGGCGATGGAATATTTCTTTCCTGTCATACAAGTAAGGGCTGACCAACACCATACCTGTTATATCAAGCGGAACAACATATCACTCAACTGTGTCAATGAAATGTGCAGTTATTGCAAAGCGCAATATGCACTTCTTTGAAACCTATAAATTTTCATCCTTACAAATCCAACCAAATGGATATGGTTTTGGATGTGGAATGGTCTCAAGGTTAAGTTTCTTGACCAAGTCTTCAGATATTAAGTTTTCTTGTGACCCACTGTCAAACAATGTGTCAAACTTGGTATGTTTGGATATGACCCTCACATGAAACAGTTCAATTCTCTCTTCTTCAATTGGAGCTTGTATGTGACAGTTAGATATACTATAGCCTCCTATATACTTGAGCAAAGTGTCTTGGCTCTGCAAATATACTCCTAATAAAAGAGCTCTTCTCCTAAATTCTTGAGTATACACTTGTACATTTTGTCCTTTCAATTGTTTAAAAATTTTCCAGACCATTATGGCTTTCTACATGTGAGCTAATGGATAAAACTATTGTTTTATTGCAGAAATGAAATCAGTCCATGATAGGATAATCTTACCATGCTTCTTGATCTCCTCCTTTTTCTTGGCTTCCCACCAAGCAAGTGTTTCACCTTCCATCCTTAATGAAGCTAGTTGGATTTTGGTATCATCATCATGAAAATTTTGGATTCTCAAATAGACCTCCAATTACGTAATCCAATTATCTAACTTTTCTACATTAACTTCACCATTAAACATTGGCAACTCAAACTTAACATCAAGTTTTAGAAAAAGGAATTTTACCAGTATTCTTTGACTTGTATGGCTGATGTACTGAAGATGAAGTAGAGGATGATGAGGATGAAGATGAGGGTGTTGATGGTGACTTTCCAGTGTCTCCATTTCCTCCATTGTCCTTCTTTGATTTATCTTCATTATTGTGGCCTCCTGATGATCCCTGTCCTTCCTTGTGAATTTTGGACCTTTCTTCTTCTAGTTTCTCATTCCTTTCTTGATAAAGGACTCTAACCATTTCAGTCAAGTCAAGAAATGATTTTCTATACACTCTTTCTTCTTCTTTGGGATCCATCTCTTCATGGATTTCTCCTTCTCCTGGAGGCATACTTAATACTGCTTCTGCTTCTTTTGGAGGTGAGCTAGGTGGTGGAGAATGTGGCAATCTTGCCCTCCTTTTTTGTGGCTCACTTTGAGAACCTCTTACTTCCACCAATTTTCCTTCTCCTCTCTTAAGCTTGATCCTAGTAAGCATGAAAACCCTTGCAAACAGTTAACAAATATTTGCACATAAAAACACCAAAGATTAAACTCTAGCTCTTATACCAACTTGATCTGAAAGGAGTGTATTAATTCTATTGTGCTAAGTGTCCTTTCAGTAATAAAAACATGTACAATTTGTCTCCATTTGTTTGCTTAAGGAATGAGTGTTTTAACCATGAAACATAGATGAATTAGTGAAATTTAAGCATGAAAATAAGCCTTAAAAACACTGAACAGCAGTGTATAACAGAGAAATACAATCACGCATAAGTTTTACATAGTAGGCATGATGAAGCAGTTCACCCTCCTGGGCTACATCTGTTGGTCCAGCTCCCAATGGCATGTCCCTCTTTGTCATTATGCTCAAAATTGAAAATTACATGTGTTTATAGGCCTCTAATGGCTATTTTCTCTGAACCAGTTGCTCTAGAATGCTCAAATTAGTCTAGGTAGACTCTTGTTTCACCAAAATTGGTCAAAAATTGACCTCCCAATGCATTTTTCCCAATTTTAGCTAGAAAAAATCCACTAAAAGTGGAGACAGGCACTTAACTGGAGTTAAATTTAATGAAAACCCTAAAAATAGGGGCATACTCCAACTTTAACGGACCGTTAACCATGGCAATAAATAGTTTCGGCAGGGTGGTCACATACCGACCCCCCGTCGTTATCTCCATGGTCTAACAGTTGAACTCCAGAAATAGAGTGGGCGGAACTCGGAGTCGTAGTGGTTCCATAAACCATGGCATTTAAAACATTACAAACCACCTAAGTGACAGTTGCTAATCTCCGTCGGAGTTTATGTTTAATACAACCGTTAACTGCAACTTACCTTATTGCTTAACATGTAAACGGGTATCACCGTGGATGGTTAAAGTTTATGCTGTGGGTTGTGATAACATTTGGTGTTGGGTTTTACAACCGTTTTTTGTTGCGGTTTTGGATATGCCATGTGAACAAGTCTTGGGGCCGCCAGCGGGTTGGGATTGTTGGCGGTCCCCTCCCCCACATATAAAACTTAAACACCATAAAAAATGTGAAGATCTATAGTTGGTAAGAATAAGTCATAGGTGAAATGGTCGAAGGTCTTTGCGGCGGGAAGGAGGTTGAATCCAACAACATTTTACCACCTTATCCTGAGGACGCATGGAGACCTCCGGGCTTTCCACGTGTCGGTCATCCGACGACTCATAAAAAAACCATCCAATGGTCAGTACACACCTCCGTACCACAAAAATCAATGGCCCACATCATGCCATGTGGCGCAATCATGTTAACTTTAAAAAATGGAATATTCCCTAGAATATACCTATTGACTATACCTGCATGCTGACTGGGCATCCAGCGACAAAATTTTTTTTGTTTGGGAAAACGGACAAAACGTGATATCTTCCTCATACGACATCGGTTTTTCGAACCGTTCGAGACGCTGGAATCGCAATGACGAGAACTTTCCAGTTGCTTAGGTTCAGTCCTGTTTGGAGCACTTTAAATTTTTTAGCATAACACATGATCTCCTGATCATGATAGTGCCTCCAATTCCTATGCTAAAAAAACTTGAATATTGAAAACCTTGTAGATAAAAAGAAAAGAGGAAAGGCCACCTCTAGTAGAAAGAGCTCAATAATGGATTGTGCTTTGTTGCTAGAAAGTGTATTCTTTCTTTCGAAAAAGCCAACATGTTCTTTTGAAGGTCATTTGGATGATGTCTTGGACCTTTCATGGTCCCATAGTCAAGTTACCCTCTTTTTTACCATACTTTATGGTGCGTTGAAATACATTTATGTAAATTTAAATGAAAGGTTATTCAATATATTATAGTATACTTCTTATTTTTGCAATACCGTGTAATTTTTAATTAACATTACATCTTCGTTGATCTTTTTTTTATTTGAGAAAAGTTCCCCATTGTATACCATGTCGTGTTATAGTTATATTAGCTTTATGTTGAAGATAAGCTTTCATTTCCTTGTTGCATAACATATCCACTTTGGTTGTCAATTTTTTTGTTTTTTTATTGGTCGTTTGCTTAGATGATTGTAAATCTTCATTAAATTTTATGCAAAGTTTGTCTTTGATCATCTATCTCTGTAAGCATATTTTCAATTTCATCAACCTTACCATTTAATTTCATCCTAGACTCTAGAAATATGTCTAACCGTGAACCCACAATTTCATATGGCTCTACTGATTCCCCAAATTAGTTTCATTCCGCAGAGTCAAGCCTGTGTTTTCCACTTAGATCCCACTTCTTTCATATCATATTTGCAAAAAATAATCATTCTTTTAATGGATTGTATTATAAATTTAGCCACATTATTGCATATTATGTCTTTAATCAAGGATTTCAACTCACCATGAAGTTGCAAGTTCATGTGGTACTCTATTGAGTCAACAAATCAGTATCATTTTGCGAAGTCAAGCTTGTCATTTAATTTTGGATCATACACCTTGAATAACATATATTGCAATCAATAATTATTATTTTTATTAGACTACAATATAAATTTAGTCACATTCTTGAATAGTATTTATTTGATCAAGGGTCTCAAAGATCAGGTTAATTGTTCATTGATCTTCTAAGTGGTTTGAGACTATAAATATGTGTCTCCATATATATGAAAATAATTTTTGATCTATAATGAGTGAATTTCTTATGCAAATACAAGCCCGTTGTCACAACATAGAGCCCAAATTTTATAAAATGATATATAATGAACCTAGAAATTGTAGTACTTTGTGGAGGTTGTTCTTCTCCTTGCCTGTTGGCTTGAGGGGTCCTGACCTAGGTTCAGAGTTAAGCTTAACCAACAAAACCCTCTTACTAATGGCCCTTTCGACAGTGACCTACTTGTGCAGGTCAAAGTCTGACCCTGAGCAGTATGGGAAGGTGCTGGAACTAGTTTTCCACACCCTGAGAGAGAATTAAATGGTGTGGGTGTCTTCAGATCTATAATAATAGCGGACTGGCCTTCATAACAGAAACCATAACCAGGAAGATCTAGGTCAATTTACATAGGCTATCCTGCGCGCGCACAGATAAAGGATTTTCAATCCCTTCAGCAATCCTAGTAAAGTGACATTCAGGTCTTACAGTAATAAATCTATGCATTCAACGTTCATATAAGACAGGAAATCGGGTACGCAACCGATCCACACACAGATAATATACTTGATGCAGTAAACGGAATCAATACACAAAAACATATCATAAAAAAAAACACAGATGCATTTGATACTAAGAATTATCCCAAAACACTTATTTATTCATTAAAAGTCGTACAACCCTTTACACTTCTTCAGATCCACCCACGCACACAGCCAGCGGGGTCCACACACATACGGACTAAGGTCTCCACACACACAGCCAACAAGAGCCTTTCAAACATAGACAAAGTTGCTTCACAGCTCAGAACATCATAATCTTATCAATACTTACTTCCCAATTCTCTATCCGACTCGATCTAGACTTCTATTTATATCTTTAGCCTGTGATTATCTAAGGTCCGAAAACCATGGTTTGAGGCTCCTAGATCTACCATTTTTCCCATTACAACTCATGAAGGGGCTTTGACCCACCCCAAAGCCCCTTGACCTGTGCATTACTTAGCGCACACGACTCAAAACTACAAAAATACTATACTTTTATCAAAATTATGGTCCTATTGGACCCCTCTCCAATAGGCCCCCAACACAATATTATGACTCATCTCAACTCACAGTGGTACAAGGGTCTTAATCTTTTTCTGCAGATCCTCAATGGCAGCAATGAAGGGCGCCAGAATGCCCGGGATCTTATCAGCTACACTCTTTGTTGTGTCCACCAATTTCTGCGAAGTTAGCCCTTCTGCGGCGAGATTTATGCTCTGTTAATTCTGGTTCAAGTTCTTCACAGCATCATCTAGATCCCACAATAGCTTCATCGTGTCATCGGCCCATGGCTTCATATGGTCTCTCACAATGTTCTTCTTTCTTCACATCTCCTCAACTTCATCATGCAAGATCTGAATTGTCTGCAACCGGCCATGCACTGAGTAGGTACAAAGGTAGGCAGTGCCTTTTGAAGGTCATCAAATGCTTGCTCCTTGGCGCGTAGTTCCTGTGAAATCTTCAAGACAAGGGGATCCGTCTGCACGGATGTCCATAGGCCCATAGTTGTCTCTATCAACGTGGTTCCCTTGTCGATTGTGGCGGAAATACGATTGGACTCATGCTTCTTTACCAGCCCAAACATAGTCCAGTCATCAAAATATGCTTCCAAGAACTTGTGCATGAATTCTTTAAACACAGCTACTACTACGTGCGAGAAGATAGAAGGTGAATTCTTCAATCTGAAAGGCATGACTTTGTATTGAAAAGTCCCCCATTCCATTGCAAAAGTGGTCTTGCTTCGGTCTTCTACCGCAATCCTGATTTGATGGTACCCTAAAAATACATGAGTAAAAGAATAAGCATCTTGTCCTCCCACATTATCCAAGATCTCATCTGAAAATGGAGTAGGGCATGGGTCATGTAAACATGAATCGTTCAGCTTGCATAGATCCACAAAAATCCTTATCTCTCCCTTAGTCTTCTTTCCTTGAACAACCATTGGGCTAACCCAATCAGACTACCCCATAGGCTCAATGATTTCTACAACAACCATCTTCTTTAATTCCTCTTTCACTTTCTACTTATACTTTGGATTTAATCGATATGGTTGCTTCTTGATAAGGAACGCATCTAGTTACAGCATGATCTTCATAATGCCCAAATATCCTAAAATTCATTTGAGCTTAGAGAACTTCGTGGGAAACAGATCCTGATATTTTTTTAACAGCTCTGCAACATTTCCCACTGTGTCATCATCCCAATAATCTCCTATTTTGTCCAACGTGGGTTGTTCTTCCATTCCAATTTGACTTCCTTTAACTTCAGAGGCTTAGTTACATCCACCATTCCCAATAAGGGCCCTGCAACTACGTGCTCGCCCTCGGACTTAGGGATGTTGATATTTCTTGGATATTCTTCATTATCTTCTACTGACAAGTTTCTGTAGCTGACGATATCTTGCATCTGCACTTCCCATGTTGGTGCGGAACATTCTAGCTGAGGTCGGGAATCATCAAAGACAAGTGCTTATATATCCTGCATGGCTTCATCTAATCCCTCTGATCCCCCGACCAAGCCAAAGGTAGACAAAAAATTGTCAGTCATTGTGATCCAATGGTGATTCTCTCGGCCTAGCTCTGTTTCCAGATACCATGTAGTAGGTATTGGTCCCAATGAATGGACAAACATGTGAACCCATTCGGTCTGTGTCTTATGGTTCCAAACCTCCATCCATGTGGCCAGGTGTTTGTGCAGATCACCTTGACCATAGAAAATCTCAGTTGGTGGGGTAGCGGGCTGCTTAAAGTGCAACTTCATCATTTTACTGCATTCCTCCCAATCCTTAAAGCTCCCTTTGTGTGTATCCCACCAACGCGCTAGGGTTGTGTGCATGGCAAGATCAAGTGCCCAGAACCTCTTCTCTTCTGGGACAACCTTTTCCAACTTTTCCAAAAATAATACAAAGCTATCAAAACCATCAAAATAGGGTAATTCTCTTACCTCTGAGGAGATGCATCAGAAATTTTTAGTGTTCTTGAGGCAGCGCAGTGCAGAAACATCATGCAGGATAATTTGTCAGTTCTCTATTTCCCCATCCAAATCTGAGAAACATGAGTTATCCTTTTCCCAATTCAGCATTCCATCAGTCATAGGTTTGATCCAATCCTCATCCCGTGCAGTCATCTTGTAGATATGGTCAACATCATCTCCTTCGCACACTGGTTTTGTATATCTCTCCCCTTCTGTCGAATCCAGAGGTATCATCACCCGAGTACCATCGTTTTCAAAATCCATGCTTCTACGCTTTAATTTGATGATACTTCCCATATCGATGGCCCAATCCAGCCCTAGAAACACAGGGTTAGGGTATGCATCATCCACAATTTGTAATACTTCAAAATCTACACATACCTTCACTCCACCAATGTCTACCAAAACCTGTGGAAGACTTCCCAGTGGAATGATCTTCTGCTGATTAGCCATGCATAGCTGAATGGTGGACCATTCCAGCATTGGTTCGCCCATCTTTTGCTAGGTCTACTTAGGTAGAACATTTACATCAGACCGTAAGTCCAAGATGACCTGATCTATCTCATACTCTCCAATTTGCATAGTCATGCGCATCTCCCGACTAGTCCTCTTCTTATTCTTATAGATCTTGTTCACAGCCTTAGTCTCAGTTCCAGGCAATTCCTTGTCTGCGCAACTATCTATTAGGGCCTGAATATTGTCCACTACTTTCTAATTGTGAAATAAATTAATGCAAGCTTGCAGGAAATGTTTGACATCATCATCAATATTTTCTTCCATGATTGACTTGGATGTGGACGCACCTACAACAGCAAAATCCTTCCTAGCTTCTAGAAAATTTTCCTTTTCCTTTTGCAAGTTGTGTCCTTCCTTATTTTCTAAGGCCTTTCTGATCAATGACTCTGCATCAACCTTCTTTCCCTCATCTCCTCCGGTGGCAGCACCACTGCGTGTAATTATGTTTACACTTGGATCATCATCACACAGCTCAGCTTTAACCATTTGTATTTTTTGTGTAGGTGTTTGTTGTTTCTTTTCCTGCATTCTAGCAATAAACACAGGACAATCTTCAATAACATGATCAAATTGTCTACAATACCTGCAAGGTTGTCGCGCCGGGTTCGGACAATCGCGTGCATAGTGTCCAATGTCTCCACATTTATAGAAAATTAATTGTCCTCATCCCCGACCTGCGCCTGCACCTCTCCCTCCTCGCCTTCCTCTTGCTGGAGATACTCCATGCCCAGAGGGAGATGTTGGTGAAGATGGGTTGGCCTGCACCCTATAGAGGCTCGCGTTGTCCATCATTAGCTTGAATGTGTGGCAGTGGTGCTCATCGACCAACTAAAGAGAAAAACCTGCACCATTGTTGCTTCAGTTCTGGAACATGGCTTCATAATTGAGGGCAATGGTTTGTGTCAAGTCATCCAGCTACTTTATAGTCAGCACACCACAATTGGTGAATACCACTCGGTCTTGCAGCATCCCTGGGGCGCAATGGGTTTGGCCCTCCCACTTGTATGTAATCTTGAAACAAGGTACACTAGTATTTTGCGTGGCCAGAACCCTTACACCTTATACACCATACTTATGTGCCAACTTCCTTTCCTCTGTCTCTACACAGGTTTTGAATCTCCAAGTGCATCGCCTCCAACTGATTTTGGATTTGCAGAGTTCCAAATTGGTCATTAGCTTTGGGTGCGGCTTCTAGTTTCACAGAAACTTCAAGGGCTTCATCCTGAAATTCGATATTCTACCGATTCATAGGCTCACGCAGATGTGGCAAAATCATGGCAATAAACCACTCCTTATGATGCTTATCATCATAGATAAATCCCCCCTCACTGATAGTGCACTTCAGTCGTTAATCTGCCTCCCAAACATATTCATTTGGATCTTGTTTGATATCTTTCAACTCAATTACACATTGTGAATAGGACTTTGGTTTTCTGAATTGCTGCTTCAAGGCATCCTTGATCTCATCAACAGTAGGATTAGCATGCTGAGCCAAATATCCCATAAACTAGTCCAGCGCACGACCTTCAAACGACATAGCTAGTTGCGCTCTTTTGACAGCATCAATGTTAACATTTTACGCAGTCCATACTCCATTTTCAACAAACCAAAACCTATCCATGTCCTCATCTCCCACACCCTTGAAGGTGGGTAGCTTCATATGCACAACCATATCTCCTCCTGGTGGCGGTGGTGGTGGGGTAGGAGATGTCTTACCTCTGCGCAAGTTCGACTGTGGAGTAGCAGGAGAGCTATCTCTGGCACCCGTAGCCTCACCACTCTCTATATCACTGTCAGGTTAGTTTCTCAGAGGGTTGTATACAAATTTGTCTCCTTTCTAATTAACCTAATAATACTTTCCACCATGCATAGTGCTTTCTAGCTTGTTTGGGGTCATTCACTCAGTGTGACTGCACAAAACACCCTTTTCACACAATAGCATCTTAATCAGCAAAGGCAGAGAGCGTATGAATTTACCTCTCAGTCCTTTGAAATACCTCCTTTCAGCTTCAAAATATGACACAAACTGATCTACTGCAAACTCTGTTACAAACCCACCCAAAATGTTGTCAGCCCAATGATCTACGGTGCAGGTTATGGAATTATTAGTCTTCTCTAACTGTTGGATCAGCTCAGGTGTCCACTGAGTGACCTTATCGTCCTTCCAGCAGCTTTGGAACTCAGCAAATCTTGATAACCACTCCTTCTATTCTTGTGCAAAGGTCACAAAGAAAATCTCGTGAACCTCTGTGAAAATATACTTATGTTTCCAATCTTCAGTATACAGCTTCTTACTTTTGTTTTCCTTAATGGAGAATTCCTGAATTTTCTTCTCGAACCAATCTTCTAACTCAGGCCACATCACCTAATCTCTCTCAAAATGATCCCAGTCCCAAAAACGGAACCATTTTTTGGCTTGAGGGGTCCTAACCCAAGTTTAGAGTTAAGCTTAACCAACAAAACCCTCTTACTACTGGCCCTTTCGGCAGTGACCTACTTGCACAGGTCAAAGTCTCACCCGAATCAGTATGGGGGGTGCTAGAACCAGGTTTCCACACCTTGAGAGAGAATTAAATGATGTGGGTGTCTTTAGATCTATAATAATAGTGGACTGGCCTTCGCAACAAAAACCCTAACCAGGAAGATCTAGGTCAATTTACGCAGGCTATCCTGTGCGCGCACAGATAAAGGCTTCGCAATCCCTTCAACAATACTAGTAAAGTGACATTCAAGTCTTACAGTAATAGATATATGCATTCAACATTCATATAAGACAGGAAATCAAGTACGCAACTGATCCACACATAGATAATATACTTGATGTAGTAAATGGAATTAATACACAAAATCATATCATAAATCAAAACACAGATGCATTTGATACTAAGAATTATCCCAAAACACTTATTTATTCATTAAGAGTCATACAACCCTTTACACTTCTTCAGATCCACCCGCGCACACAGCTAGCGGGGTCCGCACACAGCCTGACTAAGGTCTCAGCGCACACAGATAGCAAGAGCCTTTAAAAAATAGAGAACATCGTTTCACAGCTCAGAACAGCATAATCTTATCAAAACTTACTTCCCACTTCTCTATCTGACTCGATCTAGATTTCTATTTATATATTTAGCCTGTGCTTATCTAATGTCCGCAAACCATGGTTTGAGACTCCTAGATCTACCCTTTTTCCCATTACAACTCATGAAGGTGCTTTGACCTGCCCCAAAGCCCCTTGAATTGTGCATTGCTTAGCGCAAACGACTCAAAACTACAAAAATACTATATTTTTATCAAAATTGCGGTCATAAGGGACCCTGCTCCAACATTGCCTATCTTTTATAAAATGTTGCCAACATCAAGATTTATTGTATTTTCTTGTTTACTCAACTGTTACTGCTTTCTCTATTATTTGAATTCAGATTTTTTGAAGTTATATCAAAGGGAATGATTTAATTTCACCTGATAATTGCGTTGAATTTTGACAGAGTCCATTTGGGGACCGTATTTCCAGAGTGATTCCAACTCCTAAATTGTCAAAAGTGTATGTAACATAAAGAACTAGAAAAAAAAAAAAAAAAAAATCCCATGGTATTTTGTTTTTATTTTAGATTTAATGTATGTTATGCAGTTGGAATATCTTTCCATCATTTAATCCATCCTAATCTTCTTTGACGTACCCCATTTTAAGATTTCATGTACATTTATTGTGATTCACAATTGTACTACATTTTCACTTAATGTTGTTTTATTGCAAAGCCACTATGTTGGTAGTTCATATTATTTCTTAGTTATTTGTTTGAGATTTTCTTTATTAAGTATAAGAGGCCCTTAAGTTTTATAATATGTGGGCTCTTAAGGTTATACATGTGGATCTGAATTTCGGATCTCGATATGGATATGGATCTGCCCAATATGTGTAGGATCCATTATGTAAAAATATACTTCAAGTCTAGAAATGGATTCCATGTCGCTGAAATGAATCTTGTGCTAGCTAGACCTCACACAGTGTATCCCAAGCAAAAAAAAAAAAACATAAGCGTTTTAGGGTTTTAATTTTTTAATTAATTTTTAAATTTTTCAGATAATTGCCACCAATTTGAAAATATAAGCAGTGGATAATTTTATTTAATTTACTTATTATTAATTTGTAGTATGTATAGTTGTATAAGTTGTTAATTACATGTAATCTATAGGATGTATAGCATATGAAAATTCTATAGGAAAGGTTGAGACATTAAAATTTCAATTTTAGATTATGATGATACTTGTGGGAAAGCTTTGGGAAAGTTATTAGAAATTATAAAGATAACAGTATATAGTATGTATATATTATTTTTTAGTTTTCTTTGTGTGCGTTGTACACATGATACTGGATGATTGTGTCATTAATAATTTAATTAGATGAATCTTATCTAACTCTAGGTGAAGGCTCCTCTTATAAGAGTATGATACATAGACTATAGCATGTTGTTAAATAGAATATGGCATTCATTTTCCATTGTACCTAGTTGGGAATAATTAGACTTTAAGCCATATTTTAAGGCAGATTACTTATTGATCATGATGTGGAGTTGAAATATTTACATGATAAGGATGTAGATCAATTTTAAGATATGTAGCGAGATATACTTTAAATTATCATATTAATAGAGTGATCATTGATGAGACACTCAATTTTATATTTACATTTATCATTTTTGTAATGGGCATGATGCATCATGGTTCCATTCTTTATATTTACAAACTATCTAATGATTTAGAGTTCTTTTTTATATATTATTTATTTTTATTTTTCATTTTTTTTGTATCTAGAAGAATTGACAATTGGGCAGGTTTCATACCCATGTGACACAAGGTCAATTCTGGCCACTACCACTTAACCTCTAGGTGCCTACATACGCCCCTTTTGCAGGCATGCATTAATCAGGGGATTTTGAACCTTAGATCTCATAGTTTGCATAATAATTCATAACACAACCATCGCCAATTGAGTTTCCACTATGGGCTTCACTCCTAATGTTGTGATTCATGAATGGTTTTGATTTTAACTTTGAATACATTTTTAAAATATATATATATATATATATATTGTACATGGTGTTTTCCCAATGTATCCAAAACTTGGCTTTTCAAAACTATGGAAGATATGTATGTGCATTTGTATCCATTTCTTAGTAACTTACGTTTTAGACTTTGCTTTCTTATGGGACTATTATATTTGCTACAATATCTCATTGGTTTAAGTATACCGAAATCATTTAATGCATCTTCCTTGTGACCATTGTGTCAATGTACATATGCTTTTCTATCATAAAATTTGATTGATAAACCTTTATGGGTACAATTATCATTATTTTTAGTGTGTGCTTAGATGAAAGAAAATCTTGAAAGCTAGTCCCTGAACAAGATTCTTTTTTGAGCATGTGGCTAAACTCCTTAATATGGTGGTGGGCAATATTTACTTTCATCATCTATGGACAAGACAATGAGATTGTAGGACATGCCAAGCAAGAGTTGTCTAAGAGTCTTTTCACATAATGACTATAGTAAGCTTACTTCTTTCTAGGTAAATATTTGTAACATTGGTTTGATGTGTGTTTAAATATGTGCTTCCATTTAAATCCATAGTTTGAAGTGTGTTAACTTCAACATATTTTGTGTTGTTGATATATTATAAAGTTAACTAGGATGTAAATCATTGTCCATTTTCCAAAATACCTAATTTATAGGAAGCATGAACACTTTTGGATTATCCATTTATCTTTTTTTGTCTTTTTTTTGGCATAGGAGGTAATAACGTGCATCCAGTTCAACCCATTCAATGATAGATAATTTATTAGTGGTTCCCTTGATAAAAAAAAGTGTGGATTAGGAGTATTCATGGCCACCAAGTTGTTGAATAGACTGATCTGCATGAAATGGTTACTCCTACATGCTACACCCTTGATGGACAAGATGCCCACATATCCCTCCATCTATCCAGCTAAGCGTTGAAAATTGATTTGAGTACATTTTCAATTACGTGAGGAAGTTGTGGACAGACTTCAAATTTTTCTTAATGTTACAATTTGATTATGAAAATAGGGAGCACTTGTTGGTACACACAAGGGAAATTTCCACCTATGTAATATATCAGGTATACCACTTCTACAAAAGATTTAATACTATCAGTATCTCTGCAATTTAGTGGTTCATAGTCCTTCCTCCATGTAAGAAACATGTAGAGGGTTAAGAAGGTTTATATTTTCATATAACTCTAGAGTCTACAAAGAAGGTTTATATTTTCATAGAACTCTCACATTTTCTTTCAATTTTTGTCTTCTCCTTTACTCGCTCATATTAGCAGCAGTTATATGAAGAAATATTTCAATTTTTGTGACACATAATTGGCACCTAATTCAAAAATTATATTGAGCTAAAGGGTTGGGTCTATCTAGTAATGTAAAAAGTTCTTTACCATTCCATTTTTATAAATTTATTCTTATAATAATATGGAGGGTTTTTGTTTGCTAACTTCCCCTTGTATTCAGTTGGCGTCTATATAACAAATGGTTGTACTATTTAACTATTTCCTTGCACATGGATACATTTAAAAATTGTTTCTATTTCTCCCATTTCAAATCATATTTTAACTCTTGAGCTATTGAATATTGTATGCAAATTATTGCTTGCTTTTGTAACCAATTAACAATTAAAGCACTATCATGGTTGTCATAGTTTCTGCCATATTACTTGATTGAATACTTACATTTCATGCAAATTTATATTTGGACTATTATGTGTCATATATTACTCCAGATTCAGAAGGGATGGAATTCCGTCCAGATGCTCCATAAAACATTAATATATTTTTTTCTTGATATTTAAACCACCCAGAAATACCACTTCTATATGGATCTCAGGGCATTATTTTACCTGCTGCAAAATTCAAATAATATAATCTTTGTGTTTCTCATCACATGTATGATATCAATACTTGAAAATTTCTACAAGGTAAAATAATGGCCTCCAAAATCAATTATGAGTCCCCGAGATTCATTTTAAGAGGCATCTTCATTCTGTAGTGGATGACCTTCTCCCCAGAGAACCTTTCCCACTTCAACTTATCTCTATGTGTGTCAAGCCATCCCTTGTCGACTAGACAGGACCTGAATTGGTCCATTAGAGCGAACGTCTACATATTGTACATCCAAATTACTTGGACCTCACATTTGGAAATTAGAAATATCTCAGAATTTGAAATTCAATGTAAAACGAGAATTTCATCTTCATCCTGGAAGGTTTCTTGGATCTCATTCCTATATGAGACAATAGTGGAAGGACTCAAGGAGTACAATGTTTCATTTCAAAACATCCCAAACTTCATGGAAATTTAAGGAGAAAATAAAGGGTTAAGTTTCAATCCATTTTAGGGACACTTATCATCCAATAACCAAATTTGAAAATAACTTTTAACAGTACTAATGGCAAAATGACAAAATTAAAATATGCAGCTTATATTCTTCACTCATTTGAAAATTGCACAAGTTTTGGACAACCGCAAAATTAATTAATATGCTCAAGATGAAGCACATGTACACATCGTGGCTTTCTCAAGTCTGGTACAAATCCTCCCTGTGATCAAAACCCTAGCTAGGGCTAACTAACAAATCCCTAGCAACCAAGAAGATCCAATATGTAAGAATCACCCTAACACATCCTCCAAACCAAGAGGTCCTCTCTTCCTTCTCTTCTTCATAATTCCACCCTAAAATTTGATTTTAAAAAATTAATGTCAAATCTCCAACGGATAAACCTTGACCCTAGACCTACTGGATGCTCCATGTGTGTAGTGTGCACCAGAGTGAATGAACATATTTTAATGGAAACACTCTTTTTCTTCTTATATGAGAGATAAGAGAGGCCAACAATCCAATGTGGGCCTTAGCCCTTACAAGCACTTGTAGGCGAACACAAGAGAGATGCTACATTATTTAAGTACTCATTTCATGTTGGTAACTTCATCTGCTCAATTAAAGTGACCAACTATTTAATAACAAGCCCAATTACTTCAAGCCCCCCTCAAAATATTTTATCCTTGATGGCATGGTGTATCAATTTTCTTTTGTAAATCATATAATATAATTTATTGTTGTTTAAGTACCTCGATATTGGAAATACTCCAATTAGTTTTATAATTTTATTTTTCCAAGGGCTGGGCTAATGATGGATAGGTTGTTATTTTTACCAATGCTTGCCTTTCTTTTTTAATTTAAAAATAAAATTGAAATTCTATATATGTCAACATTACTACTTCTAAATGCAGGAGGTTATATAACCTAAATCAATATTTATTTTGTGCAGGTCATATCTCCTCATATTGAAAACCTTAAAACAATATGTTGAAATGCGTAATAGTGTATGCCACCATGCAACCATTTATGCCAATGCTTTGATCCATGTTGGAACAACTACAAAGACTTTTCTTAGGGAAAATCTGGTGATTCAATTGTGCTTTTATATTTATAATAAGTTTTTGTTCACGTTTAACTGTGTTTCTAACAGAATTTTGTTTTTATGTTGTGGTATTTTATGGTTTTTATCTACTGTGTTACTAGGAATAGTCGAGCAGAGCCACAAACCGAGAAAAATGTAGTGTTGTGGCTCGATTGGGAGTCATTCACAGGGGGCATCTTCAACAAGGTCATTCTTTGATGGCTCCTTATCTTCCTTAGAATGATTCTAGTGAGGGTGGAAGTTCCTTTTCTGAGGGTGGAGCCCTATATGCCTTGGGACTTATACATGAAAATCATGGAGAAGGGATCAAGCAGTTTCTTTGTGGAATCTTATGTAGTGAAAATCTTGAATTATTTCATTTCTTTGCAAATATGCACTATTTTATAATAAAAATTTTGATTCACCCTATTTTTCCAACATGTTTTTCTCTGGAGGGAGCCATTACGGATGTGTGTTTCAATCTACAAGTAATTCAACATGGTGCATGCTTGGTTTTGGGATTAGTAGCTTTAGGAACTACCAATGAAGAAATTTATGAGGATGTCAAGATTATTTTCTATTTAGATAGTTTATTTATTGGGGAAGTTGCAGGTATTGGCATGAGTCTCCTTATGGTTTGAAATACAAGTGAAAAAGCTAGTGAAATGCTTGCATATGCACATGACACAAAACATTATAAGATTATGAGATTTTAATTGTTTTTTATGTAACAAATAACTCTACTTCCAAATAGTTTTTCACTTGAAGTTGTTAAATTTTCTTATTTTTCCTCGTTCTACCTAGAATATATGGTTCCAATTTAGAAATGACATGCAAGGGTTTGGCACTTGGAATAGTCGTTATTGTTTATGGAAGAGAAGAGGAGCCAAGTACACTTATTTAACAAATGACACAATATCAAGATACTATTTTATGATATGGTGAAATGTATGCACTTGCCCTAGCATATTGTGGAACAACCAATGATAAGGCTATCAAACGCCTTCTCCACTTTGTTGTCTCATATGTCAGTGATGATGTGAGAAGAACTACAGTGTTGGCCCTTGGGTTTGTTTTATACTCAAAACCTTAGCAGCGTAACCTCTCTCCATGTTCCTGATTATGTACATCTCAATAGATTCTGGTTAGAATCATAAGTGGAATGGTTTTTCATAAATATGTATGCAGCATTACTACTATTTCTATTTTCATGTGTTGATTTGATCATTTTCCTTGTATTTTCAAAAACACCAGGGTTGTATCTTTTTTTTCTGAATCTTAAAATCCACTTGTTATGTATGTAGAAACTATAGCAGTGGGTGTTTCTTGTGTTGGTACAGGATTGAGTGAAGCCATTTCACCACTAGAGCCTCTGACATCACATGTAGTTGATTTTTTTCGTTAAGGATCTCTAATAGCAAGGGCTATGGTTCTTAATCATACAAATGAATCACACGAACCATGTGTAGCTAACTTAAGGTATGTTATCCCTTAGAATCTGCAATGGCTTAGAAGTACTTCATGGAAGTTCAAATTTTAAAAGAAAATATTTCCATCGCTTACCAAATTGTTTTCAAAATGTTGGTATATACATTTATTTCAATTTTCACCGAACTGAAATTTTTTCTTGATATTATTTCAGGCGTCAACTGGATAAAATAATTCTTGATAAGCATGAGGATACCATGAGTAATATGGGTGCAATTTTGGCTTCTGGTATTTTAGATGTAGGTAGTAAGAATGTAACTATTAAAGTACTTTCCATGTATAAGCATGATAGAATGACTATTGTTATTGGAATGGAAGTCTTCACACATTTTTGGTACTGGTATCTACTTATCTGCTTTTTGAGCTTGTCTTTTACACCAACTGCTTTGATTGGGCTTAACTATGATTTGAAGACCCCAAAGTTTGAATTTATATTTGATGCAAAACCTTCATTGTTTGAGTATCCTTTTCCAATGGCACCTCCAACAATAACTTCAACTACAAAGTCACCAAAAATTGTTTTTCAACATCAACACGGGCTAAAACAAGAGGAAAAAAAGAAATAGATAATAAAATTATAGTTGAAAAATTATCTAGTGATGATCGTAATACATTTGTATATGCTAATGGTGTCGTGTGCTCTAAAAAGGGCCCAAACTATAGTGATAAGGATGGTGAAGAAATGCAAGTAATTAGTGTTACTGTTGAGGTTTGTTTTGTCACGAGAGGCTTCTGTTAAAAATGAAATATAAAAGTATTAATGAACATATTTGTGGCATTAGTATGTGGAGAATGGTTATTTGTGTTTGTTTTTATCTCTATTCACTATTTTTCTTGTTCATTTTTTTGTAAATAGTAATGTCCATTCTCTTCTGAGGTATTAAGGGGTGGATCCAAATTTGGATATTATTATTGATAAATAAATAAAAAGTCGAAAATGTGGTTAATCTTATGCAGAAACCATCCCAAATTTTTCCACCTTAAATATTTTGGTGACTTATACATTATTGCAGATGAAATCGCTAATGCTCTTAAGTAGTATCAATTTAGATCCATTTTTACTCATGGTATGGTTTCCCTTATAATTTAAATAAATATAAATACACAATGTCTCACACATATGAAATTTCAGCCACATGTACTCCATCTCTTAACCGATATCCCCAACTCTCTAGTTCATGCATTCCTTACCATCAACCTGCCTCATTTGGGTGTGTGGGGACTTGGAGTACTAAAGAAATCATGATATAATTTTTTTTGTATATCTAAGTTCTAACCAATATCATGTACTTAATTACAATTTTTATCATTGTTCTCTCCATGTGTACACACACTCACACTCACTTAACACTATACATGAAATTTATTGGTCTTGGTTTATTAGTTATTATTGCAAGTTGATAGTACATCTCACAAGAAAACTGAAGTGGAACCATCGTCATATGTTCTTACAAATCCAGATAGGGTTGTACCAACACAAGAAAATAATATCATTTTTTTTAAGGGAGTATATACATGCCAATTAAGTTAGGTGCATGCTCATTTTTTGTTTTATTAAGGGACACGTAGCCATCTGAACCAAAAATATTTGTTTTGAGTGATGCACCTGCATCATATCCATCAATAGGAAGTGCCTTGAGTGCTCAATTACCTGCATCGGTTGTTGGGTATGGAGAACCACAACCACCAAGCCAATATCTTGCATGAGACACATGCACAGACTGATGGTCAAGTCTTTAGAGTTGGTGAATTCACCCACAATGCCTTGGCAACATAATGTTAATGTTTTGAAGTGATGAAACAATATTTCATGTGAAAATTGTAGTCCAACCAATATGAAGTTGGAAACTCATATTGTAATAATTGAAATTTCATATAATATAATTTATGTAGTCAAAATTATTGATAGTTGTACTTGATATTATTTAGTATTGTAATTAAGATAAGTAACTTTGTGTTTTTATATTAAATAAACATGGACATTGTATGAATTTTTTTTAATTTATTCACAAAATCATACCAATTAATTTATATTCATTAATAATGAACACATAAAATCAATCTAAAACTACTAAATTAATAGTTTATATTGATTAATGATGAACAAAAGTAAAATGAATATATGACTAAATTAGTGGTTTATAATGGTTATTAATGAAAGTAAATGAAATGAATATAAAATACTAAATAACTTGCTTATATAATGAATATGAAATTACCAAAAAAAGATAAATGGCTATTGTAAACAATAAATTTGTGATTACAAATGACGACTAAATTTTGCATATATGCAACTATTAGTAGCTAATTTATAGTATCTTATAACATGACCAAAATTTAGTCATATTTCTTTGGTCATTAATTGTTTCAAACAATGACTAAAATTTGCATATATATATATGAATATTATTAGCTAATTTATAGTATATTATAACACAGCCAACATTTTGGTCATATTTCTTTGGTCGTTAATTAGTTTTCTCGGGGAGCACCTCTTACACTCACAGATGTGGGTGAAGGGTTCTCCAATGCAGTTCATTATCGACAGTGGGAGCCAAAAAAACCTCATTCCAGCAGAGGTTGTGAAGCGGCTAGGCCTACCGACCATAGCACACCCGCAGTTGTATACCATCGGGTGGCTTCACCAAGGACGAGATCTTTGTGTCAACCAGCAGTGTCACCTTCCCTACATCATTACGCCCTTCATGGATGAGGTACTTTGTGATGTGGCTCCTCTCGAAGTTTGTGATGTATTATTAGGCCAACCATACCTATGGAAGCAGCATGCTATGTATGAATCTAGGCTTCACACTTCTATTATTACTTTGGGCAATAAGTTGTACAGGATACCAGAGGTAGCAACTGTTAGCGCCATCTCTCTAATCACTGCGAAGCAATGCAGTAAGATCATCTCTCAGACCAGGAAATTTGTTTTCCTTATGATTTGCCCTCAGGGCCAAAAGGATATTGTGGCCATGGCCTCCAGAGAAGGCTCCTTCGCATGGTAGCAACAGATGGACAAGGTCGTGGAGGAGTACAAGGAAATTTTCACCACTCCCGCAGGGGTACCTCTACATTGTTAGGTCAAGCGCTCCATCAATCTGACCCCGGGCGCATCACTACCCAATGGGTCGATCTATCGACATTCTGTTCTGGAGAAAAATGAGATCAAGAGGCAGATTCAGGATTTGTTGCAAAAAGGGAACATTAGGCCAAGTTCATTGCCCTGTGGTAGCCTGATCATGTTGGTACAGAAGAACGACGAGACCTAGAGACTCTGTATTGACTATCGGGTGGTGAACAAGATCACTATTCGGAATAGGTATATGATTCCATGGATTGATGACCTGTTGTACCAACTCAAGGGGGCCAAATATTTTAGCAAGATTGACTTGAATTCTGGTTATCACCAGGTACCAATTGAATCCTCTTATGTGTGTAAAACTTCCTTCAAATCCAAGGAGGGACTTTTTGAATGGTTGGTCATGCCTTTTGGGTTGACAAATGCCCCTGCAACCTTCATGAGGATGATGGACGACATTTTGTGACCTTTCACCAACTCATTCATGGTGGTGTATTTAGATGACATCTTGATCTTCAGCCTGAGTTGGGAAGAGCGCCTCCACCACATTAGGCAGGTCCTCCAAACACTGCGGCAACACAAGTTGTGTGCTAATTTGGAGAAATGCACTTTTAGCAAGACCCAGGTTCAATATCTGGGGTACTTCATTGATGATAAGGGTGTCCATGTGGACCCAGCCAAAATACAGGTCATTCGATATTGGCCAGCCCCAACCACTCTTGCCAACTTCTACCGCAAGTTCGTGTTGGGCTTCTATCATATCACTTAACCTTTGAGTCAAGTCACCAAGGGAGGGGAGAAAGCAAAGTTATTTTAGTCTAAATCCAAACATAAGTCATTCTCCGAGTTGAATCATTGACTCTGCTCTACACCAGTGCTCACATTACCAGACCTACATCAACCTTTTGATATCAGGACAGATGCCTTTGACTATGCTATTGGTGCAGTTCTTACTTAGCAGGGGGAATCTAGTGGCATATCACAGTGAAAAATATATGTATTCCATTTTGCAGGCATGCTAACAATGAAATCATTACATTCTGGGGAAGGAAATGGTCATCCACATAGACCACCAACCCCTATAGTTCATACAAACATAAGGGAAGTTGCAGAACGATCGCCATCAGAAATGGTCCACATACCTGAAACAATTCCATCTGAACATTAAGTACAAGAAGGGAAGCACCAACAATGTTACAGACTTCCCCAATCGATCATTAGTCATGGAGTTGACCACTGTTCTCGACTCTTGCGGGCATGAGACTTCGAGGTGGCTGACTCTTTAAAAGAGTGATCTTGAATTCGGCAACACATACCAAACGCTCCTGGAAGGCATGCATGTTCCAAATTATCACCTCCAGGATGCACTGTTATGCCACCTAGGACACCTTTGTGTTCCTTCAAGAGTGTGTACCAAGATTATTTGGGAATCTCACTATAGTCGGGTCACTAGACATCTTGGTGTAGACAAACAGTGGAAGTACTGCAAAAGTATTTGTATTGGTCGAACCTTTGACAAGATGTTGGGAAGTACATTAGATCCTGCAATGCATGCGCCATTTCCAAACCAACCATCAAGAATAAAGGCCTATATACTCCTCTGCCTACTCCTAGTCTACCTTGGGAATACATCTCCATGGATTACATGCCAGGCCTTCCTTTTAATAAGCATGGAAACTACTATGTTTTCGTGGTCATCGAAATATTCTCTAAGATGGCCATTTTGGAGGCTTGCAAGAAGAGTATCATAGTAGAAGCCATTGCTAAACCTTATTTGAATGAGTGTGGGTGCACTTTGGGATCCCACATTCCATTATCTCACATCATGACAGCAGGTTCCTAAGTAAATGCTGGTCAAGTCTCTAGTCAATGTTGGATACCAAACTCACTAAGTCCACGGCTTTCCACCCCCAAACTGATGGCCAAACATAGGTTTTAAATAGGATGATCGTGCACATTTTGTGCATGTAAAACTCGAAGCATCCTCATACATGTGATGAAAGCTTTCCCTATGTCCAACACAGCTACAAACGAGTTCTCCATAGCTCAACTAGCCACATCCCCTTTCAGGTTGGATTGGGATTTTATCCACTATGCCCCATTGTTGTGGCAATACCATTTGTAGCTACTTAGGAAGTTTCATCTCATGTCCAATCTGAAGCTAACATTGAAAACAATTTCATTGAGCGCATTCAGCATGTCCACCAGCAAGTCCATGAAATATTGGACAAAGCCAATGTTAATCATAAGCAATGCCATGATCAACATCGGGTGCCACACAAGTTCCAGGTGGCCAAAAAAGTTTGGCTACATTTGAAAAAGGAGCGCCTAGCTGAACTCCACTGCAAGTTCTGCACGCTCCAATATGGGCCATACACCATCACCAAGGCTGTAGGAGACAATGTGTTCAAGCTAAACATTCCACCATTCCTTGTTCTGCACCCAGTATTCAATGTGGACTGCCTTCGGCAATGTTTTCCACCATTACTGGACACATTTGACATTACAGAATAACTCACACCAGCAAAGCTAAACCCCGACTACATGGAACAGGCCACAACTGATCGAATCATGGACACCCAGATCAATAACACTCGCCAGCAGAAGATCCAACTGCATTGGGTTGTCAAATTTGGCCAACTCCTGCAACAAAGCAAGTGGCTCACAAGGGACCAAGTGTAGGTTTTAACCCTGTACAGAAATTATCTGCAAACGAATTCTCAAAAACAGAAAATCAACAATAGCGAGGGCATGAAACATAAAACAGATATACACAGAGATTTTTCCTGGATCCCAAATCGGGACTACTAGCATGATTTTTCATTATATTCATTTTAGTGTTTCAATACATATATATACATGTCGAAGCATTCATAAACCCCAATCCATTAACCCTGGATTAGAACATAACCTAGTTCGCTTGACCGAATCTACAAAATACCAGGGGCAAAAAACCATCATGCCCCAAAATCATGTGCAAACCAATGCACAAAACCATAGGCCTGTCCACCCACATAAAATAGGGTCCCAAAAAAAATTCCTGGGTCGCTACCCTGGACCCCTTGCAGGGGGCTACCCGCTCCCTACAAACCCCTGGACAGGGGGGGCTACCGCCCCTACTACACTCGATGCAATGAACAGGGAGGGGTTATCGCCCCCCTATGACCCCCGCACGCGTGCGACTATTCGTGGAAAGAATATAACACACACCCAACACCAAGTTCAACAGAAGTTTCCCCATCTCTTGGAGGAACTCAATGCAGTGGGGACCATTACTTCCTAAGGTGGAAGGACTAATCTAGGTGGATATTTGTGGCCGCCCACCTATTTCACTTGGACCCCCACCATTATTTCTTTTAGTTTTTCTGTTTCCTTAATTGTAGCACAATTTACTATTTTTGGCAGTTTTTCGGGTCCTAAACTTCCGGAGCCATTTTGAGAGGCTAAAATATGTTTTTAGGAAAAATGAAGAGATCAAAAAAGTACCAAACCAATTTGTTAATTTTTTTGCAGCCTCCTCTTTCATATCTTCGAATGAGGTATTATGATAACCAAACGGACATCGTATTCCAAAGTTACGACCCCGGGAAGTTGACGTTCCAACTTACCCCAACGAGGCCCACAAGATTTTGATGCTTCATCTCCTAGGGTTAGGTTTATGGATGTTTATGGTTTCTCATTGTTTCTGAAGGATAAAAAGGCCACCAACCCTCATTGTAACACATTTCAGAGGCATGTAGCCACCACATCTCTTCTCAGAGATAAGCTACCATCACCCAAGCTAGTTTATTCCCATTCTGTATGTAAGCATATTTCGGTGCTTTGATATTAATGAAATGAAGTTTTATTTAAATAGCACTTATTTGTTTATCTTTATAAATATATTATATTTTGTTCTTGTAGAAGTCCAGATCAATTTCAGAGCTCCTTTGGTCTTGTACATTGTCGTCGCAAACATTGAAACTCATTCCATGTGTTTTCTTGAGGTGTTTCAATCGCTTTTGCAAGATACGTAAAATGTCATCTTTCCGCATGTTAGTTGTCGCATAATGTGTATAATCTTGTTTTGGTGGTTTCAAGAGGCCATATTCATATAAATTATTGTTTCTAACCATGTAAACATTTTTCTCACTCATTTCCAAAGTTTCAATCATTGTCGCACAAGTGTCGTCACGATCGTTGCAAAGTGTGCCTTTAGTGTTGCACTTGTCGTAAGATGTCGTAAAGTTGTTGCGCTGAGGGAAATGAATTTTTCATGTGTCCTAAATGATATATTTTTTATGTCTTAAATTATTCTAAGTGTGTGATCACAGTTAAAGTCTTATCATTATTCACATCAGCCTCATAGTATCCCACATTTAGCCAATTTCTGAAAAAGCTTCCCGACCAAGAAACCTAGTTTCACCTGGCCTCCCAGAATTATGAATTGTGCAATCTAAGTCCTCTAGTTGTGACATTTCATCTTCACACTGAGAAATTTTTTGTTCCTTCCTTCCAGTATTATTTCACTGTGTAGTTCCAGTGCTCAAGCATCAACCTTATCTCACAGAATTGTGCAATCCATATTCCCAGCTTGGCCTCAACTATTCATTGCGCAATATCTAGCCTCAAGATCATCTATTGAGCCCTTGAGTTGTGCAATTACCCAATGGCCATACCTCCTCTGTCTCCCAGAACTGTGCAATGAGTTGATCCAGTGCCCATCTTCTCAGCCTATCACACTGACCTCTAGAATTGCGCAGTTTTCTTCCTCGTGCCAACCTAGATTGCACATTGTGTAGTATCAAGGCTCAAGGTTCACCCCTGACTACTTGAACTACACAATTGTGCAGTCACTAAGCCCTTCTCCCATATGTTTACCTGGTTATGGCTCAGTTAATGGATCAATATGCATTACCTTAGACTAGGGTATTTTTCGAATTGGTCTCATCTCGTCATGAGTGAATTACAGATGCAGGTACCTTATCATACCATGGAAAGATGATGGAAAAGGGGATGAATAAGGGATACATGTTGAAAGATATCTTTGTAGTTGATCATCCAATAGAAAGCAAAGGTACACCAATTTGCGACCACAACTCAATACTTGAGATCATTGAAGGTTCCTTATCACCAAGCCATGCATAGGTGGAAAGAATAGCATTCTCAAGAAAACAGTCAACACACAGCAACAGTAGTGGATTGACATTGCCACATCATCAAGTAGTCCATGTCAGTAGCGTCATGTCATGTCATGCCATGACTTGCCACATGCCACACCATTATGGTGGACTATGTAATTCTTGTTTCGAAAATGTATTGTAGAGTGAAAGTACAAAGGACATGTATGGATTATGAAGAGTCATGTCAAGTTGAAAAGTCATAGGAAGTCAAAAATCATGAAGAGTCACAAGGAAGGTGAAGAATCATCTCCTCATTGTTATATAGACACCCTAATTATAAGAGAAAATGAATTTTCACCTTGGCTCCTCCCGCAAGGCATTAAAGAGATAAACAAGCTCTTTTGAGGATCAAGGAGTGGCTCCACCACTCCATTATTGGAGCTAGTGACGTTCATAGTATACATGTGTATTGGAAATTTTACTCAATAACAGAAGCCTTCAAGGCCAGCACGTTCTTCATACATGGATTATGAATGTTTGTAAGACAATTCTGCGAATGTTTGTATTTCATATTTGCTTTCATATGTGTTAAATTAGTTGAACTATTTCGGTTATTTTAGTATTTATATTATTGATAATTTTCTCTAATGGTTGTTATCATTGTCCCATCCTTGTGGAATATTCTGCAAGATACTAGACAGATATTTCTCATTAAATGGTTGTACTGTATGTCACATCTTTTGTGGACTATTCTGTTGGATGTTAGACGGATCCTTCTTTGTTGTGTGTGTCTCTACTAGGGTGGTACTATTACCTCTCTCTTAGAGGCTCACTTTAATATTTTCTTCCCAGTAGAATAAATTTGATAAACTTAAAACTGAAAACTCACTAGACTCACCTTCTTACTTTTCGAAGGCATGATTGCACTCCTCTCTCTTGCTGATAGTTAGAGCGAAGGAAAATATTTAATAATTTGGAAATCATGCCATATTCTGGATGGGTCTCCTATCCCAAAAAGTGTGAGGCCTAATTGGGACCACATATCAGGAAGACCCCTTGAATGTTGGAGGGTCCAATGTCGTCAACGGGTCATTTATATGCACAATTTATTTGTTTTTTAGTAATTAATTAGCCATTTTGTACTAATGAAGGAGGGAAATTTCATTATATAACCAAAGTTCACGTGTGGTGGAAGTCACAGTGGACAATTACAACAGGATTAAGTTGCACCTTCAAAGTGAGATGAGGAGAGGAAGGATTTTCACGTCACAAGTCGAGATTCTAGAGGCTAGTTGATAAATCATTAGGTATTGTATTTGCGACTTGCAGCTTGTGATGGTCTTTAGAGTTTGGTTTGCAGGTGGCAAGTTGTAACTCCAGTTGATAGGTAGGGTATTACTATATGTTGCAATTGTGGCTTGCGATTATTGACAATAGGGACAAGTTTTACAGCCTTAATCACATATCTAATTTTCAAAGATGTGATGTGATTAAAATTAAGTCAGAAGAGAGGTAAATATTTAGGAGATCATAAGGAAAGAAGTATGAGAAAATTTCAAGTGGGGGGACTCCAAATTTTGAAAACGTAAAAAAATTATGGTTGTTATAGCGGATACAACAAAGCCCTAAGTCTTCCAACTCTTGTGCCTCAAAAGCATAAAGACTCCAAGATGAATATATAAATATTAAAATTACATACTTTAATGCAGGTGTTATGATAGACTCTCTTCTGAATTTATATAAAAGTAGGTGAGGGATGTTGGGTGTGGAGCTTCATTAACTTCTTGATTAAGAGGTCTTGTTTCAGTCGCGCTTGGATCCCAGTCCCCGATCATGTGGGTATGTGAGGATTCCCCCCCCCCCCAAAAAAAACTATTGTAATTTCGTAGTCAATCTAAATTTTTCATTAGGAGGAATATTTGATGGTAGAGGTTATGTTAATTTAGGGGGGTTTTCCCTAGAAGGAAACCCTCAATTTATATGAGGGAATTTCATTATGATTATGTATTATTCTGTGTGAGAAAAAAAAAAAAGGAGACTATGTGAGGGTGAAGAGGAAGTTACAACTATTACATGTTGTAGGTTGTATCCCTTCAGTTTGTTGGATACTATAAAAGGAAGGATTGATTGTTTCTTCATGGACATAGCCCAGATTGGGTGAACCACATATATCTATGTGCCCCTTGTTTTATGATTTTTTGTGTTTCCAATAATTTCATTTCATTTCTTTATTATTTAATTTCTACCAAGGGAGGCTTTCTCCTAAACTCCCTTTGGTTATGGAGTAACTTCTTGAGATTTGTAACATTTTTTTTCATTCTAAGACTTGGCACCAATTGACAAGAAATAAAAATCTAGTCATCTACTGAATATTTGTCTCTTAGGATTACTTCAATGGCTGCTCTTTCAACAAATCTTTGATACCATGTTGGATTTTCTACAAGATGCACAATAGAAACCAATCTTATAATTTTATAATTACTACCAAATTATCTTCAAATAATTTATCTTGTGTCATTGATATCATTGAGAAATTATACACTGAAAAACTCAATAGTAAATGCAATGAAAATAGTAGAGATCATAAAGAGACAATTGTGCACAATAGAGACAGTATTTTTACCCTGGGAAACCCAAACTTGGGAGAAAACCCAAAAGTTTTATTAGGATCAATTATTCTTTAGTAAGGTTTACAAATCAATAATTTGTCTAAAAATATATGCCAATACCCAATTCAAAATACTAGACAAATCTGGTCAAACTCCAACAAGTCAAGGTTGGTCAAACTGTCCATAATTGTTGGAAGTCAACGTTGGTCAAACTACTTAAAATTTGTGGCCAAACCAACCTGGTTAAACTCAGACTTGTGGTTAGCTCTACAGACAAATTCAGTCCTATGACTCCTACAAATTATTGCAGTCAAACTCAACCTCCTACAACTTTTGCAATCAAACTCAGCCCAAAACAAACTTTCTACAGCTTGGTCAAATGTGATCAAACTACCTTCCTGCAACTCGGTCAAACTCTAGTCAACTCGACCTCTTTCTGTCACACATGTGGTTGCTCTAGGAGAGAGAAGATGTGACGAATGAATTGAGCAAAATGAAGTGTCACATCATGTATATATACTGATTGGATGGGTTTGAATTTTCTCAAGGGACACACCCATTCATGGTGGGGACGACTCGTCCTTTTGAGCCTACATGATGCTCCAAAATAAAAATAAAAATTATTTTTATGTAATTTCTTTTAGGTCGGCTTGGAGATTTCCTTTAGCAAGGTAGGAATACCTCCCAATGCTACACAAAAAATCAACATTATCTTGTTTTCTTCTCTAGATTTTTCTTCTACTTATTTTTGTTTATCCATTTCATTCTTATACCTTTTCACTATAAATATTGAGCCTCTCCTCTTCCTCTATTTTATTTGCTTTCCCCTTTAGTGACATTTGCATATGTACATCAAAAATTAAAGCACCACATCTCATCTAAGCTAGTGTGGAAAATCATGCAATTAGATTGAACTGATTTTAGGGGTTATTATTGTACGACATTCTAATCAAGATTCATGGTATGCTTGAAAGGGAATGACTTGAGAAAGATCATTAACATATTTAAAGTATTTTTAGCTCTAATAACATATAAATCTTATTAATTTTCCCATATTCTCTATGGAATTACAAATTGAAGCAATGTGGGAGTATTCTAAAATAGATCTTAAGGAATGAAGACACCAAAAACAACTAAATAACCCAATCTTTATTATTTTAGATATCATATGAAAATTTCAACGAAAATCAAGAATTTCAACAAATGACATGAAAGGAATTGGAGTGAAAGGTTTCAACATTCTTCTCTAATTCCTTTTCATGACATTTGCATGTGAATCCTTTCTAATCATACTTTGACATGAGGAATGTAAAGCGCGTGATATGATTATATGAGATATGATAGATTGGAATAAGAAGCCCTATTATTTTCCTGTGGGGATCGGAAGATGTAGGAATACAAGGAATCGATCATGGTTGAAAAGGGTAACAAGTCTCTTCACATTCCACATGTTACATGTGGAATGCTAAAATGTTGAAATTTAGAAAAGAAAAAAGAGCATGACAGATAGGCTTGACACTCAATGTTGGTTGTAGAATGTGGGGGTGGGGATGTAGGCAAAATGACATGAAAAATATTAAACTATCTTGGAAAGACAAATCTAATTTGTTCTAACCCTCGTGAAAGTTCTATTACAACTCACTCCTTGATAAAATTTGAGTCAAAATCAAAATTGAAAGTGAGAAGCATATTTGCAATGGCAATTGAAGACTTACCCAGAAATGGGGATTGAAATTGGTTATTAATAAGTGTAGAACTTAGTTAAGAAGGTGTGCTAAATCTTCCCAAACTCTAAAATACATAAAAAATAATGACTCAGTAACCCTTCCATGTAAAACATTGATGCAATACCAATGCCAAGTTTAGTAATTACTCCCGAGGTCTAAATCAAATTTTAATTTGAGATTCAAGATTCAATTCACAAACAAGCTTTAAGATCATGCACGCTCTAACATACTGTATGAATACCCGAGGGATTTGAACACTTATTTCCATAATTATGAATTGCATGCTTCCTTGGCGTTAGTGAAAAAAGTAACTTATGGTCAAAATCGAAAAGGGCAGTTCCTATGAGTTTTGAAGGATGGTCGATTCATTATTGGGTGCATATTAACACATGAGATTTACAAAACAATTTCGTAGTAGGTTGTTAGACTACTAGTTGTTCCAAAAACATAATGCCAATCAAGTTTTTAAAAAAATTTGGAGCATAATTTAAACCCAAAGCTAATTGAGTTTTGAGTCTTACCTGATACAATCCCAAATGACATTTAGAAGTGTGATTTACTTACTTTTAAAAAAAAATTCCTAATCAACTCAAATCTTAGAATGAGGAAACTTCAAAAAACCAATAAAGGTTTTCAACATAAATTTGGGAAGCAAGAACAGTTTCAAGTAAAATTGTTAAGTTTTTAAGAGCCTTCAACCATACAAAACGATAATCTTTACAATTATATACAACTTGAGTGGGCCTAATGTTAAGGGCATGGGTTTCCTCCTGGTGATTACATGTTCAAATCCAAGGGGGTTATGGTATATACAGTTGTTTAGGGTTCTTTGTCCCATAAAAAATGAAATCTCATATATCAATTTGGCGTATGCTTGGATAGTGACCTTAAATTTAGGATATTATCATTATCACAATATTTTAAAAACTCATATCAAAATTGAATTCAAATTCGAAAATCCTTTAAATGTGTTGAAACTTAAACACATAGATGCCTTGAATTATAAATGTCTAATCAAATTAAATACACCTCATATATCTAAATGTAAATATATGTTCCCCAGATGCGGGTGACACGTCGCGAACGTTTGAAGCTAGTTCTTTCCATGCACATGTTGATGATTTCCTACACATCTAGCTTTAACCTGATGTGGAACCTTCCCTCTGC
This sequence comes from Pinus albicaulis, assembly GCA_034641835.2. Taxonomy (NCBI): domain Eukaryota; kingdom Viridiplantae; phylum Streptophyta; class Pinopsida; order Pinales; family Pinaceae; genus Pinus; species Pinus albicaulis. The sequence goes on along the minus strand of CM076581.1, from coordinate 1,420,029,843 downwards.
AATCATTCACATGGGAACTCTGCTGCACCTAATCTTCTGCCATACTCTAAATCACATTCCAACCCAAGTGAAATATCCCAACTCGCATATGCGAGCATGCCAAAAAATCACACAGCATCTGTGCTTGTACCACAGGTCTTCAAAAGGCGCGATCTCTCCTCAAACTGTCATCCCTTTGCTGCTCCAGTCGGCCTCCTCAACCTTCTCCGCCTTCTCCCTTGCCATTTTTTTATTGCTTCGGTTTCCCCGCACGCTCCCCCTGTTGCGCGCTCTCCCTCACGTGGGACACCTCACTGGTGCTAGCCTGCTGGAGGCTTCTCCTACTACTTCCCATCAGGCTGCGTGACCCCAGCGGGGTCCCCTATGGATGCGCGCATCCCTTTGGAATTTCCCGCTTCATTGGATTCATCTCGTTATGCACTTTTGAGGCACACGTCCTTGTTGTGCGCCCCCCTTCTTCGCACCCCCTTGCTACATAACCCTCTGTTGTGCACCCCCTGTTGTGCTACTTTGTTGTGCGCTCTCTTGTTGTGAACTTCACCGCTTTTAGACCAGTCGCCCCCCCTCTGCCTATCAACCCCCCTATGGCTCTGCGACAATGCCAAAATACTATTAGGGGCAGCCAAAGAGGTGCGTTCGTGGGTCAATATCAACGTGGACAGGATCACTGTTTGGAATCCATTGAAGGCTCCTCCTCTGGCAACCATGTTAAGGAAGCACCTCAACAGTCTGAGTGCACCCAGGAAGAAATCGCCTTAAACTTGAAGAACCAAAGGGGGAAAAGAGGCCCCAAGAAGTCCACCATTGCACACTCTGAGTCACCCACTCCTCGACAAACCAAGCCTCTCCTAGTTCAAGAGGCCCCGGAGGAGGATAAATAAGTGTGGATCATGGATTCAAACGGAATCTAAACGAGATTTCCAAATGTTGAGTACCCAGTCGCTCCTATCTTCTGCGCGATTGCTACAAGCCCCTGCGCATGCCTTCTGCTGAGGAGGAGGCCATCGCGCAAGAATGTGGATGTCACATCGAGGAGGAGGACCCAGATATAGAGGATGATGAAGGAACACCATGACTGCGCGACTGCTCGGTTATTTTCTAGTTTTGTTATTTCAAAACATACTACATATATATTTTTTTTTATATGTGCCACGACACACGTTGTAAATAATGGTTGTTTGATGTTATTAAGGAGTTGGTTTCCTCCTAAGAGGTAACCCCAAACCTGTGCTATTTTGAAAGCCTCTAATGTTGGGATTGGTTAAGCACCGCTTACCAACTCAGCGCCATGCCTATCCAAAGTTTTCTTTTGATCTAATATAGTTTAGCCTAACTTAAAAAAAAAATAAAAAATGTAAAGATATGTTCCATTAACTAAATGACACTTCTTTTCAACACTATCACCAATGCATATATATCATATCAACCCAATATATTACAAAATCTTATAAACACCATGCCAACAAAACATATGCATGCACCATATAAAAAATATAAACCCATGACCTTCATTTAAAAAAGAAAACACCCTAAAGTTAAACATAAGAAAATGAAAATTGGCTTCAAGCTCATGAAAGAATTAAAGCGTAAAAAAATGAACTTCGTAATTAAAACTATATTCTCTGCTATGGGACCAATGATCAGGAACAAAGATATCTAAGATATCTATAAGTAATCCAAAGCTAGTAAATGTGATAATGTTTCTTGGAGGCATACAAAAAGATCCCAATTATAACCAATGATAACCTTGCACATGCAAACATGTCTAACATTGCAAGTCTGTTTTCATCTGCCCCGTAACTATTTGGTTTTGGATGACCCATGTTGTGAAGTTGGTTTGTAAAATAAAAGATGCCACCACAATATTCTCATAGGGAATATTTTTTTAAATGATTAGGGGAGGGACACCATTTTTTGTGTGCCCTCCATTCCACGCCATCTTTTACCATGTAGCAGTTCACTTGGACCATACGAAAGGTCGCCTACATGGAAGGTGAGGTGTCCACTGCCTTTTTCCATTTCCCACGGTCATTTTTTATGATATTTAAGGTTTTGTATAGGTCATTTTCCGAAGGCAGTATTATGCCCTCACTTATGTTGCTTGGGCCTGATGTGTGGGTGTTCTGCTGCCACAAATATTGTGATAGCATCCTTCTGGTTCTGCGTTACTAGCCTCAGATGGTTACCATGTTCTTCATGTGCAGTTGTTTCAATGATATTGTGGGGGTTTTACCATGCCCAGGGTTGTTGCACATCACTTATCCCTTGGAGGCTTGTTCCAAGTTTCCTATGGAGCACCAGATGGTGGTAAATTTTTCTTTGCACAAACTTGAAGCAGATTTCATTCGGTTGAATGGTCGATATGGAGGTTTTATTTCCTGGTTTTTATACACTATGCATAAGTGTTTTCTTGACCTTGACGGGTTTTTGGTTTTCCTAAAAATGAAGGGTTTTGTTTCTAATTTCCTTCAGAAGGGAGAATTTTCGCCTACATTAAGGTTTTAAATGACTGCTCCTACTAGTTTTTTTAACCTGTTTATTCCTTTAAGATAATATTGTGCATGTTTCTCCATATCTAACCCTAAGGCGAGCATGCTTGCAATCCAATGTGTGATGTGTCATTTGCAGTTGGTTCTTGTGGCGTGCTAGGGTTTTTCGAGCGTATGGGGTTCATATGATGTGCTAGCATGAAGGAAGCCAAGGAGAGCTGGAAGGTAGGGATTTTTCCAACCAACCTATCTTCTGCATGTGTTTTTAAACACATTTACCTTGATGGATTATTGTTCCTCTATTGAGCTTGTTGCCTATGTTTTTAAAGACTTTCAGCTAATGGGTTTTGTGTAAATTTGACTGGTTTTGTCTTTAGGCTTGCTTGTTAGCTTGTTTCTCTTGGATTGTCTGGAAATTACAAAATATGAATATGTTTCTTTAAAATGCGGGTTATTCTATGTAAATTTTGGGCATAATTTTTAATTGAATGTTGTCTTATTTTGTGTTCATTGTTAATTGAAGGTTGTCTAGCAATTACATATTTATAGGGGTTTTATTTGTATTTTATTTGTGTTCTTTGTGCAATTTAAAATTAATAGGTTCAGGTGCAAACTTAATTGTATGTGAGCACACTAGAAGAGTACAATTATTTGACTATAATATATCATTTTTTGGTCATTTGCGATTTTAATTTCTGGAAACATTGATTGTTATGGTTGTTGGTTTACCCCTTATAAGGAGTTGAGACCTAAATAAATTGGCTTGGTTTTTAATTGTTAATTGTTAATTGAAGGTTGTCCGACAATTACAGATTTACAGAATACAAATAGGGGTTTTATTTGTGTTAATTTTGGGCTTAATAGTTAATTTTGAGATTGATGCTAGGGTTTATAAAACACATGTTTATTTATAATGCGGGTTATTCTATGTAAATCCTGGGCATAATTGTTAATTGAAGGTTGTCTTATTCTATGTTAACTATTAATTGTTAATTGAAGGTTGTCTTATTCTACGTTAACTGTTAATTTTTAATTGAAGGTTGTCTGGATTTTACAGATTTATAAGGGTTTTATTAAATTTGTTTTATTTATGTTCTTTGTGTAATTTAACATTAATAGGTTCGGTTGCAAACTTAATTGTCTATGAGTACACAGGAAGAGTACAATTCTTTGACTATAATATATCATTTTGGGGTCATTTGCGATTTGAATTTCCGGCATCATTGATTTTTATGGTTTTTGGTTTACCCCTTATAAGGAGTTGAGGCCTAAAGAAATTGGATTAGTTTTTAATTGTTAATTGTTGATGGAAGGTTGTCTGGCAATTACAGATTTACAGAATACGAATTTGTGTTTTATTTGTGTTAATTCTTTCATAAGAATACCACTGATTGAGTTTGTTCCTAGTTAGTGTTATTGTTTCAAACTTTATAGGCCTCTACCAAGTAAGATTACATGGCTGAGAATACTCAGAGATCTCCTTGATTATAGGCCCTAGAAATGGAATTTAAAGCCATATTTATGATGTGTCAAAGGAATGGGTTGTAGATTTGTTAATAAGAAGATTTGGAGAACCAAATTCTTCAAGTGATAAGCCAAAATGTTGGGTTTTCTATTTAATTTTGTAGCCGAAAGTAGATATTGGATGTCGATATAATATGAAGAGGATATCAAGACCCTTGTGGATGCTTTCAATATCTCATATCATGCCACTATAACAAATTAAAATTGCAGGCCTCTATACCCCATATCACTTTTTTATTTTTTATTATCTCATTGCAACCTTTATGTTGATTGAGCATACCAAGTCTATCAAATGGCTACTTTAAAGCCTTGTTTTCCAGCAGTATGTTCTTGTTTTATTCTCTCAAATTTTAAGTCTCCTTTCCCACATGTTTGTCAACTTTTCTTGCCCGTCTGTTCAATTCCAACACTTAGAGTTTCTACGTAAGAAGTACAATGAGCTTCAATCCATAAGACTAGTTTTTTTGTGATCGACCCATTCTTGTATATAGTAGAGGATGTTTTCTCTAAGTTTTTTCCCATATAATAGCAAAATAAATATCTCATATTCAAATTTGTATGTTGCTTCAGCAAAAAAATGGAGGACAAAGCTTTTGTATTCTTTTTTTTTATATTTCCATGAAAATTGTACTTTACATCAAGGAAGATTGACAAACATAATCAAATGAATAGTTGGTTGGCAAGAACTAATATATCTATGGCTCATCATCAAAATAAACCCTTCATCTATCTTACTCTTGAAATAGAAGGCAAGTAATAATCTAAGCTTATTTTGTTTAATGGTGTCATTGATGATTCGGATTAGGCCTTTGAAAGTGAGCAAGTTAGAAATGGGTTACACTGTCAATTTGTTAACTCCCAAGGAACATAAGATATATTTCTGTAGAAATTAGAAACAGTTTGATACATACTAATTAAAAAATATGATATACTGGTTTTGGCATGCGTTGTGTTCTTTTAAATAGGCAATTATAACTTCAGCAGATTAACAAAGTGGTGGTCTTCACATTCATATTGGGATCATCTTTTGGAATTAAGGACAAGAAAATTTTGTGTTTCAGAATTTTTTTTAACTCCCAAGGAATATAAGATATATTTTTATAGCAATTAGAAATCGTTTCATACATACTAATTTCGTGAGGCAACCCAAAATGATGCTTCCCAACATGCATGGATGCTATCTTTAGCAAACCTATTACATCCTTAACAAAATCACATTGTGATGTGGTTACAAAAATTAAGTCATGCCACCCTTATGCTTGATTGCTTTCCATTTCCTGCATCGCCCAAAATTGTTGAGTTGAAAGCCTGACCCAAGTATGGTGGACTACCCAAGATTGGATGATTAGGATGTGCCTGAATGTTGTCGTATGCTTGACTCCAATTTTCTCCTTGTAGCCATGGAGGGACTGAGTAGCCCAAGTGTCCACTTGTGTTACTAACCCCAACATTGATTGTAGGTGTCATATAAACACGGTTATGATTTAAACCTGCACTGGTAGGGGTATAAGAGGTGGGCATAACCCTTGGCTGCTAGCAGGGCACTTGGATGTTAATCGGCTCTTGGTATGATGGTGTGTGCTCTGCAATGTGGTCCAGCATGTTGGACATCATCCAATTTTCCTCAAACTGGCTTGGACCTTGGTTTTCCCTGCTTTTCACCCCTCATCCTTTTTCCAACACTTGTTGAACATTTCTTGCCTCTTTCTCTTTCCTTTCCAATTTATTTTTATGTTCCTTATATTCCCTTGATTTTTGTCTTTCCAACCTTTCCTTTACTCAAACTTCTTGTTAGGGCCCTATATTACTAGTGTAGTCCCTTATTGTTGTTAGTGTAGCCCCCTTATTGTTATTATTGTGCCCCATAATATCCCACAATTGTAATTGTTGTGCCCTTACATTATTATTGTTAGGTCGGCTAGGATTATATTGTGACCCCATGGACTCCTATATATAGAAAGGAGGTTTTGTCATTTGAATCATCTAAGAATTTTTCATTTATGTAATGTAAAGGAGGTTTCCCCCTCGAAGTGGCTAATTTCTAAGTCGATGATCTCTATTTTTCTATATTGTGAGATGGTTTCATAACACATATGTTACTGCAATCCTTGTAGCTCTCTTTTCCTTGGCTAATTCCTTTCTCTTTTTAGATTCTTGAATTTCATTCTTTTTACGTTCAAATCAAACATTAAATTCATGTAATATTTAGATGTGAGCAATTGTGAACTCCTCCCCAAACAAAGACAATCTGATGTTGAGTTCCTTGATGAGGCCTTCACTCTCTCTACTGGTAGCTTTAAGAATGCACCAAGTATTCTCTGCTTTGTTGTCCCATGCTCCTTAGGACCTGACACTTGGATTTCAACCTTCGGGACAACTTATTGCTCCCCATTGTTGTCTTATTCAGTTACTTCATGTTGAGTAGGCTCCTCTTCCAATGATCCATTGTCCACAAAACAATGAACACGTTCGATGTTCAACGTTGATGGTTGTGAAGGCATGTCCATGCTTTCCTCATAGGTAGTAGACACATTATTTCTAGTGATATTCATCATGGCCTCTTCCAAACATGATGGTGCGCTTACTTGGGTTGGCATGTTCAATTGATCATTGTTTAATGTTGTTGCATTTTCATTCCCTTGATCAATTGCCTCGTATGGAATATCACATGCATAATTGGCAGGTGGTTCAATGGGTGTGACAACTTGAATGATATTGATAGTTGGTTCATGACTGAACTGCATCTCACTGACATGTTCATCATCATCACCATAGAAGTGCCCTTCAGAAAGGGAAATTATACCTTCAGCAGCAGCTACATATTCTTGGGCACCGACATGGTCTTATAAGTTCTATGCTTCCTGACCTTCCACGTCAAATGCTTGGCTGCAACCAATATCATGAATAATAAAATCAACATTAAGTGGTCGTATACCAGTCCTCCTAAATCCAACCTTGATATTAGAAGGTGTCAGATCCCTTTTAAATTCTTTACTTGCAAGCTCAGCTAGCTCAAACCTCTTTACTTCCACCCCTGGATTCTTTGCCATCGAAGAAACTCGCTTGACCCTGAAATAGTTCTTGACATGCCCAAACACGTTGACATCAAGGGGTTGAAATTTGTGAGTGGTATGAGTCGAAAATGTTAACAAGTCAATCCCAAATTGTTGGTCTCCTCAATTGTTTACACAACCATGCGGCTTCCATGGCCATCTAAAATTGGTACGTGTCTATTTTTAGGCGAGAAACCACCTGGTACAGATGCAGCAAAGTGGCAAATCCAATTCACGAATATTTCCTTTGTCATCCATGCATGTGGATGTGCAGCCATTCATTTACCTGGTTCATAATTCTGTATATAGTTTTTTAGTTGATTTTACCTTTAAATAGATAAAATCTTGGTATTCATGAACCAATTGCATTGACACAACAAAGAATAGTAATCCACTCCCTGCTCTTAAAAAATAGATTACGCACATTTCTACTCCCTCTCTTGGAAATTACACACATACCACAATTCCTTCCTGCCTGTAAGCATGTTTCATCACAGTTCCATATATAGTCTGGCGCATATGAGTGTTGCTCATATGCAGCAGAAAGAGTGTTATAGAACTTGGACACAATTGCAGGGCATAGATTTAAAGCCATGTCTCTGTCAAGGCCCTCAGTTATACGTAACACAAGGTTTGGATGCCTCTTTTTAAACCCACTCCACCATGATTACAGTGAAAGAAGTGCATATGCTATTATTACACTAATGAAAGTGATTTTGGAATTGAATATGAGACTTTTTAAAATCATATATTTTTTTTAATTGAATATGGGGTTTCTAAATCACATGTTTATTATTATTATTATTATTATTAATTAATATTTTAGATTATTTATTATTTTAGTTATATAATGGTTGGCGAAATTGTAATTTTGAATATATACATAAATTTAATGTATATAGGTTTGTTTCAAGTGTTTGAGAGAAATGTTGTTATTCTCTTCCTAAGAGTTTATGACATGTTAAATTCATAACAATTATTTTTTATAATGACTTTGAGCCTTATTATCTACATATTTCTTTAAATACGGAAAGATATATGATTCTTATATATATATATATATATATATATATATATATATATATATATATATATATATATATATATATATATATATATAGATCAAATATTTTTCTAAATTTCAAACCATTTTTTCTCGAATAAAAATCGTAATTTTATTCAACCTGAAAAACAAGGAACAAAATTACATTTTGAAGATGCTTGAAAGCATTCTATCAAGTTTTCCTTTCGGCTCATGCAATAAAAAGAAAAAATTAAAAAAAAAAAAAAAACTATTTAAAAAAAATTACATGAATTTGTCAGGGCTAAGTGTGATAGAAATCGCTTAGCTTCCCCTTTTTTCCTTTATTTTTCTCCACCTTTCACAGACTTCTTGATTTGGAGGGGCTATTACTATTTCCAATTCATTGCATTTTTCCTTTTGGGGGGGGTGGTGGGAGGGGGGGCTTCTTTGTCTCAGTTCGAGCTCGCAGATACATGAGATCTCTTTATGCCCCTTGCTTCCTTTTAAGTGGATGTTTTTGCCTTCTATTGCTATGAAACTATGATCTTTGTTTATTTTGTACCCTTTTAGCTAGGAGTCATTTTTCTATATTGATCCTCCATTCCGCCATTTTATTGGATATAAGGTTGTTTCTATGCTTATGTATTTGGATTATTTTCCTCGGGTTCTTCTTTTTCGTCATTTGAAGTGTCAGGAAATTGCCATCCTCTTGGCTTAGGGCCCTGCCTCTTTTTCTTTTTGGGGGCCTTTTTTGATTATGGGCAAGTATTCTACAAGTGACCTGTTTCAAAACAAGTTTGGCATTTAAATGTCATATTCTCATAATCTAACATCTATTTCCATTGAAATTTTTCATGTTTTAAAAGAAGATGATCGGGGAGACCTTTGTTAAGGTCGATCTCTACACATATCTTGGAAAATGTAAATATTCCTTTTGATGTGTTTTCCAAATCCTTTTTTTTTTAATTTTCCCAATATATTTATGATATCATCCAAGACTTTATGGTGCCAGAAATGACGAGGGGGATTTGGCAACCTCGCCCGAACCGACATCATTGTTACCACCATGTTTTTTGCATCAAACTTTAGGAACCATTGGGGTAATAAAGAGACCAACTCTACCCCAAAACCATGGCCATTTGTTTAGAAATTTTTCCATATCTTATTGTGTATCAAATTGTACTATGAATAAGCCTTCATAGCACAGGTAGAGATCAAAAAAAAAATTCCATGAAGAGTACACCCACTGAACAAAAAAATGTTCCCACCAAGCACTGACCCATCTTCTGAGAGTAACGTTCCCAACTGACCCATGTTCTAATAATAATGCTCCACAAATTACTCACTCTGCATACCCGCTACCCGCCCTGCATTCCGTTTAATAAGATTTCCCCAAGACACTTTCATTATGTGTTCAATTCAATCTGCAAGCCAACATCTACCAAGAAAAGCATACCGTCATTAACCATCTCACACCCTGATAAGTAGAAAAATAACGTCCCCTTATGTAATTCTTCAAGTCTTAGCCATAAACCATTAAAATGACATATGAGAACCTTATATTGTAGATCAATAAAGTATGATTTTACCTCTAGGGTTTTTATGTCCATAGCTGGAACATTTTCCATTTGCTCGACAATGTAAGGTGCTGTAAAATTTTGGGCCTAATCAACTGGAGCGACATTCTTCCCTTTTAGTGCATCCTTGGACAATATAGATCCATTATGGTTTTTAAACATTGTAGAACCCCGCTTCCCCCAACAACCTCAGATTTAAAATTGTGGTATAATCCTTTGCTACGCCATAATATTTTATTTGTCGAGAATCCCATAACATTTTTCCTTCATATATCAAAACTTGATGTGTTACTATAAATCCCAAATCATTTTGGATGCTTAGCTTCAGTTGTTCCACTAGATCCATGCCACATATCTGACTCATGGATCCAAATATATGACCCTTCAAATATAGGCCAATTCACCCTTGCCATGTTATCACTGATTTTGTGCGGTAATCACATGCTAACGCATGTGGCACCTGACACACCATCCTCGCCATCATGGACAAGTCCACATGGATAATAAAACTCCTATGAGTAATCGAAGGTAAACCTGATCAACAATATCATGACGTAATAAAATCTTAACAAAATACCTAACCCTCGACCCCCAACCTAGAGGTCGGGTCAACCTCCCTCCGAGATGTCTATGCTTTGGGCCTTGACTAGCCTAACCTCGACCTAGTCATTCAACCCAACCCCCGACCTTGTAAACTTTGCCGATTGAGTGACTTCACCAAGGACCCGACCTAACCTTAGCCCTAACTTGCTCCTAGGGCTAACCGACCCGACTAGCAGGTCTTACCTAATTAACGCAGGGTTAAAAAAAAAAATTGGTCCTGACTTATCCAACATGGTCAACAAGCTCGACCCTCAACTTATCAAGTCCCATTGGTGGTACCAACCTATTTTTCAAGTCTTCTACCTAGAAAATTTTATGATTTTCCTCCTGGATGTTTATACAGGCCATAAGCATTCTGACCCTTCAGCCTGAGAAGACATATGCTTCATTATTTCACTACATTCCTCAACGCACGAATGCCATGAATAAACATTAAGCATTGTGCTCATAACTTCAACCAAGCTTGGTGAGAAGCACACATGAGTACATTCGTGCCACTTTAATACAACATATTCAATGAGAAATATACAAAGACATGCAGTTGGACACACTTCATTATATTTATAGGGAACTTACTAAGATTTCTGCCACAACAAGATATGCATATCCTTTGGTTATAGTTCAGTAATACCAAGCAAAGAAATTAAATAGAAATAATACATGTTTGTGAACATATTTGTCAATTCATGGAAATAAACACAAATATTCAACGACAATTTCATTGAGCTAGAGAAATCATTTTATTTGAATTCCTCTCTTTACCTTTTTACCTTGTTTTTAGTACCAATGCCTCCAACTATTTTTTTCTGCTAGTAATGTTTGCACAGTTAAATTCCAACCGCGCACATTTCTTCATTTATTATTGTTGTCTCCTTCAGGAGCAATGCTCCCATGTATTTTTCAGCTCATCTGCCCAATCATCAACATGTTTTTGTCCATTCCAATCATGCACTGCCCCTTTCTGACTTTCCTCACTTCCGTCATGTCGCGAGCCTTTCTCAATTCATACTCTCTCTTGGGTTTAACTCAACTCTCTTACCATAGCTCTGTGAATTTTTTGTCATACCAAACAAGTTCCTCAGCCCCAAGCATAACCTTTGAAAGGAAAAAATTAAAAAGGAAGGCAAGGACAACCAATACAAAAAGGAAAATTACAATCGTAATAACAAAAGAAAATTTCGACAAAACAACATGCCCATGCACAAATTTACAATAAAAAATATATCAATCCATGAAGTTAATAAATTAAATCTACAACACATAAGCATTAAAATAGATTAGTCCCCATAATCAATTTATTCCCATGATTCCAACACTCATGGCACTTGTAGCCATCACATAAGTGTGCATATATATATATATATATATATATATATATATATATATATATATATATATATATATATATATATATATATATATATATATATATATATATATATGCAGGCCTCTAAATAGAAATCCAGTTGGATTTAATCATTGTGGATCTTATAATTAACTGAGGCATGAACATCCTCTAGTTGCTTGCCAGCGAGCGTTAACCATATATAAATATATATATGGTTAAAAAATAACTGTATGTGGCAACACATAGCAAGAATCAATGGTAGGAAATGAAAGCTTGTATCATGGTAGGGCACAACAGGAAATGGATCAATCCAATCAAGGAAAAAGAACCTTCAAGAATTTGAAGGTTGCGCTCAGGAGCTTGAAGTCCGAACTAGAGACATGCAAGGTAGAAATTAGGGACCTCTTTAGGAAACAACAAGAACTGGTCAAGTGGAGTTCTTAACTGAAAAATCATTTGCAAGAATTCACATATCATACTGAATCCTCAAAAAGGAAAAAGGACATTGGCAGAAAATAAATTATTGTCCCTGCAAGTAGAAATAGAAATAAATATCCCCCACGAGCCATAGGGACATGAAACAACGATGTATGATGTCGAGAAGGAGGAGGGGGAATTCCCTCAAGATCCTTGATATATATACAGGTGTGATGAAAAGATATCGTGTGAACTATTGGGAAATGTGAGACTTCAAGGTTGTTGTGAACCTTGTAAAGAAGTTTTTGTGAACTGATTTTGGTATGTATGTATGTATCATATATGTATGTATGAAATCTGAGTTGTAATGGTGTTCGTAGCTTCTGTGACCAGCGCAACTCTCTGGGTGTGTACCTTAGGAGGGGTTTTCGGCTACAACTTATCTTGCAATGCAGAAATCTATTGCTCCATCTTGATCTTAACGTTCTGTATCTCGGTTTGAGAAGCTTTCAGGGCTGCAACGAGTCCCTCAATCTTAGCTTGGGGGGTGGCAGAGGTCGAAATGTCTTCGGTCACATCTGCACAGAGTCCGTTGATCAGGCACTCCAACTCGGTCTGCTGCGCAGCGGCAAGGATACACACGGCCTGTGCTTGGGACACCTCAGTAATTTTTTCTATAATGTTTTACTCGGTTGTACTTAGTTGCTACTGCACCAACCGGTCTCTGTGTTGGATTTACTCAAAGAGGGATATGTGGAGAACCTGCAGCGGCTCATGCAGAAGTTAGACCAAGTCCAAATGTACTTCTGCGCAGGCCTGGACTTGTGCACATAAATCGGGCGGACTCAGAGTGATTGATGCGCCTGGAAGGGGGCAAAGGCGGCTCTCGGTCATGGAGATCAACTTAGTGTTGGTCGATTGAGGCAGCCTCACTTGAACCATGCTCGTCTGCAGGGTATCAGCTTTGAGCTTAAAAGCGTGGAGCTCAAACTGTAATGCGGTGACTACGGCTTTATACTGCTCTTCCAAGGCAAGCCACCTGTCTTCTGAAGCAAGGGTGACCGCATCTGCAATTTGCTCCAATTCTTCCTCGGTTAAAGTAAGCTCAATCTCCCTACCGGGCCTCGTAGCCCGTCGTTTCTTTTGCTGGCCCTTGAGAGGTTCAGTTTTCTATTTCATGCCACGTGAGGAACCAGCGACCTACCCATCCAGACCCTTAGTCTCCATGTCCTGCTGCGATTCCTGCTCCACGCCTTGTGCTACATCTGGGGAAACCTCTGTCCTAGTGGAGCCTCCCGGGCCACAGCCTTTTGAGTTCTTGGTGGTATCAAGTGGGATGGTGGTATTTGGAACTACACCTATACCAGCAGTGTCAATCATTTCCGATTTGAATCCCAATTTCCATTGCTGCAGCCAAGTGGCGATAAGCCGATCGATTTCCTCATCGGCAACCACATAAGGCAGCGACCTCCAAGAGGGATCCTTATGGCCTCGAATCTACACGTTGTGCATTGTAACCTGGAATTCCGCAATGCGCTTATATTTTTCATAGACTATCGATGACAGGCGTGGCCGAGAGTGAATTCTTGCTACGAGCGCGCCTTGAAACAGTACCCAAAATACTTTTTTTTCCTTAATACGCTATGCATCCTTTGAATCCCACAGGTTTGTGTATCGTGCCCCTTCACACATGTCTGGCTCAAGCTTAGGGAGCATCTATCCTTTAGGGGCTTCCCATGCGAACAATGCAATTAGGAGCAGCAGCCAAGAGTAACAGAACGCCTTCCCGTGATCCTGGGCCTCATGCACGTTTTCCAAAAACTCATTGCAGAGGAATTGCGACCAATTAAAGCAGACCCCCTTTTCGCAGTGGCCAGCAAGTTGAATTACATAGGTGGGGATAGTCGTGGCCTGGCACTTGCGCATCATTTTACAAGCTGGCAGCAGGGTACCCATGCGCACTCTAGGGTCGGCAATGGTGTTGATCAGGAACCCTCTGGTGTTTCGCTCGACTTGGGAGTCTTCTCGCACCTTTTTGGCGATTTGTTGCTCATACTTTTTGCTAACGCACTCCATGGGATTCAGCCCCTCCATGGGGAGACCAGTAATGCGATGAATTAGGGCGAAATCAATGGGAATGTGGTCCTAGATCCACAAGATGTTGTCATGGATCAGGGCTAGCAGTTATCACACAACTTTGTCGGTTATACTGTATCAGCCAAAGTGAGGTATCCGCAACAAGTTTAGTAATCTAGAACCAGCTAACTCGCACGCCCACGGCATTTGGTACTACCCGTAGCACGTCAACCTCTAGTACCCTTTAGAGATATAGCTCAGGTGCCAATTCTGGGAAGGCCTCCAAGTTGGCAAGGTCGTGATCGACGAACTTAATTGAGGGGAGTTTACCAAATGCTTCTTCAATTATGGGGACTTCATCCGTAATCAGCGGCATTTGTAGATAGGAGCACACACCATCGATATTCTTGGGCATGCGCACTGAGGACCTTCGAGGCCAAACATAGGGTGGTAGCCAAGTTATTGGGGCAGCGAGCCGAGCTTCTTCTTGAGCAGACAGAGGTCGCTTTATCGGGTTAGGCAAGCATGCCTTAGGCATCGTTCGGGGGGATTGCACATTCCGAGGGGAGGTGCGTGGCTTCCCCCCAGCCCATTTTGCAGTCCTCCCCTGCCCTTGCTCCTGGCCTTTACTCTTCTTTTTCTCCACCTGCTTCCCCTTGCTTGGTGTGGACACAACCTCTTCGACTTTAGGGGTGACCTCCAATACTTCATCGGATGCTCTCTCAGTAGAGGCCACGATCTACAATTATTTAGCGGGATTGGTCGCAATCATTATCGCTCAGAAGATGAACTCGGGGTTGCTACTGTTAGAGGGGGAAGCACGCCCAGGCATGAACAGAGCACAATAGTTACCGAAATTTTCAATGCACAAGATTTTCAGGATATGCGAAACCTAATTCTAAGCTTCCCTCCTCCATGTATAGCTTTGAATAGTGAACAATGCTTGCATGAAACTTATCTGAAACTTACCATCAAGGCAACAGTAAAAAATCCTCGGAAATCGTCGCATTAATTGCCTACTTCCCGCTCCTTCCAACGGTAAAGTTGGCTTTTTACCTAGCGGTATTGTTCCAACGGCTAGTTTCTCCCACTACGCATCCCACCGGCGCAGATAGCGCACCCACTGCGCATCCCACTGACGCAGATAGCGTACCCCCTGCGCATCATCCCTGCACGTTCGTTCCTGCGCACCAGCCCTGTGTGTATCATTCGTAACACAACTACTCTGGCCATATATTCATTTGATCAGCACGGAGGAGTCCCGATAGGGCTTCAACCGGCTTCCGTTAACATATCCTGGCATGAGATCATTACGCAATGTAGCTAACCAGACAGCTCCTCCATCGGTGATTTCCTTTACCATATAGGGACCTAGCCAGTGTTGACGGAACTTCCCCACGTGTTTAAAAAACTGGCTATCATATATCAGGACCAATTCTCCTTCCGAAAATACCTTCTGCCGAATATGTCTATCATGCCATGTTTTTTCCCGGGCCTTCTGAACTTGTTGATGAAAGTTAACAATGAATCGATATTCCTCCAAGGCGACTAGTTGTGCTAAGTGTTCCTCCATGATATTGGGCTCCGCCATGTTCATAAAGGCCGCGATGCGCAAGTTAGGAATGATATATTCCATGGGCATAATGGCCTCCTTTCCATAAACCATCTGAAATGGTGTTTTCCCAGTCAATTTCTTGCACTTTGTCTAATAGGCCCAAAGGACCGACGGGATGCGCATGTCCCAATCGCTTCGATTGACACTACAGATCTTGGTCAGTGCCTATTCCAAAATTTTATTAAAATATTCTACCGTTTCATTTGCCTGCGGGTGATATGGGGTACTTTTTGCATGGTGGATTCGAAATTCCTCAGATAAGGCTTGTTTTGTGTCATTAATGAAATGTGTACCTCTATCTCTCATTAAGATCTTCGGACAGCCAAACCTGGTTAGAATATGCTCAAAAATAAAGTGCGCAGTGGTATTGGCAGTACAATCCTTCACAGCTTGCGCTTCCGCCCATCTAGTTACATAATCAGTCGCAGTGAGGATGTAGCGGGCACCTGTCTTCTTAATTGGTGGGTTGATGGGCCCAATGAAGTCTATTGTCCATTTATCAAACACCTGCAGGGCCATCTATGGTTGTAAGGGAATTTCATCCTTGCGCAACGGTCTTCCTGTCCCTTTCCATGTGTCACAAGCTTTGCAATAGTCATGAGAATCGCTATGCAGTGTGGGCCACCACAGCCTAGCTCTTAAGATATTTTGCGTCGTTGCTTTTCCTGCATAGTGAACTCCTGCTATGCCTCCATGGGCTTCTGCTAAAATGTCTTGTATTTCATGCCCAGTACGTATCTTTGCAGTACCTCATCAACTCCCAACTTATACAAGAGGCCCGCAATGATGGTAAAGTCAATTGCGTGGGTTAAAAGCTCTTTTTTTTGTTGTACCGAATATTCTGCAGGTGTCATCCACGTAGTTAAGAATTGAATAATATAAGCAAAGTGCTCATCAACCACCTTAATAGAAAATAGTTGCACTTCGCGCAATCCTTCCTCTAGGTTGGTTGGTTCTTCACCACTCTCGATTCGGGACAAGTGGTCTGGTCCAACATTCAATTTCCCCGGCTTCACAATTATCTCAAAGTCATATTCTTGAAATAGCAGTAACCATCGGAAAATATTCCCCCCCAACACAGGCTTATTGACGAGATACTTCAAAGCTAAGTGATTTGTGAACATCTTGAAGTGCCCTCCCTGCAGATAATGCAGGTATTTCTGCAAGGCATACCCCATTGTCATCCCTTCGTGTTCCATAGTGGAGTAGTTATGCTCCGTGCTAGAGAGTTTTCTACTAGAAAACGCAACCAGGTGGTCAATTTCCCCCTCCCCGGGCTTCATAAGGACAGTTCCTAGGGCGATCCCTGAAGCATCCACGTGGACATGGAAAACCTTCGTCTAGTCTGGAAATATGAGGATAGGTGCAGAGACCATTTTTTCCTTGAGTAGCTCAAAACTCTTCTGACACTCTACGTCCCAAAAAAATGATGTGTCCTTATTTAGTAGCTTTTCCATGGGTGTTGTGATCAGTGCGTACCCTTGAATAAACTTCCTATAATAGCCTGTGTGCCCGAGGATGGAGCGCAGTTGTTTCTCAGTTATGGGGACTGCTAAATTGATGATAACTGCAACTTTGGCGGGGTCAACCATTAGTCCATGCAGACAAACTATATGGCCTAACAAGATCCTGAAAGGCACACAAAATATGAAATTATTAATATTTAGGGAGATATGGTGCTTTCTACAGGTGTCCAACATCATGCGCAGGTTCGAGATGTGCTTCTTTACCAATCCAAATACTTTCCAATCATCAAAGTATACTTCCAAGAACTTTTGAATTAACTCCTTGAATACTGTGACCACTACCCACGAAAAGATGGCAGGGGCATTTTTGAGCCCAAATGGCATGACGGTGTACTGGAAGGATCCCGATTCAATGGTGAACGTAGTTTTGCTACGATCTTCAGGTGCGCTCCTGATCTGATGGTAGCCCGAAAACCCGTCAGTGAACGAGTATGCTTCCTTCCCTCCCACACTATCGAGGATTTCATCAGAGAATGGCATAGGGAAGGGATCATGTACGTAGGCATCATTCAGCTTACGTAGGTCGACGCAGATTCTTATTTCTCCTTTAGTCTTTTTCTCTTGGACCACCAAAGGGCTTACCCAATCTAACTGTTCTATTGGTTCGATGATACCTGCGGCTAGAATTTAGTCGGCTTCTTCCCTGATTTTATGCTTATACTTTGGGTTCAATTGGTAAGGTCACTGCTTGACAGGGCATGCATCCAGTTTTAAAGTGATTCACATGACCCCCAGGTCCCCTCTAATACCTTTGAGTTCTGAGAATTTCGTAGGAAATAGGTCCTAGTACTCCATCAGAAGTTTCGTGACTTTCCCAATGGTATCGTCATCCCAGTAGCCCCCAATTTTAGCTAGCTTAGGTTGTTCTTCTGTTCCGATTTTGACTTCCTTTAGCTTAAGAGGCTTGGTCACATTGACGGCTTGCAGTGGGGGTCTAGCAACTGCTCATTTTCCCCCTAATTATGGGATAGTGATATTTCGTGGGTCTTCGTCACATTCCTCCATTGATAGATTGCGACAGTTAGCAATATCCTACATCTGCGTATCCCAAGTTGGTTCTCCATACTCCACACGAGGGCGTGATTCATCAAATACTAGGGCATCTATGTCTTGCACGGCTTCATCCAATTCCTCGGTTCCGCCTATCAACCCGAACGTCCCCACAAAATCATCCCTCGTGGTCTCCCAATGGCGGGTGTGCTGATGTAGCTTTTCATCCAAATACCATGCGGTGGGGATTGGTCCCAAGGCATGAATGAACAAGTGGACCCATTCGTCCCCGGTCCTTTCACACCACACCTCCATCCACGCGGACAATTGCTTGTGCGGGTCCCGTTGGCCAAGGAAAGTCTCCATGCGTAGGTGAACCAGGGGTTAAAATCATAGGATCATCATCTCGTGACATTCCTCCCAATCCTGAAAAGTTCCCTTATGAGTTTCCCACCACCGCGTAGGGGTCACACGCATGGCTAGGTTAAGTGCCCACATTATTCATTCCCTTGGGAATTCTGCTTCGAATGCTCTAAGAAAATCCCTAATACTACCAAAATCATCAAAGTAAGGCAGCTCTCTTACCTGTGAGGAGATACATCGGAAGCTCTTTGTGATCCTAAGACATCGTAGCACAGATACGTTATGCAACCGGTTTTGCCAATTTATGATATGCCCGTCGGAGTCAGAGACGCATTCACTGTCTTTCTCCCAGCAAAGCACGCCATCAGCCATAGGTTTAATACAATCCTCGTCCTAGGCCATTATTTTATAGATATGATCCACGTCATCTTCTTTGCACAAAGGTTATGTATACCGTTCTCCCTCTATTAGGTCTAGAGGGACTATTACTCTCGTACCCTCATTCTCAAAAACCATGCTCCTTTTCTTCAAGTTGATAATGACTCCCATGTATATAGCCCATTCCAGTCCTAGGAGAGTAGGATAAGGGTCCACATCCTCTACAATTTGAATTACCTCAAAATCCGCGTATACCTTAAATCCTGCAATATCTACCATAATCTTTGATAGTCTCCCCAATGGTATGATCTTCTATTGGTTAGCCACTCACAGCTGTATAGTAAACCATTCCAACTTAGGTTCTCCCATCCCTTTTCCACTTTTGTTTGGGCAGGACATTCGCATCAGATCCCAGATCCAGGATGACCTGATCCATTTCATAATCGCCAATCTGCACAGTTAGTCGCATTTCCCGACCAGTGCGTTTCTTATGCTTGTAAAGTTTGTGAACATCTTTAACTTCTGTTAGATGGTCAATTTTTTCTACGCAGCTGTCTATCAGTGCTTGAAGATTTTCTACTGCCTTCTGGTTGCGTAGCAACTTCATACATGCATGTAGGAATGGTTTAACTTCTTCGTCCACTTTTAGGTTTTTTGGAGCCTTCGAAGTAGATGCCTTATTATTGGTAAAGTCTTTGCAAGCTTCTAGGAAGGTTTCTTTCTCCTTCTGTAGGTCCAAGATTTCCATTTTGATAGCGACTTTTCGGATAAGGGGTTCAGCCGCAACTCTTTCCTCACCTCCTCCAGTAGCCATGCCGCTGCACGTAATGACATTAATACTAGGTCCCTTATCACGTGGTTTTGTCTTAACCCTTTGTACATTTTGCGTTGGTGTCTGTTGTTTTTCCTGCATCTTTTCTATTAGTACCGGACAATCTTCGATCACATGATCCAAATGTCTATAATATTTGCAATATTGTCGTGCAGGGTTCGGACAATCCCCTTGCGAAGTGCCCTACTTCTCCACAATTATAATAGATCAATTGCCCTCTTCCCCGACCTGCGCTTCCGCCTCTCCCCTCCCCCGGCCTCTGGCAAGGGAGCCTCATCGTCCTGAGGGAAATAGTGGTGATGAAGGGTCAGCCTGTACCCTATACAGGTTTCCTCGGTCTATCATTAAGTCATATGTCCAGCAATTGTGTTCTTCATGTCCCACAGATGAGAAAAATCGGCACCATTGTTGCTTCAACTCTAGAACATAGGCACCAAGACAGGGGCAATGGTTGGTATCATGTATTCCAGCTACGCGGAAGTCAGCGCACCATAATGTGGGACCGCTTGGTCCTGCAGCCTCTTTAGGGTGCAATGGGTTGGGCCCCCTAGCCTGCATGTAATCTACCACCAAAAGGCATTGATCCTTGGTGTGGCCAGACACCCTGCATCTTATGAACCAAACATCTGGACTAACTTATTTTCCTTGCTCCTTTTGCAATTCTGGATTTCGAGGTGCATTGCCTCCAGTTGTCCATGGATTTGTTGCACCCCAAACTAGGCATCGTCTCTTGGCGCAGCTTCTAGCTTCATGGAAATCTCCAAGGCTTTCCCTTGTGTATCAATCGCTTGCTAACCCATAGGCTCACGCAGGTGAGGTAATAGCATGGCAATGAACCATTCCTTGTGATGCCTATCCTCATACTTAAATTCCCCATCCCTGATAACCTTCTTTAGCCGCTGATCAGCCTCCCATACTAACTCAATGGGTCCCTATTTAAAGTCTTTTAATTCAACCATCAGTTAAGCGTAGGACTTAGGCTTCTAAAACTGTTGTTTTAAAGCATCCTTAATTTCTTGTATCGATGGATGCACATGTTGACCTACGTACCCCATGAACCAATCCAGGGCCCTTCCTTCAAAGGCGAGGGATAGTTGCACCGTTTTTACAGTATCGCTAGCAACATTTTGCGCAGTCCATACTGATTCCGCTACGAACCAAGATCGGTCCATGTCTTCGTCTCCCACACCCTTGAAGGTGGGCAGCTTCATGTGTGTGGCCATATCTTCTTCCGGTAGTGGCGAAGGGGTAGGGGAGTTCTTGCCCTTACGATGATTCGACGATGGTGTAGCCGGAGGACTAGTTCCTGTGTGCGAAGATGGCTCTCTTCAGGGGCTATAGAGAAATCTATCCTTTTCTCAGTTGAATTGGTAGTACTTACCACTTCATTTTTTACTCTCACCCTGATCAGAGGTCATTCATTCGGTGTGGCTGCAAAAAATTCCTTTTTCGCACAGTAGTATTTTAATTAATAGCGGCAATGTTCGCAAGAACTTACCTCGGAATCCTTTGAAGAACCTCCGCTCTGCTTCAGAGTAGGATACAAACTAATCTACTGCAAATTCTGTTACAAATACTCCTAGCACACTATCCACCCAATGATCTACAGTCCGGGTGATTGTGTTGTCAGCCTTCTCCAACTGTTGAATCAATTCCTAAGTCCACTGTGTAGCCTAATCGTCTTTCCAACATGTCTGGAATTCTACTAGCCTTGCTAGCCACTCCAGTAGCTCATGTGCGAAAGTTACAAAGAAAATTTCATATACTTCTGTGAAAATATACTTGTTCTTCCACTTCTCAGTTGTTAGCTTCGTGCTGCAATTCTCTTTTATGGAAAATTCTTGAATCTGTTTTTCGAACTAGTCTTCAAGCTCCAATTTCTCAGGTCGCCAACAGCCTCATGTAATTACCCGATCTTTCTCTCAAAATTCTCCTGACCCCGGCAATGGAACCATTTGTTGGCTTGAGGGGTCCTGACCCAGGTTCGGATTAAGGTTTTCCAACAAACCCCTATACTATTGGCCATTTCGGCAATGACCCACTTTCGCAGGCCATTGTCTCACCCGAACTAGTAAGGGTGGGTGTTGGAACCAGGTTTCCACACCCTGGGAGAAAGCGGGTAATTAAGGAAATCTTGTTGAGATCTATCATGTTCGCACGGAAGCAAGCTTATTACCGAGTCCTTAGCAGTATAACCAGCATGTAAACATAAACAGAGCTACTATTTTTAAGCAAATCTTAGCAACACCTTCGCATCCACGTGCGCATCAGTAATTATCATCACAGAATAACACAATCGCAACTAATTTATATATCACAGACACAACCATAGCTAACGCAGAGGTACTTCAATAGTAAACGCAACCAGTTCAGATAACATAGAGATACTTCAACAGATTTTGTGTTCATTAGCGTCCAAAACCAAGTTACAAACCCAAGTCACAGCTCGCGCACACAGCCAGCGGGGTCCGCACATAGCAGGACTGAGGATCTCCACACACACAGCCAACAGGAGTCCTTACCCAATACTACCCAGAACAAATCTCAATAGTTCATTTTTAGCATCAATATTTCTTAGTTACCTCTAGACTCAAACTATCTATCTATTTATATCATCATAGCCTATGTTATCCTGTGGTCCGCAAACCGTGGACTCTAAGTCTACCCTTTGACCCATTACAATACATTGGGGGCTTTGACCCACCCCAAAGCCCCTGCGCTAGACTAGTTACTACAAAAATATATATCAAAAAACACAGCTAGGGGACCCCATTACAACATAACATATACATGGGGATACAACTGGATGAACACTTATCTTGTAATCAATAAGCTGGTTGAGATTGGGACTTCGACTCTCCACCCAACCTTAGACACACTGTAGCCAAATCATTCTTGTAGTAGTCACCCCCGAGCCAGATTCCAAATATTGAGGATGAGTGCATAAGGGATCAACCAAATATGCCAACTAAAATAGGGACTCCAAAGGACCATCCACTTCCACCCACTAGCTATGTCATGCAGTCAGTGTCTCTCGGGAATCCAAAGGTCCTCCACCCCCACCCTTCAATGTCAACTAGGGAATCGATAAGTTATGCTTCCACCCCCTAATAAATAAGGGAATCTAGAGGTTTTGCTTTGACCCTCTAATTAGAAAGGGATTCTAGAGGTTGTGCCTCCACCCTCTAAGCAACAAGGGAATCCAAAGATCTTTGTAACAAAGAAACTGAGAAAACATGCAAAGGGAGGTTAAATAATTCTCCTACCAGGAATCCATGGAGCAGGCATGCATGCAAGTTGTCAAGGGAATCCAAAGAAAACCATCTCCACCCTCCAAACATAAATGGAGTCTAGAGACTATTGTCCTCACCTGAGAGTTATCCTTCTACCTCCCAATGCTTAACTTAATAGTCACTCTTCTTCCCTGCACTCTGTTAGTACCATCGAGCTATTTTCTCTCCTTATTTCTCAATTGATTTCTCATGCATTCTCGTTGGCTTCTTTCTACATCATAATTTTATCCTTCTCCTTTGTGCATGAGAGTGATCTCTTACCCCTCCCCCCCTTCCCACACTTCTTTGTTTTCTCATGTGTGGTATCCTCTTCCTTGATGATGCCCTTTTCTTTTCCTTTGGTCGTTGCAATTGTCTTATATTGTGTGCACTAACAATGTTGTCACACCTTCCTTTCCCAAAGCTCCATGTAGTCAATTACTAGATAACACAACCCATGTATGTCTTTAAATTTTGTCCTTTTATTGCTTATGGTTGGATATCAAAGGACACCTGGGCCTGTCATTTTCTTTCAATTTAATTTATGGCACAATCAACTCCATTTAAAACCACTTAGCCAACCAAGGATTGATATTTAAAACAACCTTTCCCTCAAGCAATCTCCTTCTTCAAGGAATGGAATCTATGTCCCTCTCTCATCCATTTAATAATTACAATTATTTACAATGAGAGAAATATTAACCATGGAATGTCACACCACATGACGTCACTAGCAAGCTTGGTCGTTGCATCCCCCATATAGACTCCAAAAACCTACCAGAGTGGCCAAAGCTCGTTGATTCCTTATGATCCCATTCCGAGAAGGCATCACCTGCATTATGTAAGAAAGATTTGCATAAAATACCACTGAAGAGCATCCTTTCCTACATAGATAATAATTTTGACATTTGAATGTATTCATCTAGAAAATGGTTGTAGTTTGCATCTTTCGACCATGGTGTCCTCACAAGAAGGAGTTTCAACCCAAGGCATGTGATGGCAGATGGGGAAAATTACAAAAAACACAAATCCTAGAACTTTCTGTAGACTCCATTCTCAGCTCTCAAGAGTAGAAACTCCCATCATTTCAAATCAATTCAAAATAAAATTGATTGAAACAAAATACATTAAGCTATTTTTAAATTTTAAATATTTATTCAACTATATATTTTCTTTTAAACAAAATTATAATAAAGTTATTTTGGTGAATAATTAATATTTTCCTTGAATCATAATTCCAAAATTAAAGTTATGATTTTGATGCATAATTAATCTTTTATTGAATTATAATTCAACTTAGTAATTATCATTTTCACAACATTTGAACGAGACCAATGTAGATCCGTCTTAATTCCAGATCTACCAAAAGTGGAGAGTGATCAAATCTTTTTTCACTCTAAAACTTTGTCACAAGGTTTGTCAAACTTCAACCTTGAGGTTCGAATTTTGGCGAACCTTAAAAATATTTTGAGCTTAGGCGAACCTCATGGCCATTAACCAAGTCCATAGATCAAAACCCGTAACCTCATGTCACAACTTAAGTTTGTAATATGTCCTTGCAATTTCTATGTTTATGATAGCCTTTTTTTTTTATTGATGTTGATTTCTTACAATTTTATTCCATATTTTATTTTCAAGTTAATATATCTATATATATAGAAAATGTATATATACAAACCTAATAATTAGCCTCATCCGAACCCCATCAAAAAAATCGAACTTGAATCAAACCTAATCATTGTAGAATCCAAATTGGAACCTAAACCATGTGATATTGCTCTAAAATAAGTTTGCATCTCAAGAGATTTGATTACTCCTAGAACTTTCTAGATCCAGAGTTAAGGTGGATCTAGGCTAGTTTAATTATTAATTATAATTAATTAAAAATAGAATTATTTTTTAATTTTATTTTTATGTCATTTGATCTAGTCAAAATGTTTTATTGATAATTATAATTATTAATTATTTTATTTTTGACAGACCTAGTATGATAGAGATATTGTAATATAATGTTTAACATTTTGACTAAGTCAAATTAAATTAAATTTAAAAAACTAAATAAAATAAAAATACTAATATAATGTAAACATTTTAACTTGGTCAAAATAAAATAAAAATTAATATTATAAAACAAAATAAAAATAATGTAGGTTTTAACCCTGAACAAAAATTATCTACACACGAATCTTATAACAGAAAATAAACAATAGCGAGAGCATAAAACATAAAACAGATAAACACAGAGATTTTCCCCTGGATCCCAAATCGGGACAACCAGCTTCATTTTTCATTATATTCCTTTTAGTGTTACAACACATATATATACATGCCGAAGCATACATAAACCCCAATCCATAAACCCTAGATTAGAACATAACCGTAGTTCCCTTGACCGGATCTACAAAAAATACCAGGGGCCGAAAACCATCGTACCCCAAAACCATGTGCAAAACCATGGACGCAGACTACCCACCGGAAATTAAGGACCAAAAAATTTTCACCGGGGCGCTGCCCCGAATCCCGACAGAGGAGACTACCGCCCCCCCTGTGACCCCCGTTGCGCCCAGCGCAAAGGGAGGGCTATCACCCCCCCTCTTACCCCCCGTGCGTGCTTAGTCATGGAAAGAATATAACACATACCCAACAAATAATTCATAATATTAAAAACCCATAATAATGTGGAATATAATCCATGATATTGAAAACTCATAATAATGTAGAATATAATCTATTAAAAAGAAAAAATTAAAACAACTTTTCTCTCTGGCAAACTCCGTCCTCAAATAATGGATTGTGTTTCCATGTCTCCATTATTTAATAATTACAATGAAAAAAATATTAAAAAAAAAAGAGATATCATAATCCCCTCCCCAATAAGAGATTTATTAACCAAGGGATGTGGCACCACATGGCGTAAGTGGCAAGCTTAGCCGCCGCACCCGGTATAGAGTCCAAAAACCTACGAGAGTGGCTAAAGCCTGTTGACTCTTTAGATGGTGTCGTCTACATTACGTAAGAAAGACTTGCATAAAATTCCCCTAGAGAGCATCATTTCCTACATGGATAATAATTTTGACGTTTGACTGTATTCACCTAGAAAATGGTTGTAGTCTTCATCTTTTGACCATGGTGTCCTCACGAGGAGTTTCAGCCCAAGGCACGTGATGGCGGATGGGGAAAACAGCATTCTCGGCTCACCCGAGTAGAAACTCATAATTTCTAATCAATTTTAAATAAAAATTGATAGAGAAAAAAAAAATAAAGCTATTTTTAAATTGTAAATATTTGTTCAACTATATAATTTCTTTTAAACAAAATTATAATAAAGTTATAATTCTGGTGAATAATTGATCTTTTCCCGTGAATCATAATTCCAAAATTAAAGTTATACTTTTTGATGTATAATTAATTTTTTTTGAATTATAATTTAATTTAGTAAATATTATTTTCATTATATTTGAATTAAAATCTAAATTCATCTATTAAATGTGGAGAGATCAAATGTTTTTCACTTTAAAAGAGGTTTGTATTTCAAGAGAGGATTATTCAGGTAATTTTGTAGATTTAGAGTTAATATGGATCTAGGTTAGTTTAATTATTAATTATTAATTAAAAATATAATTTTTTATTTTATTTTATTTTTATGTAATTTAATCTCGTCAAAATGTTGCTCATGGTATTAATCCATGATATTCATGTGGAATTTAGCCTATTTAAAAAGGGAAATTAAACCAGCCTAGATCTATCTCAACTTATGATCTACCAAGCCAGAAATCAAATCAATAATTAAATTTATTTTAAATTTAATTATATATTTTAAAATTCATATTATAAATTTATGATAAAATAAAATTTAATAAACTTAATAAACCAATTTTGAAAATAAGAATTTTTATTATATTTTAATTTAATGAAAAAACATTGTAAAAAGAAAATGTTCAAAATATTAATTCATGAAATTAAAATTGTTATAAGAATTTACAAAGTTAATAAATTGAACAATCCAAACTTGTAATACAAATAAATGTATTCAACTTTCTTTTTAAAATTTATAATATGATACAAATTTATAATTTTCTATTTTAAATATCATTTTTTTTTTTTTAATTTTTTAATTTTCTTTTTTTTGAAGAAAAAAACAAATTGTTTCATTAAGGTGTAAAAAACAGTTTACATGAGTTCTTGATCCTGGTGGATATTGGTGGTCACTCATCTATTCCATTTGGACCCTCATCATCAGTTCTTTCATTTTTGCACTTTTAGCACATCTTCCTATTTTTAACAGGTTTTTGGGTCCTGAACTTCCAGAGCCGTTTTGAGGCCCTAAATGACGTTTTTTGGGAAACCCGGGAGCAACATGGGTCCATGGACTGATGTTTCCCACACCAAAAGTTGTACTCCTCGGATAGATCTTTCTAACGAGGTATGATGCGCGTCAAACGGAGATCATATGCCAAAGTTACGTCCTCAGGAATTTGAAACATCAGTTTACCCAAACGGGGCCCATAGTTTTGGCGCTTCATCTCCTACGGTTAGGTTTTTGGATGTTTAGGGTTTTTCATTATTTCTCAATAATAAATAGGCCTTCGAGCCTCATTGTAACACAATTCAGAGGCATGTAGCCATCACATCTCTTCTGTCTGTACACATATTTTAGTTATTTGATATTAATGAAATGAAGTATTATTTCAGTTGCATCTCTATGTTTATGTTTATTTATGTATTTTATTGTGTTCCTTCATAGATCCGGATCAGTGGTATCAAAGCGGTCCGCTCTTTCTTTGTTTTTTTTGCATGTCGCCAACGAGGTCAGGGTATAAGGAGTTAGGGCTCGATCTGGTTGAACCCTTGCAAGATCAGTCTCACAAACCCCGATGACCTCCCATGGCAGAAGAAAAGAAAGACGAGGGAGCAGGAGATCCTATCAAAATATTTCTCGAGGAGGCCCTCGAGAAACAAAGGAACGCAATTATGGATAACTTTGCTCAGATCCTTCAATGGTTTCCCACCTACGGTGCATCTACATTCAACAACCACTCTAGAGGTGCCACTCCCTTCAAGGTACAGGTAAACTTTGACATTCCTGTATTTGAAGGCTAAATAGATGCAGACACCATAGATAGATGGTTGAATTTGCTAGAAGGGTATCTTTTGGTCCATGATTTCTCCGACCAAGAAAATATTATTTTTGCACTTCTCAAAGCCGCCCCCCATGTCAAAGACTGGTGGGAAACCTATTGTGAGCAAAAGGACAAGGGGGAACCCTCTCTGTTTTTTGCCGCACCCACTTGGAATTCATTCCGAGATAGCATCAAGGAATAATAATACCCCGTGGGGAGCTATGAGGACAAGTACATCCAATGGATCACGTTGCGACAGCAAAGAGATCAAGATGTGCACGAACTGACGAATTTGTTCCATACCTTGCACACAAAGTTGGGTATTAAATATTCGGAGAGACATTTGGTGCTCAAGTATCGCAGCTGTCTACATAGACACATTCAGGAGGAAATGGAGTTCCTCGACATTACCTTGCTTGGCACGGCATATCGCTATACCGCCAAGATTGAGCAGAAATTTAAGCAGAAGAAGAGAGACTTTGGATTCGCGAATTCGAAGCCAGGGAAAGGCGCCCCCGAACCACAAAACAAGGGGCAGAGCCAAAGGGGGGCAACTCATAACACCACCATAAATCCAAAGAACTACATGGGGAAGTGGTGTGAATCCCATGACAACCCCACTCACAACACAACAAAGTGTCGGGCCAAACATTCGCTGGTGGTTGAACTGAAGGCACCCGAATCAGATGCATGTTCTGATCGTGAGCCAGAACTAGACTAGGGAGATGAAAAATGGAAGCAAATCATTGATGCAGACCCCGGTGCCATTTTTTCCACCACCAAGCTTCAAAGGGAGGATCTTGAGGATCCAGAGGAAGGGGAGCGCCTCTTCCATTCGCAAATGTGGGTGAAGGGTTCTCCGCTGCAATTTCTTGTCGATAACGGAAGCCAAAAGAACCTCATTTCAGTAGAGGTCATGAAGCAGCTTGGCCTACCAATCATAGCACACCCGCAGTCGTATACCATCGGGTGGCTTCACCCAGGGAGAGATCTGCACGTCCGCCAATAGTGATGCTTTCTGTACAGCATCAAGCCATTCACAGATGAGGTATTGTGTGATGTTGCTCCTCTTGATGTAGTTGATGTATTATTAGGCCAACCATACTTGTGGAGGCGACATGTTGTGTATGAGTCTAGGCCTTGTGCTGTTATTATTACTTTGGGAAATAACTTGTACAGGATACCGGAGGTAGTACCACCTCTTGTCATCTCTTTGACTACTGCAAAACAACGTAGTAAGATTGTTTCCCAAACCAGGAAATTTATTTTCCTTATAACTCGCTCACAAGGAAAGAAGAATATTATGGCCACAACCTCAAAACATTGCTCCCCTGCCTGACTGCAGTAGATGGACAAATTCATGGAGGAATACGAGGACATTTTCTCCTCACTCATAAAGGTTCCTCTACATTGTCAAGACAAGCACTCCATTGAGTTGACCCACGACGCACCACCACCTAATGTTGCCATACCTTATGCGACTACACAGACAGAATCCACACATGTACTGTCTGAGGCTGATAAAGAAACCAAATTTACTGAACGCATCTAGCATGTCCGCCCACAATTCCATGACATCTTTGACAAATCTAATACCTAGTTCAATAGAATTTGCCTCATCTCATGGAGGATCTCAACATAATGGGGACCATTGCTTCCTAAGGGAGGAAGAATGATCCAGGTGGATATTGGTAGCTACCCATATATTCCATTTGGACCCCCACCATTGGGTCTTTCAGTTTTGCACTTTCAACACATCTTGTTATTTTTAGCAGGTTTTTGGGTCCTTAACTTCTGGAGCCATTTTGAGGCCCTAAACGACGTTTAAAACTACGTTTTTTGGGAAACCTGGGAGCAACATGGGCCCATGGACCGGTGTTCCTCACACCAAAAGTTGTACTCCTTGGATATATATTTCTAACGAGGTATGATGTGCGTCAAATGGAGATCATATGCCAAAGTTACGTCCTCGAGAAGTTGAACACCAATTTACCCAAACGAGGCCCATAGTTTTGGCGCTTCATCTCCTACGGTTAGGTTTTTGGATGTTTAGGGTTTTGCATTGTTTCTCAACAATAAATAGGCCTTCGAGCCTCATTTTCACACATTTCAGAGGCATGTAGCCACCACATCTCTTCTCAGAGATAAGTTACCATCGCCCTAGGTAGTTTATTTCCATTGTCTGTAAAAATATTTCAGTTATTTGATATTAATGAAATGAAGTATTTTTTCTGCTGCATCTCTTTGTTTATGTCTATTTTTTTATTTTATTTCATTCTTGCATAAATTTGGATCAGTTCTGCATATTCCATCATATTATGCATATTATGTGGCATACACATGCACTCAAAGAGGTGAAAATCACTGACATACCCTCTAATACTGGAGAGAGATAAACAAAATGAAGCAGTTGGGTAACGAACATTATAGCACCAAAAACATCATATAGTGCATAAACTGCACATGTGACAGTGCCAGGAAAACATAAAGGAAAATAGATCATGTGCCTTTTATCTGAGAAAATAGTCGTTGTCCAAAATCCAACACAAAAACAAAATAGAAAGAGATCAGAGCAAAAAGGAGGAGAAATGACAGTCATGGAATATGAATGTGGCCCCGGGCCACCTCTCGACCAACAATGGTGTGAACATAGAGTAGGATACCCTCCTCCATCTGCAATCCTCGTTTAGACAGAAGATCAACCTCTGAATTTTGTTCCCGGTAGATATGGTCAATATAAGCTAACTGGAAAGTCCTGAGAAGGTCCTCTGTCCTTCTGCGACAATATCTGAGTTGTGGAGGGTCGAAATAATTGCAACCATTGAAAGCTTGAACGATGATTTGAGAATCACCATATATGTGTATGGGATCAATATCTATACTCTTGGTAAACCATAGAGTGCCCCATAGAGCCAACAGCTCTCCCTGTGTATTGGTCTCCTCCCCACCTCCCCAAGATAAAGTGAATTTATCATCTGCATCCCTATATAAAACAACACCACAACCACAAATACCATCTTTCGCCGCACCATCAAAAAATCTAGCTGACATCGAGATAATTTTGTGCTACAAATGCGTAGTCATATCCTGATTGTGGACCTTTTGAGGGATCATCGAATCAACACATGAAAAAATCTTAGACACAGTACAGTAAGGATGAGCAGAAGACCCATAAAAAAAATGACACTATCCCTATTCTTCCATAATTCCCAAATAGTAAAAAATGGAATATGAGAATCGGAAATCTAGCATTTTATGGCCCATTGGAAGCAATGGTGGATGGAGTGAAAATGAGTGATAGGATAGTGTTGATGTGAAAATATGAGGCTCCGTACCAAGAGGCAAAAAGGTAGATGAGAAATAGGTGTTCCACAGACTCCCCATCAGATCTACAGAGTGAGCATAAACTAGGTCCCAGATAGCCTCTATGACATAATTTGTCCCATGTAATTAATTTGTTTTGCCATGTAAGCCAAGCAAGTAAAATAATATTTAAAGGCATATTCATCCCTTAAATATGCATAAACCAGGTCTGGACCAAGTCTGTTATAGGAGATCGTAATTATCTGTATATGTCTTGTATAATGAGAGTCCCACCCCGGGTGGGACCATCCCAGATGATTTCATCCATGTTTCCACAACTTGTCGTTTCAGCCCTTCTTAAAGTCGTAGTAAACAGGTCCCATTCAGAAGTAATGTGTCCAGTAAGATGAAGAGAAACAACATCCTTCCACCTCGACATGTTGTCATTCCAGCCATCAATGGCATGGGCTAATGTGAAGATACCTCTATTGTGTAAGGATGAAACAATGTCTGTAGAGGGATGTATTAGGGCCGAGATGCCAACAATTAAATCAAAACCCATCATAATTATGTTCCCCCTACCAACTTCTCATCTGATTCGTCCGAGAAGGATATTCTAGACCTTGTGAAAACTCCTCTAGATATATGAGCCGTTTCCATGAACATGCTCAGGAGATCTGATCCAGCATGAAAAATGTTGGCCATGAAGATATTTGGAAGAGATATTATTATTCCATATGCCATCTTGTGAAAGGGCACACCACATAGATTTAACAAGGAGAGAAAAGCCAAAAACATGAGTATCCAATATACCCCGCCCCCTGGTGTTTCTCGGCTTGGACAATGTATCCCAAGCAGCCAAGTGAAATTTATGGCCCTTTGCACCATCTGCCCATAAAAACTGAGACAACTTGGTCTTAATCTTAGAAATAATGTGGGAAGGAATAATAAATAAATGCATCCAATAAGTGTCCATCTACTGTAAGAGAAAGGTGATGAGAGTAAGTCTACCACCAAGTGATAAGAACCAGTGAATCCACAAACTAAGCTTTTGATCAAAGCGAGATAGGATCTAGTCCCAATCTCCATTCCTATATGAGTTTGGCTTCAATCTAAAACCCATATATGAGAGTACATCCTTTAATAGTATGATTTGTATCTAAAAAGTGTCAGCAATATGTGTGAGGACATCCAGGTCCCCCTCTGACTGATACAAGAAAGATTTATGAGCATTGATTAGAAGTTCTGATGCCTTCCCATACCTAGTGAAGATATAGTTAATAACCTTCCATTGGTCATCGTCACATTCCCCAAATGTGAGAATGTCCTCCTCAAAGAAGATATGAGTGATGTATATCCAAGAGGTGACATGAAATCCCCATACTAGATCAAGTTCTCATGCCTCAAAGATCTTCCTGCTTATACCATCCATGACCAATATAAATTGAAGAGGGGATAAAGCACAACCCTGATGAAGCCCTCTTTCACCATGGAAGAAGTTTTCGATTTTTCGTTGACAAGAACATCATACCATATGTCAGACACACGGGCCATGATCCATTCCATATTGTAGGAATCAATTCTAATCTTATCAAGAATGATCATGAGCAGGCGTCAATCCACACAATCATAGGCCTTTTTAAAATCAATTTTCATGACCTTCAGCAACCTTTTCTCAATCTGTGCAGTGCGAACACATTCTTGAGCAATAGCCACAACGTCATGGATAGATATCCCCTTAAGAAAACCAAATTGCTAAGGAGTAACGTGGACGGAAAGGGTAATTTTGAGTCTCTCCGCAATGGTTTTAGATATCACCTTATAAAGAATGTTGCACAGAGAAATTGGCCTGAAATCCCCAAAATAATCTAAAGCTCCAATCTTATGGATAAGAGCAATGAAATTGGATTTGAGAGCTCCCGAGATCCACCCCAGTCGTCTCGATTCTTCAACTAAGGAACACAAATAATTTCCTAGAAGATGGAAATAATGGCAGAAAAACTCGACCGTTCATCCATGAGGACCTAGACACTTATCCTTTTGAAATTATTTAAGGACATGTAGAATCTCTTGTGTAGTGACAAGACTATATATTACATTGTTTTCCTCATCATCAAACATACTTGGATATGCCTGTATCGCCCAGAGCTAATCTACAAGATTATCTGTAGGTGTTTCCTTATAACATCTATGAAAGTAGTTTTTTTCCTTATAATGGATCTCATAATCCGAGAACTTATACAATCCATCCTCCCCCTTAATGCTCCAGATGGAATTTTTATGCCTTCTCTAATTAGCAAAATTATGAAAAAACTTGGTGTTTCTGTCACCCTCCCTGATCCAAGTAGCACGGATTTTTAAACGCCAATTTTTCTCTTGTATGCTTAAAATCTGATATTTCCTTGTCTCGAGAAACTTGATACATTGTACAGTAAGAGTGTCAGGGACATCTGATGTAAAATAACAACTGAGAGCCTCAATCTCAATAGTAACAACTCTTAATTCCTGTAGTAAGGTTTCCTTCTTCTTCCTCTCCCAAACACGGACCACATACTTGAGGCTAGCAAGCCACCGAATGAGGGCACCCATAGTCTGACCCCCATGTCCACCCATACCAACACCCCATCTATCAGTATCTAATTTATTGAAGGTTTGGTCCTCTATCCAAGTGGAGTTTAATTTGAAAGGAAAACCCTTCCAGAATCCCTCTTGTCGCCAACAGAAGGTGATGGGGAAATGATCAGAGATAAACTCTTGTAAAAAAAAAGATCAGCAATTACCCATAGGTTCCAAGAGTCCATGATGGACAAGAAAATGATCAAGTCACTTCCCCACATAAGCACATCCGCTTCGGCCATTCCGCCAACTTAGGCACCAAAGGGCATGGTGCGACATCAAGCAGGTGGTGATCATTCCATAACTGTAGTAGATACTCAGATAGGGGTTGCCCATGGGATGTGACACCCCAGTGTTAATGAGAAAATAAGATAGTGTTTAAATCCCCACTTGTTGGCTTGAGGGGTCCTGATCAGGTTCAGAGGTTAAGGTTTGCCAAAAAACCCCTATAATATTGGCCCTTTCGGCAGTGACCTGCTTCCGCAGGCCAAAGTCTCACCTGAAGTAGTATGGGAGGGTGCTAGAACCAGGTTTCCGCACCCTGGGAGAGGGCAGGTAAGTCAGGCAGAGCTGTGTTCAACTTCACAAATATCAGATCGCATGTTACAGAACCCAGATCTATCAATCCCTTCGCATCCACGTACGCAACGAATAACATATAAAGGACAACAAAGCAACTATCGTAGCTATTCTTGCATAAAGTCTAATAAAAAGATTCAGATCAATTGTCAATGCAGCATAAGTACTTCGCACAATTACTTGCGGAGCTCAAAATAGAATTATGCATACCATAATAGATCTAGATTGTAGTATAAACAAGTAACACAAGTACTTTCGCAGCTTAAATCAATGACATAGAGCATACATAATTAGATATCACAGATTCAATAAATTCAGAGATTTCAACAACCTTCCGCATTCATTAATCCTTCAGATCCTTTTACAATACCCAAAACCCAACCTGTGCACACAACAGTAGGGTCCGCACACAGCAGGAGTGAGGATCTCCGCGCACACAGCCAGCAGGAGTCCTTTCCCCAAAAACCCAAAATAGATCTACTAATTCGCAATTCGCACCAATCTTAGTTCAAGTCTGTCTTACAACTCAAAAAGGTTCAACTACTTATACTACTTTAGCCTACGCATCCAATGGTTCGCAAACCGTGGTTTGCGAACTCTTGGTCTCCCTTGACCCACTTACAATGCAATAGGGGCTTTGACCCACCCCAAAACCCCTACGTTAGACTAAATATAATAAAAAATATACAAAAATGGACCAGATTCGTAGCTCTTGTAGGAGACCCTGTTCCAATAGTCCCCCAACACAATCTTGTGACTTGTCCCGAGTCAGTGTGGTGGTGGGGTCTCCACCTGCGTGCGTAATGCATTGACAACTGCGACCAACAGGGGCAGCACTTCTTGACTCTAAGTAGCAGCGCTCTATACAATATCTACAAGCTTCTGTGAGGTCAGTCCCTCTATTGCAACCGTGACAATCTCCAGTGTCTGGTTTAGTCGCTTCACAACATCATTAACATCCTGTGAGAGTTGGAGGGCTGCAGCAGCCCAAGGCTTCAAGCGTTCTCCGATAACATGCTTCTTATGGCGGAGTCCCTCGATCTCATCTTGGAGGGTGTTGCTAGTCTGCAATCGCGCCAAACGCTGTGTAGGGACCAAGGTAGGTAATGTAGCCTCGATTTGCTCGAAAGCTTCCTCCTTTTGTCGCAAGTCCTGATTGATTTTCCTGAGGACCGGATCGCACTAGATCTTGGTCCAAAGTTGCATGGCGTCCTCGAGTAAATGGGCGCCCTGAGCAATCTGTCCTGTAATGGTCTTGGTAGCCTCGGTCACTAGTGCAGCGCACTAGGCTCGTACCTCCGGGGGTGTTTCAGGCTGCATTTTGGCTTGTAAGTCAGAGATTTGCTGCTCCAATTGTGTCTTAATGACCTGTATTTCCATCCTTGAAGCCTTCAATGCTGGAACCAATCCTTCCACTTTAGCCCGGGGGGTGGCTGCAATTGAGATTTCTTCTGTAACCTCTGTGTAGAGCTGGTGGATCATAGTTTCGAGCTCTGCTTGCTGTGCGACAGCAAAGAGTACCTCTACGTTCTATTGTGTGATGGTTTGTTCTACCATACCAAGTTGGTGGTGTACTTGCTGGTCCCGGTGGTGAATTTCCTGAAACACTATGGTGTGAAGACCCTGTAATGTTGCATGGGGTAGCTTGGCAAGATTCAGCTGCACCCCTGCACCTGCTTGGAGTTGGATCTCTTGGTCCGCCGAACTGATCACAAGGGCGGCGCTAGGTAAGGGACAAAGATGGCTTTCTTCCATGGCTAGCATTTTACTGCTAGATGCCAAGGTAATTTGTCCTTGAACAACGCTGGTCCGTATTGTGTCTATCTTTAGCTGCAAGGTTCGAAGCTCTTCCTGGATGGCGCTAATTGCAGCCTTCTGGTGCTCCTCTAAAGCGACCCATTTTTCTTTTGTGGCCAGTGTGACGGCATTTGTGATTTTTTCGAGATCTCCATCTGTCAACGTAACCATCTCATCTCGTTCGTTCCGCTGGGCGCGCTGCTTCTTTCGGGGTCCCTTAACAGGCTCGCTTATTCGCTTCATACCTCTGATGTTCACTTCCTCTGTGCCTAGTTGCGAATCAACATGGATCTCAGCCTCGGTGTTCTTCGTGGTGGTCTGCGTAGGCTGTGTGTCCTTTTTTGTGGCTGCACCTGAGTCTTTACCTGTGCTTCCAGTCTCCTTGGAGATAACGGGTGGGGGTACCTACGTCGTGCTAGTACCAGCAGTGCCCCGGCGTTGGTTTTGAAGCCTATCTTCCAAGCAGGAGGCCATAGCACAATCACATTGTCAATTTCCTTGTCTGATACCATATACGGAAGTGACGTCCAGGCTTTATCCTTATGGTTGTGGATCTGAATGTTGTTCGTGGTAACCTAGAATGCTGCGATACTCTTGTACTTGTCATATACTGTGGGGGACAGCCGAGGTCGAGAATTGATGGTTGCAGCCACTCTACTCTGGAAGAGGACCCAGAAGACTTGGTTATCTTCTATGCGCTGCGCATCCTTGGAATCCCACAAATGGGCATACCAGGCCCCTTCGCACATATCTGGAGGGAGCTCAGGGAAGACCAACTCCGTAGGGGTTTCCCAGGCAAAAAGAGCTATAAGAAATAGTAGCCAGGCATAACATAAGGCTTTCCTCTGCTCCTGCGATTTGCGAACGTTGGCTAAGAACTTGTCGCATAAGTATTGGGCCCAATTGAGGCAGACCCCCTTCGCACATTGACCAGCTAGCCAAATGACATAGGCAGGGACAGTTGCAACCTGGCACTTCCGCATTAGCTTGCAAGCTAGTAATATGGTACCCATCTGCGTAGCCGAGTCGCTGATGGATTTTATGACGAAGCCCCGCGTATTCCTTTCCACATGGTAGGTCTTACGCACATATTCAATGGTGTCCCCTTCATATTTCTTGCCCACATGCTCTAGGGGGTGTGGCCCATTCATGGGAAGGCTCGTGATTCTATGAACCAATGCAGCATCTATGGGGACCCTATCTCGAATCCACGGGCAGCCATTGTGAATTAGGGCGAGCAGCTGTCAGGCCAGTCGATCTGTGACGTTGTAATGGCCAAATTGGGGCATACACAGCAGTTTCAAGAGCCTGGATCTGGCCAATCCGCTTACCCAGCACTGAGGAACGACTGTGACCCCATCGTCCGCATAAATTGTGTCAAAGTACAGCGTGGGGGTCAGCTCAGGGAAGGCTTCGTAATTCGCCAGGTTATGATCGTCGAATTTAACTTCATGGAGCTTCCCGCAGGGGTCTCTCAGTGTTGGGTATGTGTTATATTCTTTCCATGACTAGCCCCACGTGTTGTACGTTGCACCGGGCGCAGCAGGGGGGGCGGCAGCACCTCGGTGAATTTTTTTTTGGTATGCGGTCCCACTCATATGCGGACCCACCCATGTTTTGTGCATGAGTTTGCACATGGTTTTGGGGTACGATGGTTTTCAACCCCTGGTATTTTGTAGATCCGGTCAAGGGAACTACGGTTATGTTCTAATCGGAGGTTAATGACTTAGGTTTATGTATGTGACAGAAATATATATGTGTTGTAACACTAAAGAATATAATGAAAAATCCAAGTACAGTGGTAATTTGGGATCAGAGGGGAAAATCTCACAATGTTCATCTGAACATAGCATCACTCTCGCTATTCTATATTTTGATGCAGATTCGTGGGGTCCGACAGGTTTGTTGAGTTAAAACCTGCATTTTGGTATCAGAGTTGTTTTGGCTTCAAGGGGACGCCTTTGCTGCTGAGGGTTTTTTGCTTGGGCCTGAGGTAGACCCTGTTCAGTGGGAGATCTGCGGGATCGATTCTTGCTGTGAAAGAAGATGGCGAGCGGCGGAAAGATAGAGATCGAGAAATTTAATGGTCAGAGTTTTGAGTTGTGGAAACTCAAGATGGAGGATCTGCTGGTGGATAAAGATCAGTGGATCGCGGTAGATCCGGGTACTAAGCCAACGGGAATGTCAGATGAAGACTGGAAGAAGCTGGATCGGAAGGCTAAGAGCACAATACGGTTGTGTGTCTCAGATTCAGTATTGTTGAATGTATCTGGGGAAGCTACGGCGAAGAATTTGTGGGAAAAAATTGGGACTTTGTACCAATCTAAGTCTCTGGTGAATAAGTTGTTCCTGCGGAAAAAGTTGTATAACCTGAGGATGAAGGATGGAGACTCGGTGACAGAGCATCTAAATGCCTTCAATACTGTGGTAAGTCAGCTGTCATCTGTTGATATTAAAATCTCAGATGAAGATAAGTGCATCAGTTTGTTGTGTTCTCTACCAGACTCGTGGGACAGTCTGGTTATTGCAATAGTTAGCAATACAACTACCTTGAATTTTGATGACATTGTCTCAGCCTTGTTGTCGGAGGAAATGAGACGGAGAAATATGGAGGGTAAAAATGGAGATGCCTTATCTGTACGAGGAAGGTCCCAAAAAAGAAACAAGAATAAGGTTTCAAGTGGGAGATCTAAATCTAGAGGGAGATCTAAATCTCCTGGAAAGTTTGTAAAGGTGTGCTGGAAATGCGAAAAGGAAGGGCACTACAAAAAGGAGTGCAGATCTAAAGCTCCTAAGAAAGGAAAGGGATCTGATGATGCTCCTTCTGCAGAGGCAAAAA
The DNA here is from genome assembly GCA_034641835.2 of Pinus albicaulis. NCBI lineage: Eukaryota > Viridiplantae > Streptophyta > Pinopsida > Pinales > Pinaceae > Pinus > Pinus albicaulis. The sequence goes on along the minus strand of CM076581.1, from coordinate 1,419,990,502 downwards.
CCACCTCGGATGAAGGTGGGGATGTGTATTTGGCTTCTTCCTCAAGTACACATGTAGATCATGAGTCATGGTTGATTGACTCAAGTGCATCCTTTCACTTCACTCCCCATAGGGAGTGGTTCTGCGAGTATGAGAAATATGATGGCGGTGATGTCTTCCTAGGGGATGATAGGAAGGCCAGAATCGTCGGACGTGGAAAGTTCAAGCTAAAGCTGCAAGGTGGAAGGATTAGAACGCTTCCTGGTGTTCTGCATATTCCTGCATTGGCCAGAAATGTTATTTCTGTAAGCAAGATGGATGATGCAGGTGTAAAAACAGTGTTCGAGAAATATGCCTGCAAGATGGTTCGAGGAGCACTGGTATTAATGCAGGGAGTTCAGATTGGAACTCTGTACAAGCTACAAGGTAGCACTGTTATTGATGGGTGTAACAGTTCAGTGGTTCCTGAAAGAGGAGCGAAAAGCCTAGTTGTCTCTGGAGAAAAGACCATGCTATGGCATCAAAGGCTTGGACATATTAGAGAGAAGGGCCTTCAGATACTACATAGAAATGGAATGGTAGAAGGTATGTCTAATTGCTCTCTGGATTTCGATTTCTGTGAACATTGTGTGTATGGGAAGCAGAATCGGGTGAGTTTTCCTTCTGGTGCTAGGAGGGCGAACAAGATATTAGAACTTGTGCACAGCGATGTGTTTGGACCTGTGTCAGTTCCATCACTGGGAAAGTCTGTGTACTATGTTTCATTCATAGATGACTTCTCAAGGAATACATGGATATATTTCTTGAGGAAGAAATCCGAAGTCTTTGACAAATTTAAAGAATTTAAGGCTCTGGTGGAAAACCAGACAGAGAAGAAGATAAAGGCGTTGAGGACAGATAATGGTGGGGAGTTCTGCAAGAAGGAATTTGAAGAGTTCTGTAAGAAGTGTGGTATAGCACGGCAGAAGACTACTCGATACACACCTCAGCAAAATGGAGTTGCAGAAAGAATGAATAGAACACTAATGGAAAAGGCAAGAAGCATGCTCAGTGGTACCGGGTTAGGACAAGAATTCTGGGCAGAGGCAGTGGAGACTGCATGTTACTTAGTTAACAGATCACCTTCATTAGCGTTGGAGGATAAGACTCCACATGAGGTATGGACTGGTAAGAAACCCTCTCTTTCACATCTAAGGGTATTTGTATGTGATGCATATGTACATGTTCCAAAGGAGAAAAGGACCAAGTTGGATAATAAATCTGAAAGGTGCATCTTTATTAGGTATAAGGATGGTTTAAAGGGTTACAAGCTTTGGAACCCAGAAACAAGGAAGGTTGTGTACAGCCGAGATGTGGTGTTTAGAGAGGTGAAAAATGTTGTTACACATGAAGTCCTACCAAAGGAACCTGAGAAGATAGAGTTTGAGCTAAAGGAGGATGAATCAGACTCTACAACAGAAGAAGACTCAGAAGAGGAAGAGCCACAAACTCCAGCTGTGAGAAGATCAACTTGGGAAAGAAGGCAACCAGAAAGGTATAGTCCATCTGCTTTTTGTTTAGGTTTTTCCTTAACTATAGCTGATGATGATCCCAGAACTGTCAGGGAGGCAGTAGATTCAGAGGATGGAAAACTCTGGAAGGAGGCCATGGTTGATGAGATGGCATCCTTGCACAAAAATGAGGCATGGGATCTGGTAGAGTTGTCGGCGGGAAGGAAGCCCATCGGGAGAAAATGGGTGTTTAAGAAGAAGATGAATGTAGAAGGCAAGGTGGAGAAATACAAAGCTCGGTTGGTAGCAAAAGGTTATTCCCAGGTGCCGGGAATTGATTTTGGTGATATTTTTTCTCTTGTTGCCAAGGTTACTTCTATTAGATTACTTTTATCTGTTGCTGCTGCATTTGATTTTGAGATAGAACAGATGGATGTGAAGACAGCATTTCTTCATGGGGATCTAGAAGAGGAGATCTACATGAAGCAACCTGAAGGCTTTATGGTGAAGGGTAAGAAAGAACTGGTATGCAGGTTGAAGAAGTCTCTGTATGGGTTAAAACACTCACCAAGGATGTGGTATCAGAAATTTGATACCTATATACGGGGACTTGGCTTCACCAGAAGAAAGGAGGATCACTGTGTTTATTTTAAATTAATTGGTGACCGTGTTATTTATTTGGTCTTGTATGTGGATGATATGTTGTTGATTGGAAATGACAAAGAATTATCCAAGATTTGAAGACCCAACTGTTCTCCAAATTCGACATGAAGGATCTGGGTGCTGCAAACTATATTTTGGGCATGGAAATTAAGAGAGATCGGGCAAAGAGGAAGCTCTGGTTAAACCAGAGGAAGTATGTCGAGACTATATTGCAGAGGTTCAATATGCGGGATAGTAAACCGGTGAATGTTCCTATTCCTGTAGGTGGAAAGCTGTCTGTTGAACAGTGTCCCAAGACACAAGAAGAAGAGGAGTATATGTCCCGTGTTCCATATGCAAGTGCAGTGGGTAGCCTGATGTATGCAATGGTCTGTACTAGACCAGACATTGCACATGCAGTGGGAGTATTGAGCAGGTTTATGTCAAACCCAAGGAAGGAGCATTGGACAGTAGTGAAGCGGGTTTTCAGATATTTATGTGGCACTAGTGATTATGGCTTGTGCTACCAGGGAAGACCAGGATTGGAAAGAATGTTGGACATTCGTGGTTTTGTTGATGCAGACTGGGCTGGAGATCTGGACCAAAGAATATCTACAAGTGGGTATGTGTTTAGCCTATTTTGAGGTGCAATCAGTTGGATGAGTAAAATACAATCAGTAGTGGCGCTTTCAACTACAGAGGCAGAATACATAGCAGCCGCTCATGCAAGTAAGGAAGCAGTTTGGTTGCAGAGATTGTGTTCAAGTATGGGGTTGGTAGAGTAAGCTATAAGGATATACTGTGATAGCCAAAATGCAATTTTCTTGGCTAAGAACCCTGCTTATCATTCAAAGACAAAGCACATTGATGTTCAATATCACTTTGTTAGAGATATGGTTGAGGATAAAAGGGTGTTGCTGGTAAAGGTGGACACTTTGAAGAATGTTGCAGATGCATTGACAAAGTCTGTGAGCACTCAGAAGTTCTCTTGGTGTAGAGAAACAATGGGTGTTGAAGAATTGGGGTTCACTGCGCTGCCTCGTGTGGCCCCACTGTGTCCGAGAATGTTGGGTATGTGTTATATTCTTTCCATGACTAGCCCCGTGTTGTATGTTGCACCGGAGCGCGCGAGACTGAGGCGGTAGCTACTGTCGAGGTCGACGTGCCTCGTGAAATTTTGGTATGCGGTCCCACTCCTTATGCGGACCCACCCATGTTTGTTGCATGAGTTTGCACATGGTTTTGGGGTACGATGGTTTTCGACCCCTAGTATTTTGTAGATCCGGTCAAGGGAACTACGGTTATGTTCTAATCCAGGGTTAATGGATTGGGGTTTATGTATGCTTCGACATGTATATATGTGTGTTGTAACACTAAAAAGAATATAATGAAAAATCAAGCTGGTCGTCCCAATTTGGGATCCAGGGGAAAATCTCTGTGTTCATCTGTTTTATGTTTTATGCTCTCGCTATTGTTTATTTTCTGTTATAAGATTTGTGTGTAGATAATTTCTGTTCAGGGTTAAAACCTACACTCAGGACATGGACTTATCCCGGGGTTAGCGGCGTCTGCAGATAGGTAACCATGCCATCAAGGTTCTTTGATGTGCGCATCGAGGGCCTGCGCGGGCGGATGAAGGGAGGTAACCAGTTGATCGGATTGGCAGGCAGGGCTTCCTCCTGCGCAGCCTGAGCCTAAGGCGTTGTTCACGGGGACTTGGCATGCCTTGGGGAGGTCATAGGCTTCCCTGAAGACCATTTCGCAGCTTTGGGGGCCTTCCCTGAGCCCTGTGCCTGCTCTTTTCCCTTCCTGGTGACTGGCGTTGAGGGCACTTCTTCATCCTCAGACCTGATCTCCATTACTTCCTCAACTTCTGGGGCAGTAGGTGCCGAGGGCTCAGCTGGGTTAGTGGATGTCATCCTAGCGCGGAAAATGAATCTTGACTCTAGGTGGCTACTATCAGCAGGGGGAGGTTGATCTGACATGAGAGGAACAATGCAGACCTGAAAAATCTTACAGGTCAGGCTTGCGCGAGATAAAGAGGATAGGTGCAAGTTATGCAAGTGAGACGAAACCCTTGTTTGAGCTATCCGACCCTTTTTATAGCGCCTGTGGGCATCCAATGGTAGGGTAAACTTGACTTGGAACTTACCATCAGGTAAACGGTAAAAAATCTTCAAAATCTGCCCCATTAAATTCCAGTGGCCCGCTCCTTTTAACGGTAAATCTTGCTTTTTACCAGAGGTTACTGTGCCAACGGCTAGTTTTCGCACCTCCTGTGCGCTTGGCATTCCTACTACACTTGGTTCAAACACCTGCGCCTCCTGCGCATCTCCCCCTAACACAGGCTTAAGCCCTAAGTACTTCAAACCCAAAGGTATGTTCACTCGGCTTGTGTCATCGCAACAGAACCAGGCCGCCTTCGTGAGCAAATATTTTAGCGGTGCTATGATTACTGCATATTTCTGAGAAAATTTTTTATGTAAAGACCTATGTGGCCGAGAAGTGAGCACAGCTGCCCCTTTGTTGTGGGAGCTAGCGGATATATAATATTTGCATCCCCAATTTTTGCCATCGTGGGGTGCATCTCAATGCTATCCGTTCGCAGCCCGAGTGGTCTGGTAACCGTGAGCACCCTATTCGATTTTGAGCCCGAACCCTCTCGTGGATCATTCTTACCTTCTTTTGGAGCAAGGCTATAATATTTGATCATGCTTGGTGTTCGCGACTCCCAATTGGGTATTTCAGGTGCGATTCACCCCATGCTACAGTGTCAATGTTCTACAGAGCTACATCAAGCGCCTTTGTCCCGCCTATAAATCCAAATGTTCCCATAAATTCATCCCTCAAAGTCTCCCAGTGGCAGGTGCGTCGATGGAGCTCCGCATTTAAGTACCATGCAGTGGGAAGTGGTCTCAGGGCATGAATAAGCAGATGAACCCACTCCTGGGCAGTTCTATCGCACCATTGTTTTATCCAAGCGAACAGATATTTGCGTGGATCTTCGAGTCCAAGGAACGTTTTGATTCGCACGTCGGCTGAGGCCTCAAATTGTAGGATCATCATATTCCGATACTCCTCCCAATCCTGGAACACCTCCTCATGCATTACCCACCATTGCGTAGGTGATCCACGCATGGCCAGCTTACAGGCCCATAATCGTCGTTTTTGGGGAACCTCGGCTTCGAATGCTTGCAAAAAATTCCTAACATTACCAGAACCATCGAAATAAGGTAGATCTCTTACCTCTAAGGAGATGCATAGGAAGTTCTTTGTGATCTGTAGACATCGCACCACAGAGACATCATGTAACTGATTTTGCCAATTCTCTATTTCCCCATCAGAGTCGGAGAAACATTCACTATCCTTTTCCCAGCAAAGTACCCCCTCTGCCATGGGGTTGATCCAATCCTCATCTTGCGTAGTCAACTTATAGATATGATCCACATCCTCTTCATCACGCACTGGTTCTGTGTATTGTTTTCCTTTCGCCGGATCTAATGGTACTATTACCCTTGTACCGTTATTCTCGAATACCATGCTTCGCTTCTTTAGGTTAATGATGCCTCCTATATCGATGGCCCAATCTAAGCCTAGAAGCACAGGGTAGGGGTCCGCATCTTCGACAATATGAATTAATTCAAAGTTAGCCTAGACCTTAACCCCTGCGATATTAACCACAGTCTTTGAGAGTCTTCCCAATGGAATGATCTTCTATTGATTGGCCATACGTAGCTGGATATTAAACCATTCCAACTTAGGCTCCTCCATTCATTGCCAAGTCTGTTTAGGTAATACATTCGCATCTGACCCTAGGTCCAAAATAACCTGATCCATCTCATAAGCACCGATCTGCGCAGTCAACCGCATCTCCCTACCAGTGCGTTTCTTATACCTATAAAGTTTGTGTACGTCCTTGACTTCCAGAGGGAGGATAGGTCGTGTTGCGCAGCTATATATTAATGCTTGAAGATTTTCCACAGCCTTTGGGTTGCACAACAGCTTCATACATGCCTGTAAAAAGGGTTTGACCTCCTCATCTGCCTTGAGGTCCTCAGGCTGCTATGAAGTAGATGCCTCTGCCTCAGCAAAGTCTTTGCAAGCTGCGACAAATGTTTCTTTCTCCTTTTTTAGATCCAAACATTCATGTTTGCTAACTTCTGTTCAGATCAGAGGCTCGATTTCAGTTTTCTCCCCAGGCCCTCTAGTGGCCATCCCACTGCGTGTTATGACAATCACTCTTGGATCTTTGTCTCGTAGCTCGGCCTTAACCCTCTGCACATTCTGCGTAGGTCTCGATTGATTTTCCTGCGTCTTCGCTATCAAGACTGGACAGTCTTCAATCGCATGGTCCAGCTGCCTGCAATACCGGAAGGACTATCTTGTAGGGTTTGGACAGTCCCTGGCAAAGTGCCCTACCTCTCCATAGTTATAACAGATGAGTTTTCCTCATCCCCGACCTGTGCTCCCACCTCTTCCACCTCCCCTGCCCCTTTTTTGGGAGCCCCCTGCGCTCGAGAGGGATCTTGGTGAGGATGGATCCGACTGCACCCTGTAGAGATTCCCTCAATCGATCATCAAATCATACGTCTAGTAGTTCTTTTCATCATTTCCTACCGACCTATAGAACCTGCACCATTGTTGTTTTACTTCTGGTATGTACGCAGCAAGGTGGGGACAGTGGTTTATGTCGTGCAGCCCTACAAAAGAGCAATCATCACACCATAGTGCCGGCCCACTTGGTCCTACAACTTCCCTAGGGCGCAATGGACTAGGTCCCCCGGCCTGCATGTAGTCTGTTAACAGAGGGTAGTTATCCTTGGTGTGACCATTTGTCCTGCATCGTATGCACCACCTTTCAGGGCTAGCGTCTGTGCCTCTCTCCTTTCACAGGTTCTGGATCTCCATGTGCATCTCTTCCAGTTGTCCTTGGATCTGCTGGACGCCTAGCTGGGTATCATCTCTGGGTGCAGCTTCTAACTTCATAGTGACCTCCAGGGATTTTTCCAGTGATTTGAAATTTTGTTGACCCATAGGTACGTGCAGGTGGGGTAGCAGCATAGCAATGAACCATTCTGTGTGCTGTCTGTTATCGTACTAAAATCCTCCTTCCCTAATCACCTTCTTCAGCCGTTGATCGACCTCCCACACAGACTCAGAAGGCCCTTGCTTGAAATCCTTTAGATCGACCACTATTTAAGAATAGGACTTAGGCTTCTTAAATTGTTGTTTCAAGGCATTCTTGATCTCTTCAATGGTTGAGTTTGCATGTTGTCTAATGTATCCCATGTACCAATCCAAAGCTCTTCCTTCGAAGGCAAGGGACAATTGTGCCCTCTTCACCGCATCACTAGTTACGTTCTGCGCAGTCCATACCAATTATGCAACAAACCAGAACTGATCCATGTCTTCATCACCCACACCCTTAAAGGTAGGCAACTTCATGTGCGCAGCCATGTCGTCTTCTGGAGGTGGGGGTGTAGGTTAGTTCTTACCCCTACGCTGGTTCGAGAGTGGTGTGGCTGGAGGACTTTGCGCAACTGCTTCTCTTACTGGGATGTAGACAAATCTACCTCCTTCTAGGTCGGTCTGATAGTATTTGCCACTTCGTGTCGTACTCCCGTCCAGATCAGAGGTCATTCATTCGATGTGGCTACACAAAATACTTTTTTCGCAGAGTAATATCTTAATCAACAATGGTAAAGTCTTTAAAAACTTACCCCTAAATCCTTTGAAGAATCTTCGCTCTGCTTCGGAGTAGGAGACGAATTGATCGATGGAAAATTCCGTCACGAATCCTCCTAGCATGATGTCCACCTAGTGTTCTACGGTGCGAGTGATGGTGTTATCAACCTTCTCTAACTGCTGGATCAATTCTGGGGTCCACTATGTAACCCGCTCATCCTTCCAACACTTCTAAAATTTGACCAACCTTGCGAGCCACTCCTAGAGCTCGATCGCAATGGTTACGAAGAATATCTTGTAGATCTCTATGAAAATATACTCATTTTTCCACTCTTCGGTGGTCAACCTCTTACCGTGGTTTTCTTTCACTGCGAATTCCTAAACTTTTCGTTCGAACCATTCATCAATTTCTTTTCTTTCAAGTTTCTAGTACAGCCTTGGCATTACTCGATCCCTCTCTCAAAATGCTCCCGGTCCTGGAAACGGAACCATTTTTTGGCTTGAGGGGTCCTGACCTAGGTTTGGAGGTTAAGGTTTTCCAACAAACCCCTATACTACTGGCCCTTTTGGTAGTGACCTGCTTGTGCAGGCCAAAGTCTCACCCGAAGTAGTATGGGAGGGTGCTAGAACCAGGTTTCTGCACTGTGGGAGAGGGCAGGTAAGTCATGCAGAGCTGCGTTCAACTTCACAAATATCAGATCGCATATTACATAACCCAAATCTATCATTCCCTTCCCATCCACGTGCGCAACGAATAATAGATATAGGACAACAAAGCAACTATCGCAATTATTCTTGCATAAAGTCTAATAAACAGATTCAGATCAATTGTCAACGCAGCATAAGTACTTAGCACAGTTACTTGCGGAGCTCAATATAGAATTATGCATACCATAATAGATCTAGATCGTAGTATAAACAAGTAACGCAAGTACTTTCACAACTTAAATCAATGACATAGAGCATACATAATCAAATATCATAGATTCAATAGATTCAAAGATTTCAACAGCCTTCCGCATTCATTAATCCTTCAGATCCTTTTACAATACCCAAAATCCAACCTGCGCACACAGCAACAGGGTCCACACACAGCAGGACTAAGGATCTCCGCGCACACAGCCAACAGGAGTCCTTTCCCCAAAAACCCAAACTAGATCTACTAAATTCTCAATTCGCACCAATCTTAGTTCAATTCTGTCTTACAACTCAAAAATGTTCAACTACTTATACTACTTTAGCCTACGCATCCAATGGTCCGCAAACCGTGGTTTATGGACTCTTGCTCTACCCTTGACCCACTTACAATGCAATAGGGGCTTTGACCCACCCCAAAACCCCTACGTTAGAATAAATATAATAAAAAATATACAAAAATGGACTAGATTCGCAACTCTTGTAGGAGACCCTGTTCCAACACCACCAATTATAAGAGAACCAACGTTCATGATGCCATAGTCATAGATCCTATCCCAAAAATGTCAACGGTCCAGATAAGGGGCATATATGTTCCAGATGTGTACATGTTCATCCAAGCCACGAATGTGACTTGATAATAGGATGCCGGCAAAGAAACCATAAGCCCTGAAGTCAGTAAAATGAGGATCCCACAGAGTAATGAAACCCCCAGGTTGCTCAGAAGAGTCAGAGGCAGATGTGGACTAGGAGGGGAGAATGGCACGAAAGTATTCAATGGCCTTGTGGGCCAGGGCCATGGTTTCCTGAACAAGAATAATGAAAGGATGCTGAGATAGGAAGATATGACAAAGGGAGTTTCTTTTGGTGGTGTTCCCTAGACCACGAATATTGAAAGAAAGAATGGTCATCATGAGGCAGTCGATGGGGGAAACTCAGCTCTAAGGGCCCCAGAGGGAGAAGAATATAGCAGAGGGATGTCATGTAAACTGTCATAATAAAAAATAAGATGTGTTACCATGTCTGTGGCCATGGAAATGACAACTGCCCCTACCATTTTTCCTGTGGGTAGTGATATTCCTACCAGAATGGGGACTGATATTGGAGACGATCTGCTCGGGCCAGCTTCATGGATAGTGAGTGCAGCAAATTCAATGTTAGGATTGTGTTTCAATAATTCTAAGTCATTTTCCACATAGTTTTGAGGCAAAGATAGTATGTTAGGGTCAGAAGGTGGGCATAAAGAGTCATGAACAACCGAGGATGAGGGGCCAATAAGGTCGACAGATGGCATAGGGATGGTAAGACATGAAGGTGGAAAATCCCCAGGATGAGAGGATGAAGATGGTTGGTCTGCAGGGATGAGAATAGAGGGTGGAGCATCCTCGGATAAGGGGATTAGAGGTACGATATCCGAGATGAAATCCTCATGGGAGGAGGGAGGATCATCAAGATGAGAGGGAGGAACTTCAAAATCAGTATCAATAGATTCATAAAAGGTTTTAAATGTACTTGGTTCAGAGGTAGAATCTCAATGATAGGTGGCATTGTCACCCGAAATGTTGCCAGAATCACCATTGAAACGTCGACCGCCCCGGACTTTGATAGAGAGTGTAGTCTTCGCGGGCACCATTCCAAGAGATGTTCAGTTCGATGGCATAGAAGGTAGTGGAATGACACATTGTAGTAATCAACCCGTTGTTGAATGAAAAGTGAGCCCCACTATAGGATAATTTGATTCAAGAGCCTACTAGTCATGTCAACCTCCACCAACACCTAGGCGAGACGTTTATCCTGCACGCCCAAGATCTTAGGGTCCATATAGACAAAAGATCCCAAAGCATTACCAATCTCCATAAGAGCCTTCTTCGACCAAAATTTAAGGGGAAGTCCAGGCATCTTAACCCATGTCCACCTGTTCCTCAAAGTGTTTGTAATAGGGTTGAAACCCACATACTAGTGGTGGAGAAATAAAAAACTACGACCCCGCACCCAGGCATGGCAGGAATATTTGTTACATCGACCTGATGTAGAAAATGAAAATTGAACCAAAAGTTAACCTTCGGGGTATACCCTAGAATAATTTTCCACTTTTCCAGCACCCAGGCCTCCATATCCATAATATTACTTCCGGCAAAATACCACCTCCCAATCAAAGCTTTATTCTGAAGGCTTTGAACCCGATCCCATAAGACATCATGACCAAAACTAAGTAATTTAGGTTTCAATGAGCACTTAACAATATTATTACCAGTTCTATGTCTGCGGGAATCCAGAGCCGAAGGCAGAATAGAGTGTGAAGGTATATTATGAGGTATTCCACTCCCGCCGCCCCGATCATGATTCAATTCCCCTCTATGTAGTAGATCTGAGGATGGACGTGGAATGGGTACGTCAACAACCACATGCAGAGGGGGTACATTGGCGTGGGACCCCCTGTCCCCAGGCCATGTCCCCATCACATTGGGCTGACCCACAAGACCCTCAACCTCCAAGGTGGCCCTTAGAAAATCCTCATGCGCCAAGGTGTCCCCATCTAGGGACGCCAGATAATCCTCCATGACCATTGTCAAAGTCATCGACCCCACTAATTACCGAGTGAAGCGCACGTACCCAGGAGAATAACAGAGGGAATATAAAATGCCCACGGATCCAGGTGAACCACTGTCAAAAGGCAGTGTAAGAATAGAATATACCCACAACTAACAGAAAGGAAACAACAGTATCAAGAGAGGAATCAGGACAATCTATACGACAATATCCAACCCAAGATATTAATAAATCGGAAAGGAATTTTCTATCAACAATGGTCCCAAGTAATCACGTCATACCACCAACCCACCAAGACTCGTGAGAGTACACCAAAGTCCAACGAAGTAGTGGAAATGTCGTCAAAAGGGGACTATATAAAAAACATTCCCCAATGTCAGTGATGGTCAGGATCTCGAGGGAGAATAGGACAGAGGAAATAAAAGTGGAAAACATCCTGAGCATCCAAGTATTGCAAGAATACATGCTAAAAAATAAATATCGGAGTGGCAAAATCAGGTGTTGACAACCCCAATAGATATCCCATGTAGAGTACGTAAAGTAGGTGCGAGACAATCTGACACGTCCCACGTCCCTCGGAAAAAAGTCCCCGCTGATGAAAACACCATGTTCTAGCTGGCCGGAGACCGTGGAAATAGCCAAACACCCTAGCACAACCCCGACAACACCACCACAACACCACCACCAACCCGGAACCACCAGCACCACCCCAACACCACTGCCACCTAAGCACCACCGCCACCCCAGAGACGCGAGCACCAAAAGTAGGAGAAATAAGCAATAACCAAAACAAAGTAAGTGAAATCAAGAGCAACCAAAATCCAGGATACCATGTAAAGGGACTATTCATAGCAACAACAACACTAGTATCCCCAAATTCAAAACCAGTGATGAGAAAGTCTGAAACTGAAGTCGCGGAAAGGTTGTGAAATAGTGAAAGCGTCGCGCCACCGTCGCTAGAGAGTCGGTAAAGACTGGTCAGAACCAGCTTTAAGGTCAGCAATGGAGCCACTAACAATAAAATTCTTGAACCACTGGGTCCAAGGAACCATCTGGACTGGTGAAAGTGGTGGTCGAAAAGACTTCAAAAGACATACTAAAGAAGGTGGGTAAAATGGGTAAACCAGATGTGGGTGAGGATGTAGGCTGCACACGTAAAAAGTAGAATGATATGTAGTATTTCCAACATCCCAGAAGCAAAGGCAAGGGAAATAAAATGAGCGTAACCAAGAGTCCCCAGATGAAGAGGCTAATTAGAAAAGAGGCAACGAAACGATGAAAACCCTTACCGCCCACAGCGAAAAGAATGCAGCGATGAGCTGCCCTGAAAAACTCGGTGATAAAGGTCCATGAGGTCGACGGGGAAAGGAAGAGCAAATTTATGATGTGAAGTAGCAACCATACAAAGAAGATCATAAGACATAATAGAAATAGAGCACCAATCAAGGAGCCGAGTTGGGAACGAGGAGATTCAATGGAGAGATGCATGGCGAGAAAGGTACAAGGCAACCATGTAAAGTTGAGTAGGCAGGAACACGAGACAATGGAAGTTTACGTTGAGAGAGGATAACACACCTGGCATAATAGGAGCAAAGTACCTGGAGGCCGACCACCCAGAAATTGTCAAAGAGAAAAGTCCCACCTGAACACCAACCGCCTGAAACCGCCATGAAAAAAGCACCAACAATAGCCCACTGCGAGAATCCAAACCAGAGCCAAGCCCGTCCAACGCCCACAAGAACCCAAATTATGCTCCCTAATGTTGAACATGAAAATACAAACAAATATAAACAAATACAAAAATATGATAAAGCATATGATAAATCGACAACTTCTCTAATGGAATATGAATATGATAAAACATATTTATGGAAAGAAATGTCTCTCTATTAGTACAAATTAATAATGAGTTTAATAAAGTATTCTATATTAAATTTAATTAAATTATAAAGTTATTTTGATATAATAATTAATGGGTAATTTATAGTTTTATTCATGATATTTGATGTAATATTATTTATTTAATGGTTTGATAGTTCCATTGTAATATTCTTTTTGACAAAGGCAATAAATCTATTACAAGTTGATTTTGTTGGGTTAGGGTTTGCAAGATAATTTCTTAAGTAATGGTTGTGGTGAATAGGGCTTGGAGGTGAGTGGTGAAGGTTCACTTAATTAATTTGGCTAGATTTTGTCAAGGTAAACCCCAAGTCAAATTTAAATGGATGAATGCTAGGTTATACTTGACTTGGTCATAGATTCATTTTAAAGGTTTTCAGTAGCCCATAGTTTTGCCCATGGTATTTGATGTAAGTATTTAATGACATGATTACTCCATTGTGAGATACCTTTTAGCCAAGAATAATATATCAATTACAACCTAATTCTCTCGGTTTAGACTTTAAGGATAATCATGATGTTTTGTTGCTATGTATTTTATCCTTGTTAATTACTAATTATTTTTTCTCTCACATTTTAATCCTACATGTCAATAATGAATCCCTTAATTCACTAAAAATATATATAATAAAAAGGTGGATAAAGTTACTCATATATTCAACTTCACAATCAAACTCTTAGTAAATCTAATATATACCTCTAAAAGTTGTAAACATCTCTAATTTAATGACTAATGTTAATTAAGTAAAACATATGTCCATAATTTTTTTTTTGATAAAGAATTATACAAACAAATATCAAAATGAAATACTTAAATATACATTTTGAAGGTGGTAAATTTTATGATGTTGTTTAATGAGGCCGCAATTCCACTCATAGGACAAATTTATCACTAGAATTCGACGATAAATTCTTCAAGAAATCCAATGGTGGGAGTGTTTAAATCATTTTTTTAACGACAAAAGTGAATTCAACACCATCAATAACCCCTGAGGCATAAAAAACCTGGAGCTTTAACCAGGATTTTCACAAATTTCCACCAGATTTTCCCAAAATCATATCGAAATTTATATTTTTTCACGGCTAAAACGTGACTTGTTTAGAATAAGCAAAATTTCATTATAACTCAATTGTTAATGACATTGAGGACAATCATCATTTATTGCTATTTGCAAATATGAGATAACTCATTATTGTTATTTAAAGAAAACTCCTCAATAATTTGTTGATGCTTGATGCCATAAAGAGTAGACTTTTACTCTTGTTAGATCTTTTAAGTTTTGTGCATTAACTTATTTCCCTATTGTGAAAGAAGAAAAACTCGAAAAAAAAAAAAGTCATCATGATCCAATATCAAAATATTGTTTCAAACTAGATAGTATTTTCAAAAAATGTCATTATATTTTTGGTCATCATTAACTTTAATTCAAGTAAAATTATATATATTTTTAATGACATTTAATTCTAAAAAAAAAAAAATTCAATTATATTTTATTTTTAAAAATAAAACTTCTCTGCATCTTATTATAATATACATATTTCTTAAACTTACTTTTAAACACAAATGTAAATTATTAGTCATAATGTCTTTAAGATTAATCACATTATGAAGATTTTGCTGAGATTCAACAAGAAAATGTCAGCGCCCATGCTAGTGCATTAAGCACTTACACTAGGGTGGGGCCCACATTGCTATTTTTGGTGCATGTCTATTTTAGTTATCCATTAATTAAGATGGACAATAAACTGTAATCTAGTCTCAAAAATAACTTGTAATAGTTAACTAAGAGTGGTAAACTTAGTTGGCTCATGGATTTCGAGTTAGAGGTAGTTGGTGAGGCATGCAGAGTAATTCTAGTTGTAACAGAGTTCGAAGTGCAGTGGTGCATTAGTTAATGTAGGTTGTAATCAGTTTAACTCAGTTAAGTGAGTTAAATTCATTTGTGCTAGTTGTAACTGCTTGATACACTAGTGTGAGATCAAGTGAATTAAATATTACTTCATTCACAATCAGTGATCTCACATGCAACTGAGGATTTACTATTATTAGCTGCATGCATGTCAGATCTAGTGGAGACCTAGTTGAGATCTAGGTGAAAGGGAAGTTGACTATCAGTTGTAGGATTAGTGGGTTGCACACATGAAACCAAACACCAATTGGAGTGCCCATGATACTTGCGTAGTCAAGGAAGGCCAAAATTCTTATTCTTTAGGGACTACATTCATCAGGTATTGCGCAAGCAAGGAAAGTTGTCTAGAGGCAGTAAATTGGCTAAGTATTGGTCAGTTTTTGTATGACAATGTGAGACAATTAGCTCAGTACTGGAGGGCTCTTGTGAGAAGAGTTTCGTATGTAATAGTTTCATGATCCATGTTGAATATACAATAGAAGATAGTGGGGTTTTGAGTAGGAAGCTTTCCTCGGGAAATTATATGTGTTGTGTTTGATTTGATTCTTCTTTACTTCATGTGATTAGTGATTGTGTTTTTAATTCCACAAAATATTTGTAGAAGCTATTCAGTATTTAACTTTAGTACATTGTTAGATCGGGTGAATCCATGATATACATGCATGTTGTATAATTTCTACAGATTTAATCAACGTTTCAAACCAACTAATGTGGTTCATCCTCAAGGCAAATATAAATTATTTATAAAAAAAAAATGACAAACACATATAATGGATCATCTCTATGTATTTATGTTACTCACATAGTTGTACATGAGTTGGCCAACTCTATCCTTCATATGTGATTTCAATTGAGAGTCTCTCGTACCCTATTTTTCACATTTAATAACATTAGTTTCGCCTGCCTAGAATTTGGCAGTTAATGAGATTACAATTCAAATCATATTTCTTTTTCAAGGTGTTGTTTACAAAGACTACAAATTCGTCTGGACGACAAATTTTTTTGTCAGAATTCGGTAAATTTTTTTTCAAAAAATTATAATACTGGAGTGTTTGAATAATTTTTTTGATGGTGGAAATGGCAAGAGCCCTTGGGGCACCCAAAACCTTGAAGTTTGACAACTATAACCCAAAATTTCAAAAAATTCTATTGGATTTTTTTCGTAATCTTGCCAGAATTTCCATGATTTTCTGGGCTAATTTGTGGGCTCTTTAAACTACTCGTTTTTCAAGTGGTAAAGAGTGATCATGGAAATTTTAAATCAAAAAGTGCATAGGGTACTATAGGGAAGTTCAATATTAAAAAACATGAATAAAAGAATGTGCATCCAACTTACAATGTAATTACACCGAAGGTGTTCTCTTTGTTGGGTTTGGTTGGGTAAAGATTAGTCATTCCTTCCAACTAGAATATGATATGTACATGCGGAACCTGTAGCCCGAAGTGAAATAACCCGAGAAGGAATTTGCGGAGAAGTCCGCCAACGCAAGTTATCATATGCTTTTGAAGTACCATTCCTCCAATTTTCGTCATCCCTTCCAACTAAAGTATGACACGTACACGCAGAACCTGTATCATTAGCCCTGGCCTCTACCTGATGCCTCTGTAGCGTTGTGGCTCTGCCTGATGCCTAGCCACACCACTACAACACGCCTCTCTGTGCCGGTGTCCCAAGTCCCACCCTCAACTCGGCGCCCTTCCACAGAGCCAAACCAGTAGCAACAACCGGGTCGTCATGTTCTAGATTGTTAGAGGTTATTGCTGAGAGCTCTACGTTTTATTTGGGGTAAGATTCACTGAGATTTCATGATTCAGCCGCATTTTTTTGGGGTAAGATTCACTGAAATTTCGTCATTCAGCTTGTGCCTTATGAGGGTTCTATTTTTTTGTTCTAAGGTCATTTACACAACAATTTAACCTAAATGTTTGTGGTTGAATGAATCAAACAGAATAGCAAAAAATTTTGCTTCACTGGAAATCTTTGTCCGCTGCCCAAGCCCTGCAACAACCCTGCAACACTTAGAGTAATAAATTGTGTCCCTTATTTTTTTTACCCTTTCCCCATCATTGCTAGAGTTTTATGCTCATCTATGGTCACGGACAAGGGTAAGCAACCATCTTCACTTTTTGAGGTGGGTAATGATTTTACACAATCTTAGAGAGTTGATTTTCCGAAAGAAATGTAAGGAGCCAACAACATAAATGTTGAAATAACACCATCTGATTTAGGAGCGGGTTACCCATCACCTGCTAAACAGTTCCACTTCCGGTTAATGATGTCTCTCGAGGACATATCGTTGTGTCTGCCAGTGCTCCATCTCTTGTAGGCTCTGAATCATTCTTTGTTGGGAAAGAGATAGAAGAGAAGACTCTTCTCCGTGAGCTTGAAGACATGGGTTTCAATAAGAGGATGCTCATCTATGGTTGCTGACAAGGGTAAGCAACCATCTTCACTTGTTGAGGTGGGTAATGCTTTTACACAATCTCAGAGAGTTTATTTTATGAAATAAATGTAAGGATACAACAACATAAATGTTGAAGTAACACCATCTAATTTAGGAGTTGGTTACCCATCACCTACCAAATCAGTTCCACTTCCGGTTAATGATGTCTCTCGAGGACATATCGTTGTGTATGCTAGTGCTCCATCTCTTGTAGGCTTTGAATCGTTCTTTGCTGGGAAAGAGACAAAAGAACAGACTCTTCTCCATGAGCTTGAAGTCCTGGGTTTCAATCAGAGGATGTTGAATGTTGAACTATGAAAACATAATTATGATTTACCGAAAACTCTTGATGATATTTGTAGTGCAAATGAGTGGGATACCATTCTTGATGATCTTTGTAGTGTAGCTAAGTAATTGATCATATTCTTAAAGATATAAAACCTTTTTTATGACATTTACTTTTACTTTATACTATTTAATAATATTTATTCTTTGATGATTTACATACTAAACATTTCAATTGACATTATTGCCCTGAACCTTTGCTGTGGCAAGGCTTCCATGGTTTGTAAATTAACAGAACATTGTTAGTGAGACGAAAGTGTAAAGAGAGTTGTTATGGATCTTCTGTCAGCTGAAAAAGATGTTTCATCAATGTAATTTAATATGTCTAAGAAGGCTAAACAAAGTTAGCTATGGAAGTGGGGTTGATTTTAAGGCTATGTTTGGCAGTGGGACATCAGAACTAGGCATTGTCTTTTACAACTTCATAATAAGCATCTATATTTATGTTTGGTTTCTTTTCAAGTAGATGACTGTGTTACCTGCAATACGTAGGTTCTGTTTGTACTTCTAATTGTTTTGAATTGGATCAATGGATATTGATACTAATGCACTTAAACAGTTCCTATTTGGTTAGATGTATGTTTTTTAATATGACAATATCCAGTGTTTCTTGGCTACTACACCATTCATGAGCCATTTCTTGATACTAATGCACTTAAACAGTTCCTATTTGATTAGATGTATGTTTTTTAATATGATGATTTTCAGCGTTTCTTTGCCACTACACCATTCATGAGCCATTTCTTGATACTAATGCACTTAAATAATTCCTATTTGGTTAGATGCATGTTTTTTAATATGATGATATCTAGTGTTTCTTTGCCACTACACCATTCATGAGAAATTTCTTAGGAAGTAATATATTATATGATGTTCTTTTTGTTTAACATGCATATATGCATTGTATGTTTCTACTTGTAGGGTTTGTTGGAATGTTGTAATCATGATTGTTTTGCTTTCAATTGACGATATGGATATGCATACTTCTGAGTTGGATTTATGATCTTTGTCGCTCTAGCACTTAGAAGCATTCATAGATGTACTATTTGACATTGGTTTAAACATATCTTTTGGAGCTATGACAACCCAACATTATTTCATAATGTTTCCAACTCATAACCCGAAAGAAAGACATTTTAATGGAAAAAAGGTTTTTCTTTAGCATTGTAAGTTTTCAGATTTAATATTAATATAGCAATGGAAAAACTTGGTCAATGTGACCAAGGGATTAAATATAAAAAAAAAAAATGGAAGAGTGCCTAACATGAATCTAAAAAGTGGGAAGTACAAGACTTGGCTTGAGAAGAAATTGGAGAAAAAAATCCTAACTTTTATATCTTCCAATATGAGAACATAATGGTAAAAATTCTCTTTTTATTTAATTAGAAACATCTTGTGGTAAATAGCACCTATACCTTCTTTCACCAAAAAACAACTTACCATTTTCTTTTAATTGTTAGTTTTGACTTTACCATAAGATATGACAATATTAAAAAAATTAAGAGCAATAAACTTTTCCAAATGAAATAAATGATTAGAGCTTCATTTCCAACTAAAATTATTAGGTAAACCATAATCATGATAATTTCAGTAAATCTTATGTTTGCAACTCCAATGGGTTGATCTAAATATTCTTTCCCCATATAATCATACATGGAAAACCCTCATACACTTCACCACCATAGTTGGTCACTAGGGTAAATTGTTTGTGTCCGAGTTCCAAACACCTAACCTTGAGGGGAGGAAGAGAGTTGAATTGGTGACCTCCCCAACAAGGGGAGGGATATCATGTTTGACTCATGAACAATTGAGCTAACCCTTGTGGCTAGGCTTGATCTAAGTATGTGATAAAGAAGTATTGTTTTCTAGTAACCCTTGCTCAAGCCTCTTATGGAGGTGTTGAGGATCATGCGTAAAGAAGTATTTTTTTCTACTAACTATTGCTTGCTCAATCTCTATAATTTTGGAGGATACAGTTAGCAAAGTGCTATGATTATGAATGAAAGAGAGGTGTTTCTCTCATGGAAATATTTTATTTGTAAAGTTCATCTTGATCATTTCGCTTGCGGGTATTGCAAATTTTCCTTGAACGGTATTGCTTGATCAATCTCTATAATTTTGGAGGATACAGTTAACAAAGCACTATGATTATGCATGAAAGAGAGGTATTTCTCTCATGGAAATATTATATTCGTAAAGCTCATCCCAATCATTTCTCTTGCAGGTATTGTAAATTTCCCTTGAAGGGTTTTACCATTGCAACTTCAATATTTCTCTATATTGCATAGAAAGAAAAGTTATCTTTTCAGTTGTTCAAAAGATGGCCATCGCTACTCCTAGTAGGGTAATTTTTCAAAACCTCACTACAATTGACCCTTCCGAACAATTATTTACTTTTATATATTTAGCACTTGCCACTTTCCTTAAGGATTCTAATTGTGGGTTAATGTTTTGATTTCACCCAAAAGTATGCCATCCTCCTTTACTCATTTCCAGATATTTAAATTGCTAAAAGAAAAGTCCTTATGCCATAGTTTCCATTTCTCATTCTAGTTCTTATGAGGGTTTATACATAAACTAATCCTATATTTTTCCTTGGTGTAGGTATGCCTGCGAGGGTTTTGATACATGCATACTAATATTATGTAGAAGAACTAAACTACTTAAAAACTCTTATGCTATATTCCTTCGGTGTATTTTTGCACCTTTAGGGGCAATTGCTAGTAAATATTTTTGTTATATGCAAAAACGTATGATCATTTAGAGTGAATTACGAATCTTAAAAAACATTTAGTCATTTAGAGTGAAGTGAAAATATGGTAATGTTAATATTGGTAAACCACGTTGTCTACCTAGGTGGAAAATTTGCTCTGACAACCAAAATTCGCTGGAATCTGGTCAATTTTTTCCCCAAAAAAATTGAATCTAGTTTTTTTTTAATGGTGAAAATGGATTCAACACCATCAAAAACACCCAGGGCACCCAAAATCTTGAAGCTTGATAGCTGTGAACACGAATTGCAAAAAAATTGTCACTATTTCAAGAAAATCGTGCCAGAATTTCCATTGTTTTCCAGGCAATTTTGAGGCATCCTTAATATTGTAAATTGATTTTAATATTTTTTTTTTATCATTTAAAATAATAATTTTGTTTTTAAACAATGATATTTTAAATTAATGAAATTGTAAATATTAAATATAGCTAATTAAAGTACGAAACAATAAAGAACTAAAATTACATATACTTCATTTGACAACATCAATATTAACTACTAATAATGTATACATATGTCTATTAATTTTTAAAAAAGCTTGTTGATGTCAAATAAATGTAAGAAAATTATTTATTAAAAAAATCTTTGAAAATTAGAAGTGAGATTTACAGCTCTGTGTTAACTTGTTTCGAGAGTCTTCAAATCGTTGTTACTATTATTTGTAGTTTCTCTTGTACGGAAAAGAGGTTTTTGTAATTTTCTTCCAAAAATAGTATGTTAGAGTCACAAACCATACAAAAATAGTATGTTAGAGTCACAAACCAAATCTTTTACTTGTCTAGAGACCAAACACATGATATTAGTTAGAAAATAATATGATGTTCTTAAATGATATAACTGAATGTTGAATCCTCAATGCATATGGGAGCTCTTTTACTAATATGAGCACTTTCAAGAAAGAAACATCAAATTATTCAATATGTTCAAGCAAAAAACATAAAATGCTTCAATACTCAATACGATAATCATGCTTGTTTGCATAAGAAAATATCATAATACTGCATTTGAGAACAATAAAGATCAAAAACAAATGAAATTCACAAAAGCCCCATACAATTTCCAACATAAACAAATGAGGAAATAGATAGTTGGAAAAGATAAAAATTATTTGAGGAAATAGATGGTTGGATTTTATGCAATTAAAACCCTGTTATACCATACAATTTCCAGCTACTAAAACACATTTTGCACTTGAAAATTTATGCATAATTTCAACAATGTATAATGAAGAAGATGGTTGGAAAAATATGCAACCAACTCATGGTTGTCCCATGAAATTTCCAATGTCCACACTGCCATCTTTTAAATAAGAGCTACAATTTTCTACAAAAACGAACTACTTTAAAGACAAATCACTATAAAAATAGTTATTATTTAAAACAATAATAATACTTATATTAAAAGAGGTGAGCTCATTGATGTTGAATTGCGCAACACAAAATGATATCCTACTCACTTGTAACCCACAATGGCCTGTAGGACCGAATCAGAGCCTACGATATTAAGGTGGAAGGGAAGACGGACAAGATGGAGGGCAACAGCATGAGGATTTACAGATCAAGGCAACATACATGGACGGCGACGGCTCCTCAAGGTTACGGTGTCATCTCCTACGCGGGGTTGGATGCAGGCAACATAGCTGGGTCCGGGAACCCTCTGTGGATTTGTTGGTTACTTAGCATATTAGAAGCTTGGCAAGAATGGCAGCTGGTTCTCGACAATCGGAGCAGGGCAAGGATTGTAGGACCCCATGGGTTTGGGACGGCTGCAAATTCTAGTTTGCCGGGTAAGAAAGCGATGGATCGATGCGGTGGATTGGCGATGGAAGCCCTTATCAAAAATTTTAAATTCACCGAGGTCCCTCGGAGCAGATCGATACCAAAGGAAAGTGCGAGAAGGTACGATGATCTTTACAAGCAGAGCGGGTTGAGCTGGAAACAAAGGGTATATCTTGAATGGTTAACCCTATTTTAAGAACTTGTATTTTTCAATTTTTGTTTTGATTGTTGTTATTATAGTCGGATGCAGGAGGTTTGGAACCCTCAGAACTCTGCATGGGGAGAAAAGGGGTTTCAGACTCATAAATTCCTTACAAGGCACAGATTGAGGGGGGCGTATGAGGATGAACCCACTATAGCGCCTCCCTTGTTTGAAGATTCAACGCCCCTAAGATATTTCCCAAAGACACTCTATATGCGTGGAGGGAGATGGGGTGTCCCTATATATGGCCTCCTCTATGTGAGGAATCAAAGGATTCTGGAACCCATGACCACAAAGAAGGAGGGGCTTACTCCACGGGGCTTAGTACAAAAAAACCCTTCGCAGAGGTATGAGGCAAGGAAAATGCTGCAGGGATTAGTTTTCAGATTTTTATCAAAACACTAGACAGAAAATCTAAAAATTTCTGGGTACAGACTTTGGATCAGGTTATAGATCTAAAGCAGAAGATCAACACTGCTACAGTTATTCCAGCTATAAGACAAAGTCTGATATTTTCAGGGAAATCACTGCAGGAAGGGAAACTATTAAAATACTATTAGATCCAAAGAAATTCCTCCATAGTTTTGAATTTAAGACTTACAGGAGGAGCTTTAGGAGAAATTACCTCAGCGAGATCTACACAAATCAGAATACCTGGACAGATGAGGGGAGCCAACACTTTCAAAACAGGAATCCCAAACGGTCCATCATACAGAAATATTTTACAAGGGAAAAACAAAGCAACAACACTACCAGAATAGGCTAAAAACACTCCCAAACCTTACATAGTGGAGCAGCTGAACTGCGTTCTAGAACTGAACATTAAGACACCTAAGATCGATGAATATCGATCCACTTTCGAAACGCGAGCAATAATATGCAGATTTAACTACTACTGGCCAAAACCAATGGAGCTGTTCCATTGGATTTTTACTAACTGGACCATGGACTGCGACATACACCTCTACTCCAAAGGATACTTTATTACCAAGTTCCACTCTAAGGAAGCCAGAGATATCTGTCTCAGGGCAGGACCGTGGTTCTGGGGTTTTACAGGACTCTTTCTCACTCCTTGGTTCCCTAACTTTGATGCAAAAAAAATGGAGATTACTCGGATGCTGGTATCAGTTAGGTTGTATAACCTCCCGCTCTACTTCTAGAATGAAGGAGTGTTAGAGGGAATTGAAAATAGCCTTGGGAGATACATCAAAATAGACATCCAATGACTGGAGGAGATAATATTCACTTTCGCACGAATTTGTGTGGAAGTGGATCTGAGTAAGGGGCTGCCGAAAAGCATTTACTTGATCCACAACCAGCAAAAATGGTTGAAACACCTAGACTATGAAAATACAACGTTTAGATGTAGGATCTGCAGGAAAACTAGGCACCTACAAAACACATGCCCGGATGCAAAACCAGAAACTAGAAAGAAGAAGAAAACAGAAAAAAGCATCCAAGGGATGGCAATTCCCTTCAGGAGGACCAGAGCAAGAGTTAGAGAATGAGGGGGACATTCCAACCCAAAACGAGAGAAAAAAGCCAGCAGAATATGAAGGGACACAAGAACAAGAGATATAAGAACTAATGGAAACTAACACGACCCCTCAGACAGTTGACCCGTCAATGGATCCAACGTCGCTTGAAGCACACTCGAATGTAAGTTCGGGTGCAAATAAGTGAGCGCATGTGTCCGAAAGTTTAGACTCCGACAGAGAAAACACAATCGAGAACAATGAGCTGGCCTTGGTTCCTTCCTCCCTGCATTCAGGGAATTGGCAGATTGTTCAAAAGAGAAAAGGCAGGCGTGAAAAGCCCAGCCCAGCTCGAAATTTGTAAAATTCTTGTAGCCTCGCTACATAGTGTACATGAGTACATGGGCCCTGTGGCCATCTTGAATGCTTAATTGCATGTACTAAGTGTAACTCTCATTAATTTATTAATAGAAAGTTGCCGATTTTTTCCCAAAAAAAAACCACAATGGCCTATAGGACAATTTTTATAGGAATCTAGTACTTCACAATTTTGGAACGGTGGATGAAGAGACATTTCAGCTGAAATATAAATAATCACACTACGACACAAATAAATCCTCATCAATACAAATGAAAATATGAATATGTTAAATATTTTTTTAAAACATACAACATAGAGATATAAATATTAATATTAATATACTAGCAATTACCCCTAAAGGTGCAAAGGTACACCGAAGGAATAAAAGATTTGAGAAGATGATCTAGAGCCCATTATTGAATGCATGTGCATAAGGTTCGACAAACTCTCCAATGGAAATGCCAAAAGACAAACGCATTGCTCACAACCTATGTATACCTATGCATGCGCACAAAGTGTTGATAAGCCATGTCCTAAGTGTGTTAGGTCCAACTACATGTCGTTTGTATGCCACACAATGCCCCAATTAAGTAGAAATAATGCATTTATAAAAATTGTTAGCAAAATACTTATAATATTTAGTAAAAACAAAAGATTATTTGATATCAATTAATTATAAAACAATAATTAAAATTTATAATTAAATTGGAAAACACATTTTATAAATAGTTTTATCTCATTAAAAAACAATTAAAATATATTTTGTATTTAAAAATAATAATAAACAATTTCATAGCACTACAATTTGGGCTATTTTTTCCACTACATTGAAGAAATGCGAAACAAAACCTCAAACTTCATATAACACAAGTCTTATATTCAGATGAGAAATTTAAATGTTACCAACCTCCTAAAGCTTAATGATGCTTGGATCTTGACGGGGGAGCGATGTTGGTTCTAAGGTTTACGAACACCCTGCGGCGCTGTTGATCGAACTCCTCACAGCGTGACCTGTGTTTCTGCTACGGAGATGTGGCTTCCCGGCATTAGCACGAAACTTTCTCGATCATTCTTCTTAGGAGGGACGAATCTCCCCTCCCCCCCTCCTCTCAATACTTACTCCACTGACAATACGGTCGCTATAGACAAAATGGTTGGTTCAGGACAAAATCCTCTGGCCAACTCTGACCAAGTTCCCGCAAAAGACAATACTGGTGACACAGTCACAGGTAATGAGGCCCCAAAGGTCATCAGCACAGACAAGGAAGCCTCTGCGACTCTGCCAAAAGCTTCCTCAGCCACATGCATTCCAAAAGCAACAGAGTAAGTTAAAATCAACCTCCCTAGTCATCGCATAAACGGCCACATTCAATACATGAATGATCATGCTCTCATCGGCAAGTTTATTGGACTATGGCCGACAGAAAAATCGTTGCAAGGCTAGATAATCTCCAAATGGAAACCCAAGGGACAAGTGACTCTGCAACTTGGTCCCAAAGGATTCTTTATAGCTATCTTCAACTACCTAGAGGATAGAAATCACATCTTCGATGGAGGTCCATACTTAACTCTGCAGGCCTGTATCTACGAGAGTGGATAGAAAGATTCAATCCAGACAAGGAGGACTTCAACTGGGCACCAGTTTGGATCCGTATGTACTCATTACCACTAGAATACTGGGATGAAGAGACCCTAAGAGACATAGGCAATGGATTGGGAGAGTTTATAAAGGCCGCAGAGGAAACCAAACTCAGACGATACACATCCTATGCAAGGATTTGCGTTTACATGCACCTAGCCAAGGCTCTCACGGATTCGGTAAGTCTTTTTCATGACGATTTTGAATGGATTCAAACCATCGACTATGAGCATGTTCCTTTCCGTTGTAGAAAATGTCATGAGCACGGACATTTATACCGTGACTTCCCTTTGAACCAACAGTCCAAATCCCCCTCCCCAGAGAATGGAAAAGATGCAGAAGGCTTTACCAAAGTAACTAGCAGAAAGAAACATTCCAAGAAAACCCCTGTCACCTCCACTGCTCCCAACAAACCAAAAACGAGCAACAGCTTCGAAGTATTAGCCACTCACGACACCCAGGAAGGCCATCAAGCTCATCCCTCTGTTTCATATATGCTCCCCAAAACTACCACCTCTAAGCTAAACCCCTCGACTTCTGATTCAGTCAAAACAGACTCTCTTGCCTCTTCCTCCAACGTTGACCTAGACAAAGCCATAGTCCTCAAGGATTCTCAAATGGAGATTGATGGTACCCTGGCTCTCATCTCTCATCAAGATACCGGTAAAGTAGAACAGAACGTGCTGACTCACATGGATGAAGATCCAGAAAGTATAGATCTGGGAGATCTGGATATTTTGGCCCTGGAAACAGCCTATCATCAAAGAGAATACAACAAAATACCCACATGACAAATTGATAGTCTGGAAGTTGTTCTTTTCAGAGAAAAACAAAGCAACTCTCTAGGCATTCAGGCAGGCAGTATATGGGATGGAAAGAAAATAGTGAAAGAAAAAAAGAAACGAGGGCGTAAGACAAACTTGCAGAGGACTATCATTGTTGGAGAAATGCTTGCGGAATCCGGCTAGTTTCCCAAGCTGACCAAGTTCTACAAGGCGCTACCCCACTGTTCCTCATGAAGCTCATCTCTTGGAACGTGAGAGGGCTCAATAGCCCCTCAAAACACAGAATGCTCAAAAATATGGTTCAACAAGTCAAACCATCAATAGTTTATTTGCAGGAAACTAAATGCAACAACAATGCTCTAGAAAACATTTTGGCCAAATCCTGGGCGGGCTGCCGCTCTGTATCGGTAGACGCCTTGGGAGCTTCAAGAGGACTCGCAATCATCTGGAATCCTCAGGTTCTCTCACTTTATGACTTCCATGCCTCGAATCACTTCATTCAAATTACATTCCATTTAGTGGGCTCCAATACTCATGGTCACCTCACCAATGTCTATTTCTCGCAAGAAATACAAAAAAAAATGGAACTGCTAGATACTCTAACAGAACTAAACTTTTCAAGGCACTTTCCCCTTTGGATCTGTGGTGGAGACTTCAACATGATCACCGCTTTGGAGGAAAAAACTGGAGGCAGAACCCGATTGGAGCTGGATAGTATTAGCTTCAAAGAATTCATACAAAGCAACTTGCTCATGGATCTTTCGACCTCTAATGGAATACACACTTGGACAAACAAGCGAAGGGGAACTTAGCACATTGCATCTCGTCTTGATCACTTCCTAATCTCAGACAATGCCATTCATCTAGTTGGGGACTTTCATACCTCCATCATGCCTCTTGCAGGGTCAGATCACTGGCCAATCCTAATGCAATGGTCTCAACCTGGCTCTCAATGCAACAGACCGTTCCGATTTGAATCTTTTTGGTTCAATCACCAGGATTTTAAAGAAGTCATCATCAATGCTTGGAACTCTTATACACCTCCAGTAGGCTCCAAGATGTATCAATTCCAAAAAAAGTTAAAGCATCTCAAGAATACTCTTAAGACATGGAATCGCACTTAGTTTGGCAACATCTTCGCCCAACAAAAAGAGTTAGAGCAACAAATGAGTACACTCCAACATCGCATCATCTCTGAAGGAAAAACGGACGAGTATGACAGTCAGGAAAACATCCTCCTCTCCAAAATAGAAGAGCGCAGGCAACAGGAGGAGACTCTTTGGCGTTAGAAATCCAGAGTCAGGTGGTTACAAGATGGGGAGAAAAATACAAAAATTTTCCACATATCCACTATACAAAGACGAATGCACAACAACATAGATTTCCTCAACAATAGTCAAGGAGATCGTTTATAGGTTCATGAAGACATTGAAAACGAACTCAAAGAGTATTTTCAAAATGTTCTTCGAGAACCTAAGGGCAACAGGCACCAAGCCATACAATCCATCACGCAACACATTCCAAAAATTATAACTGATGACCACAATGTCATGCTTCTCAATCCCGTCACTATCCATGAAGTAGAACAGGCTATGGCCCAGCTCAAAGATGGCAAAGCGCCGGGTCTTGACGATTTCACAGACAATTTCTTTCACTCATTCTAGGAGCAGATCAAACTGGAGGTATGGGCTCTGGTGGAAGAATCACGCACTATGCACTGGATTCCCCCATATCTCAACACGACCTTCCTGGCCCTTATTCATAAGGAGGAGAATTATAGCACGCCGGACAAATACAGGCCCATCGCTCTCTGGAACGTCATCTACAAACTCATATCCAAAGTCATTGCAAACAGGCTCAAACCTTTTCTCCCTCTACTTATTTCGCCGGAACAAACAGGTTATGTGGAAGGGTGCCAGATCTTGGATGGAATTATCCTTTCGCATGAAGTGATCCACTCTCTAAAGCACCTCAAGAAAGCAGGTATGCTCCTCAAGTTAGATCTCTTTAATGCATTTGATAAACTGAGTTGGAACTACATTAATCAAATGATCTTAGCCTTTGGATTCAGCGCCACTTGGACTAGATGGATTATGAACCTCATTTCTACCCCTAGCTTTTCCATCCTTCATAATGGCTCACCCTCTTAGCCGTTTCGCTCCTCGCGCGGTATCCGTCAGGGTGATCCGCTGCCCCCTTTCCTATTTGTCCTCATGGCAGAAGGCCTAAGCCGCCTCATTCATCAAGTTGTCTCCGCCAATTCCATCAAAGGCATCTCTCTGCACAATAGATCCCCCACCACTCACCAACAGTTTGTTGATGACAACATGTTATTTGGCCATCCTTCAGTCCAAGAAGCTCTTGCCTTTAAAACCTTGCTTGACACCTTCTCAGAGGCCTCCGGTACCACCTTCAATGCAAATAAATCCCTAATCTTCTTCTTCAACACTCCCATCATTACTCAACGCAATATCACTAGGATCCTTGGTTTCTCGATAGTGGTGCTTCCCTCCAAGTATCTTGGGGCACCTCTCATTGATTCGACAATCAAACACACCTCTTGAAGAACTCTCCTCGATAAGCTGGAAGCTAGACTCTCCTCGTGGACGTACAGATCGCTCAACATTGCAAGTAGACTCATCTTGATCAAATCTGTTCTTCAAGCAATGCCATCGTACCTCTTTTCAATCTTGGCTACACCTAAATGGGTCTTAATTTTTTTTTGTAATTTACAATTAATTTTTCTTTGGGGATCTACGGGCCTAAAAAAAAAATGGGCGCTTGTTAAGTAGACCGATGTCTGCCTCCCCAAATCAGCAGGAGGGATAGGATTGAGAAATCCACAGCATAGTAATATCACCATGGGTGCTCGCATTTGGTGGAATTGGATCTCTAAGCCACATACAACTTGGGCACGTTTATGGCAGGCTAAATATGTACCAGGCAGACCTCAGGAAGATCTTATTCGAATCAACACGAACACCCCATGATCGCTAATATGGAATGCTGCTAAACAACACAGCGCTTTCATCCAAGCTCATAGTTTTTGGGAGATTCACTCGGGAGCCACAACCAGACTTTAGGAGGACTCCTGGCAACAATTACCTAAACTAGCCACACTGTTCCACAAGCCAAAAATGGCAAACAGCTCTTCAGCATTTTGCTCGCAATCAGGTCAATCAATTCTAGCAACAACAACTTATACATGGCTTCCAACAATGGAGGCCAACAGAAACTTGGCAAGAGAACTGGCAGGAGGAGACATATGAAGACATCGAACAGGAGCTCAGTCTCAGGAGAATCAAAGTATCCGATCAAGCGGATCAGTTAATATGGGGATACACACCTAGAGGTAATTTCACCACAAAAGAAGCATATCAGCTGCTCTTTTGCCCTGCGCAGATTCATAAGGATCGCCTATGGGATCAAGTATGGAAACCTGGAATATGGCCAAAGATTTCCACATTCCTATGGCTTCTTAGTAAAAAGAGACTCCTCACTTGGGACAATCTTCAGAAAAAGGGCTTCATTGGCCCATCACGATGCC
The DNA here is from genome assembly GCA_034641835.2 of Pinus albicaulis. Taxonomy (NCBI): domain Eukaryota; kingdom Viridiplantae; phylum Streptophyta; class Pinopsida; order Pinales; family Pinaceae; genus Pinus; species Pinus albicaulis. The sequence goes on along the minus strand of CM076581.1, from coordinate 1,419,960,083 downwards.
CCAACTGTAATGCTCAAGCTGAGACCATCTCGCACCTCTTGGATACTTGCCCTTTAGCAGATCAATTATGGGAGCACTCGGCCATTTGCAACAGAAGAACAGGAAGACACATTGGAGACCTATCAACACCATCAGGAGTTGGCCTTTAGATCCTTTCCAAAGCCATATGCTCAACTCCATCTTGGTCCTGCTTCCAGGCTTCATCTATTGGACAGTATGGAAGGAACGCAACAAGAGGATCTTCAAAAATGAGTGCACTCCTATTGACATTCTATGGTCCAATCTTAAACGCAATTTGCAAGAAACCTTAGCTCTCCGTCATTGGCAGGACTCAGACATGCCTTCTTCCCCTCCCGAACGACTAATTCTGGAAAGCTGGAACCTTAATCTAAAGCATACAGCTCTGCCTAAACTGAAATCCTCAATCCACCCTGATTCTCCTCTCTCATGGTCTCCCCCTATGGATCACACCTACAAAATGAATTTTGATGGAGCGGCCAAGGGTAAACCAGGTATAGTTGGATATGGAGGTATTTTCAGAACTGCTGAAGGCACTACTCCTTACATCTACTTTGGCTCTCTGGGAAGAGATTTTTAGCAGAGCTGGAAGGCTTATGGCAGGGGCTTTTCATTGCAGAAAAAGAAAATTTCTTCCCACTGGAGGTCGAAGGGGATTCACAGATTCTTATAAAGGCTGCAATTCGAATTCAATCAGGCACCACAGTAGCCAAAGTGGCTTCGATTTGGAAACCTCTGAGTAGACTGGATCAAATTGAAAGCTGGCTTAAAGTTCCCAGAGCCATCACCTTCAAGCATATCAGGCGAACTGCTAATAAGGCAGCAGACCGACTAGCTAACAAAGGAGCTGACCAACATCTTCCTTTCTTCACGGGTCCTTTGAATAGTTCTGATGATGCTCAACTTATACAAGACTGCACTCTCATGGTGCACCAGGAACTCCATCCCCTAGATGCGGGTGATCAACCACAGGTGTAAGTTGATATGGTTTTGGGTTGGCACGTGGATTCATTACACCGCCACCCAAACTCACGTGAGGTTGCATTTAAATCTGCCCACCGTCCTTTGTTACACTGCATTAATGCAGCACAGTCTCCAAGACCAGCCCACTCCCATAACAGCTATGGCGTTCTCTGGAAACTTCATTCTTGCTCTACCTCCCTTGCACTCACGCTGCTCCCCTATTTTTGCAAAGCCCAGCTCTCGAACCAGGGCGGGGAGACGTTGTTCCATTGTCTGCTGTATTGATATTGCGCCCGGTCTTCACATTTTGCAAAGCCCTCTTTGCACTCTGAGGCTCAATTTGCTCAATGCGAATTCCCCTTCTCTGAGAGAATGCCCTCTGTACATCCTTCAGACTCCCCTGCTCTCTCATACTTCCACCGCTCTTACCTAATCTATCTCCAGTCATTTTGTTGTTCGAAAGCTTCACTCTACTCGGAGGATAATGCCGCGCCTTCGCCAGTGTATGCGTTGTAGGAGAGGCAGCAGTCATGGACAATCCTCTCACCAGCCCTCCACGTCCATTACTGACTCCTCCTCCCCCCTCCTCTGATAATTTCATCGGTTGCTATCCTGAAACTAGAAGTGGTCGTGGGCGTGGGCGCCATGGGTAATCTCAATTCGAGCTGGGCTCTCCCCACATCCCTGCCTCTCAGACCATCTTCCCTGCACATTCCTAAACTGCCCAACTTCATTTCCCCTACTCTCTGAACAGGCCTACAGTCATTGCCACCATCACCATCGAGCTCAAGGAGGAACCACTCGGTTCGGATGCTGAGAAAACTGGTGTTGGGAAGGAGATGAGCGCTGTCGACAAGCAAAGCACTCCGCCTAATGCAGGTTTGAAGAGGAAGGCTCCCAGTTGCAGTGAACACTAAGACTTAGGCGACTTCAAGCGAAGCTACTCCAATGACCAGGACGACTTCAAGCGAGGCGACTCCAACGACATTGAAGACAAGCAGGCTAAGGTAGATGATTTGTATGCTTATGGTTGTCGTATCGTTGAAGAACCCCCATCCACTTCTCATGATACATAATCTGGTCAGAATTAGCAGTTTTTCTCTTCACAGTCTTTCGACGGAGTCATGTTACTCAGTGCTCTTCATGCTATCTTGTCTATGGTCTCAGTTTTTTGGTCATGATACTGTGTTAAAGGTCCAAGGCCAGTTTCCCCTGCGTGGGCGGCATGTTCTAGTTTGTCTAGCATGGGTTAATGGTCTAGTCTGTCTGGGATGTCTGGTAAACAATCTTCCAACAATTTTGCAGTGTAAGAATGCCGCTATTTTTGGCAAGTTCCGCTGAGGCCGGGGTCTCTTTGTAAAATTTTTGTTATATTAATAGATTAGTCAAATTCAAAAAAAAAACAAAAAACAAAAACAAAAACAAAAATAAAAACTTAACAATGCTTTTACCAATACATGATGGATAATTTCCTCCCCAAATATGTTATATATTATTTAGTAGGTGCTTTTATTTTCTATTTTATATTTAAAAGCATCCCAATGACCACACAGGAAAAAAGAAAGAAAAGCTTAACGATGCTTTTACCAATACATGATGGATAATTTCCTCCCCAAATATGTTATATATTATTTAGTAGGTGCTTCTATTTTCTATTTTATATTTAAAAGCATCCCAATGGCCACACATAAATTTATGAGAATTGAGGAGTGTCAAAGTTTGTTGTCGTGGCACCGTCTCGTACCAGTTGCCTACCAGATCTTCACTTAACCCACGTGACTTATTGTTTTCATCCAAGCCATCGGAAATGAAATCATGATGACAATGGTTCTCCAATATTTGCATAGATAGCGTAGGGGCCGCATTAGGCATTTGCAAATACAACTTTAGGTTTCCGTTGGGTGCCATTTTGATATATCGAAATCCTTTGATGGAATTATCAGAGAGTCTAAGAGAGAACCCATACATATTTCCTCATGTTTCCCGTGTGCACTCTCATGTCGTATTTCCATATTGTCGGTACTCGAGCAAGAGTATATCATCGAAGAAGGCGATAATGTTGCGATTACAACTTCTCAGGCATATTTCCTGAGCGTGTTGAACTCGAGAATATCGTAGGGAAAAATTGCGGTGCCAGTTGTGAGATCCTGCCACATGTTAAAAAATAGTCGTGAGATCCTGCCACATGGTAAAAAATGATTCGATAGAGGAGGACGAAAATGGAAGGATGTGATTGGCCAAATCTTCCACGACAGTTTAGGTTATCAAAACTATAAAGATTTAAGAAATTTTCTCAAACTGTTTTAATTCTCAATTAACATTTTCAATGATACTTTGTTTCTTTATGTAAAATGATTATACCTACTTTAATATCATGATTATATTATCCACACCAGAGAAAAGAGAGACATGTGAAAATAAATGTGAAATACATACAATGTGATTATTTTGAGTCATCTTTTAATTATTCTAAATTTTGAAGAATTTAAAGTTATCCAAAAATCCTAAAAGTTCTTGTGAAGATTCATATATATAGCATTATCGTGGTCCATTGTCAAGACTTGACAATGGACCAGAATAGTGGCTCTGAAACATTGACACTAAAAACTATATCTGTGAATCTTCCTGCAAATAATAACAACTCTAATCACATAAACATAAATATTGGGATTCTTGTGAACTCAATACAGTAAGAATTCTCTAAAACAATTTCATAATATTGATTTTTGTGTGATTAGAAAATTATATCATAATATTTTAAATTATATAATAATATTTTAAATCATAATTAAAATGATATGTTATACCAAATTTATATTCTATGGTATTATAAATACATAACTATGAATTATTGATAATATTAATTTTTTAAATTACATTATATATATATATATATATATATATATATAGTAAAGACTTCCTATAATGATTCATTCATTATTTGTTTTTAACACTAAAACCATAATATTAGAAAATTAAAAGCTAGAAAATCTAATTTATATTGTATTTTTCCAAGATAAATTGTCCAATTAGTTTATAGTAATGTGCTATTAATTTCAAAACCATTAGATAATAAAGTGCCGCTTTATGGAAAAAGCATGTCCACTTAGTTTTCTTTAATATTCTTAGGTATTACTCAAAAAGAATTATGATGTAATTTCCAAAATATGGGATGTCATTATAGAATGAACTTTCTAATTGTTGTGTCTTGCCATAGTTCAAAAGTTGTTGGACAAAAGAGGACAAAATTAAGCCTCTACTATTGGTTGAATGTGCCTAGCGAAACCCATCATAGGAATGTGCCCAGCTAAACCCATCATAAGAACACCTTCCCTGTAATTAAATATTTAGCTCCAAATAAAAATAAAAATTAATCTCACATGTATCAATTATAACAACTATAACAACTATGTTGAATAATAATAACACAACAATCACATGAATCACAATGTCAACTTTAACTTCACAATAATGATAATAGGTTTTTAAGATTTTAATACAATGTAGAATGAGATTTGTATAAATAAGACATTGAAAGAAAATTACACTCAAAATTTGTTTTAATTTTATTAATTTCTTCATTTTAGAATTGTTCAAACTAATTTCATTATATTCATTGAAATGAAAGTTATTTATAGAGAAATAAAATTATAGAAAAGCCAAGAGAAAAAAAATGTCAAATTAAAATTTAACAAGAAAAAAAACTATAATTAATGGAATTGAAATTGAAAATAAAGAAAAATACAAAGCCATTAAAAAAAAATAAAAAATAAAAAAATGCATATTCAAATTAAAAAGTAATAAAACTAAAAATAAAAAATTTGGTTTGTTATTATTATTATTTCTTCTTTAAACATTACCATCTTAAATTGAAAATATGGAGAAACAACTATAATTCATAGAAACAATAGAAAAAGGGAAAAAAAGAAAAATATTAAAGTTAAATAAAAAGAAATAAAACTAAAAACAAAAAATAATAATCAATAGAAAAATGGAAGTTACTAAACAACACCATAATAATACCTCAACGAATCATCTTACAAATATATAGATTTAAATTATAATGATAAATAAGAAAAAATAAATTCTCAATGTTAAACTATGGATAAGTAGAAAATTTATACAATTAAAAGAAACACTGTATAATATGAATATTTGAAAATAAAAATAAAAAAATATTTTCAATTTTAATAATTCAAAATTATAATTTTCATATAATTTATAAAAATTTAGAAAAGAAATTGTAAAAAATTTAATCGCCATTCATAATTATGATAATCAATACCTATTAATATATAATTTATAACAAATTATGATGCTGTAATATTATTAAGTTTCACAATAAAAAAAAATAATAATTTTGTTTTTTTCTCCACTCATTTTTTTCAAAGATGGCAATACCTATTATAACTTAGTTGTTAATGGATAATGTGGACAATTGAGATTGATTGTTATCTATAAATGCAAGTTGATTCATCAACATTATTTAAGGAAAACAACACTTCTTGAAAGGGACAATTTGACTCTTGCCAAATGCTTTTAGGTATGAATCAAGAAATATATTCGAGGAAGACTACCCCTTAGTTAATAAGAAATAGCTATAGGTCTTACTTAAGGACAAAATATGGTCATTTTAGTCTTAATTATTAAAGGTGTTTTAAACCTAAATAAGGGGTAGTCCAACTGATAGACAAAATATTTTTTGGTCGAGCTTGATAATACAATTTTTAGTAAAATTGTGATTTCCTATTGTTTAAAATGCACTTTTGAATGCATAAACATATTCAACACCCTAAAAAGTCTTCGAGGCAGTCGATATTTGGAGATTAAACAACTTAAACTTGTGGTTTTTAAAAATATCTATCGAATTTTACACAAAATTAATTGGAAAAAATGTTCAGAAAAATACCATTAGATTACATGCCTAAATAATGTTTGCAAAAAAAGTCAATATCCCTTATCATCACTGTTTTAGCTACTTCTAATAAGATCACATGCTTTTTAATAATGTATAACTTTAATCCCATGTGATAATGCTAGAAGGGTAGACACCTTGTGGATAGAGGTCTACTTTAGTGTGCCTCGACACCTCGACACTTGCTAAGTCACAAGCTATTGGTATTTGACTCACAAGTTTTTGACTATACTCTTGAGTGATAATGATAGTCAATGAATTTGATCTAAAGCTTAGCCTAGATCACTCTCATGAATAATTGATTCCCATGGTTTTAAAAACATATAACCTTAATCCCATACATGAAATCAAATACTACCTCGATCATAATTTCCAATTAAAAAAAAATAATACATTATAATCCAACTAATAATAAATTTATAAAATGATTATTCTTGGGAGTTGTCTTTAGTACGACTTTTTGAAGTTTTAGGTACCGGAATCCGGTGAAAATTTTTGAGGTAAAATCTTGGTTTTTGTTATTCAAACTAGTTTTTTAACTCTATATATGGATTCAACACTCTCAAAAACCTCTAGGGCACTTTGATTGTGCAAAGTTAGCAATCAAAACTCTCTTTTCAATAAATTCCTGCCGGAATTTAGAGAAATTACACCGTACAAAGTCACCGTAAAAGCCTTCAAAAAGTCGCACTAAAGACTACTCGTTATTCTTATAGTAAAATAAAAAATTATATTCAAATCTCAAAAAAAGGGATGAGAAAATATGCCATGTTCCTATCAATTTTTTTTTTGGGTACATTAATAGTAGGATTTATAATGGAAGTTGTACATATACTGGGTTGGTTCATTTGCCACTTTGGAAAGTGAATCAATAACAAAAACGTAGAAGTTGTTAGACCATTTTTTCTTTACCAGTTTGTCTATTAAAAATACAAAAAAAATACTACTCAAGTAGTTACAATTAGACTTCTAGAGTACAATTATGGTGGAGAAGAAACAAGAAAACATAATTTGTGCATTTTGGAAATCATTCAAAAGTACGTTGACTAAAACACTGAACATTTGGCTTGGAGTTTGCTTTGACTCTACAAACCTTAATACATGAGCATTTTTAGCTAATGATTTTTTTTGTAAGCTATTCTAATTCTATTGATTAACAAAATATTTTACAATGCATTGTTTGAGCTGAGGAATTTATCCAATTCTTGATCTCAATTGTGTCTAAAAATTCAAAATGAGGGGCTGCCCATGGCAGGGAAACCAACCCTTTAATTGTTTGGAAAATCTTGAAGCATCTACATTCGCTAAAACACTATATAAAATTGAAAAAACTATAGATAACAGTGATGTCCATAAGTGGACTGAGGTGCAAAAACCTTCAGTCTTTGCATGCTTCCCCATGCTGGTCTGCATCAGGTGCCGATGGTTCCTCCTCAGTCACTGGACACTCGTAAATACGAGCAATTTCCTCCTCCTCCTCCGTGAAGACATAAGGTTCTGGCTCCATCAGCTCACCTCTCTCATCGCACTTGCGCCAGCCACCTACAGTGTAATGCCAAAGATTAGGGATGTACAAGGAGGACGCCTTGATAGGCAAACGTTCTAGCTTCTTGGGCGGAGGTGTTACAGAACGGGGAATGGTGGATTTGCGGTATTTCCGCTTGGTCCTGGGCTGGGGCGACATGAAGGGCTCAACGAACGGGATGAGGGAGGTAGCGGCTGGAACCGAAAGAGCTAAGGGAGCAGAGGAGATGTCAGTGGTCAGGGCTGCAAATTGAGTGCATGGAGCGGAGGAGGGTTCAACATCTGAGATAAAATGTCTATCAACAGAGGCTCTGGTCAGCCTGGCAAGGAGGGCGCCCCTAGTGCTTCCTCTACGATACTTCTGTCTCTGCCTAGGCGTTCATGGAAATGTGAGCACAATAGGAGACTGGATTGAGGTGTTGATGGGACCATCCCTTCTTAAACTCTGCGATTAATCAATAATTAATTTGTGATTAATGTGGTGATTGTGATTATCAGATTCTCGGTGATTTTGTAATTGATATTTTTTTGATTGTTGATTAATTTCTTGTACTTGTGGTTGGTGTGAGGAGGACACCTGTCCCGTCCTCGGAATTCGCAATCTCACCCTTAGCTATGCGCCTAACCTCTGTTCACTTAGCATTTTACTTTGTTCTCTGGTGACTGCAAGGGTTTTCGACTGTTTCTCTGCGATTATGGTGGTTTGTTTTAGTGGCGCTTTGACCTGTATGTGGCCACGACTCCTGCTCTATTTACTGGGCTATATCTACAATCTTTAACCACCACTTTGCTCTGCTAGCTGGATTCTGTTGGTGTAATGGCTTTGTTTGTATTTCTTGCTTCGTCAATGAGCTCGAGGGTTTTGAGACTTGGTTCTTTGCTGTTTGCAAATGGGCTCCTCTGCCCTGAAAGTTTTGTGGGTGCTATTTATGGTTGCTATCTCTTGAATGCATTTGTTCTTATACTGTTTATCCTCTCGCCGTATGCGTTTTGCTGTTTAACTGGTTATTTGTTTGTGGTATGTGAGGTCACAGCCATAAAGGAACTGGGCATTTGACCTCAACTCGTTGGTTTCACAGTGGTAAGTCCTCTTTCTCTGCTTTAGTTTTTCAGTTGATTTTCCTGGTTATACTAAGGAATTTGCTCCTTCGTGAGCAGGGTTCCCTTGCTAGTTGGCGACCAGTCAAATCCTTCCTCCAGTTCGACGCTGCTCTTTTGGTAAGCATAGGCTTACAAACCCTCACCGTTCATTTCTTTGTCGCAGGGTTTTAACTTTCTCGCAATTCTAACATCTGGGTTTGTCTTTGCAGGTGGTTTGTTGGGTGCTCCAGCTGTGGTCTTCGGCTCTGCTGTTACTAGCCCAAACGGGTAGGGTCTTTTCCTCTAGTCACTTCTAGCAATTAAGGTTTTGAGTGTATGAGCCTCGGCTCCCCTATCAGTCGTCTTCTGTGTTGATTTCTTTGTTAGTAGTTTGGTATGGATACTCTTTTGTCTGTAAGTGGGTTTGGGATCTATATGTGGTCGTGGCTCTTAACTTGCCAGTCAGGGTTTCTTTGTCTTCGGTCTTGGTATTCGCAGCTGGTTGTAGGGTTTCAGTATTGGGGTTTCGAACACATTTCCTTAGTCGAACATGCAATATATTTAATCATATATTTGGACTGCAACGATTTTTTTTGGCATTTGTAATAAACTACTTGGATAATGCTCGAAAGGAAAATGTATTGTTTCAGTTTGAATGATACCTGTGATTTTCTTTGCCACAACGCTCAACGTGTTTCTATGACTGTAGATATTTGTCGTTAATGGATGTCTCGGCTCTTGTCTGTAGCCTCATTCATATGCATCGATGTAGTCACTCCCACTTGCTCTCGGCTGTTTCTTAAATGCCTATAAAAAGAATTATTCTGCCAGTTCTTGCCACTATTTATGAATGCATTCAATTATGAATATAGAAAGAAATGTATTTTGCTACGAATGGATTTAGATGACTTTTCAAAATCTCTTGTATGATCCTTATTCATTTTCTGCTATGATGGAATCCCCCCTTACAAATGTCTCATTTTTTCCCTTTTGTATGATTTTTTGAACAGTTTTAGAAACTGTCAACAATTACATGAAGTTACATTGGATAACTGTTAATTCCCATTCACCTAAATTCTGTACTTAATTTTAAAATAGTAACTAAAAAGAAATTATAATGAAATTAAAAAACATAACTTGTTGTTAAGTACTAAATGCTAAAAACTAAGGAAATCTAAAGAAAAACTCAGGTACAATGACCTGTAAACCTGTGAGACAAACACTTTTGTATTTGTTCACCCTGAGCTGGATGCTCCTGCATCAGGGGCAGAGAGCACACCAAGCCGTGAGGGAGAGCCGCAACAGAGCTACACTGGAGAGTAGGGGGAAGAATGCGAGGGAGAGCACGGTGCATAGGATTTATGGTCGTGCCTCTCTGATTGAGGCCCTAACTGTCTGTCACCTGCCTCATTAAACCCATTAACTGATATCTGCTACAATGTGGTGAGGGTGACCTGCCATGATGCCGCCATTCCTTTGCATGTTGCTTTATTGTGCACCTTGGGGTGGGCTAGTCATCGTGTCACCCAGATCTGGGAATTTTTGGCTAATGTTATGTTCTTGGCATTTGCAGTTTTGACTCATAGTTGCAATTCATCCAACTGTAAGAGAATTTCATGGTAAACCTCATTAATTTCCAGCAACGCCTTGCCTACTACTATCATCATCTATCAATATATATCAACTATTCATAGGTACTTGATATCCCTAATTTTGGCGCTTCTAATATTATGTATCCAATTTCCCATCTCCTCGTCTATATCTACATCAAGAAGGAGCTAGTGTTCCATCCTCACAACCTCCTTCGTAGTTTCAATTTCCTCTTGGATGTTGACAAAGTTTGTTCCTAATAAGTCTCTGCAAACTCCATTGCCTCTTATCAAGCATTGGAATGCACGAGCCCATCACACCCTCATCTCCCCCACACCCTTACCTTCCTCTAGAGTAATTTTCAAAAATGATAAGACATAAATGAGTGATTAACCCCAAATTACCTATTACCATAATCAAGTTGTTGCTCCTAGACTTCATTACCTCAACATATAACAAATGGTAGTGCAAAAATACCAACATATTTAGGAGCCCACTGTATCTTTATCTCCTTCAACTCGAAAAGAGAAATAAACCTATGAAATGACCCAACACTACTTCCCATTATTCTCCTTAACTTCATTACCTCAACATATAACAAATGATGGTACTAAAATACCAACAAATTTAGGAGCCCAGTGTATCTTTATCTCCTTCAACCCAAAAAAAGAAATAAACCTATGAAATGACCCAACATTACTTCCCATTATTCACAATCCTTCCTTATACACAAAAATCACAAACATTTAAGTAATATTACCCCCCTCTATCCTCAATATCATTACAAAGCCTAACTCACTCTTCCGTGACGTCATGATTACTAAAGACTTCACATTTCACATTCCTCATTATAACGTACATTAGACAAAGCAGCTATAAACTACACCATTTTCACCTCAAACTAAGAGCTAAATGAAAAACGTACATTAGACAAAGCAGCTATAAACTACACAATTTTCTCCTCAAACTAAGAGCGAAATGAAAAATGTTATGTAACATGAGTATACGACAACACCCTTGCTGGAGGTTCTCTTACCAACCTCCCTATCCCCCCAATAAAAACCCTTCTTTATGTTGTGGAAAAAACATGGAAAAAGCTAACTTTACTCTCCCTTAACCCTTCTTTATGTTGTGGAAAAAACATGGAAAAAGCTAACTTTACTCTCCCTTATCTTGTGGAGAAACATGAAAAGCTACTGTCCCCCCAATAAAAACCCTTCTTTATGTTGTGGAAAAAACATGGAAAAAGCTAACTTTACTCTCCCTTAACCCTTCTTTATGTTGTGGGAAAAACATGGAAAAAGCTAACTTTACTCTCCCTTATCTTGTGGAGAAACATGAAAAGCTACTGTCACCACGTACACGCGTTCGCCAACGGAAATTCTCTGTCCTTTGAATATTAATAAATTGGACGTGAAGAATATTAAAAGAAAATATCGGATCAGTAAATCTTGAAGAATATTAAAAGAAAATATCAGATCAGTAAATCTTTGGCATCTCTCATGAACCGATAGAATAAATAATTCCGTTGGGAAGAACTTGAAGATCAAGTCAGCCTTTAACGCATCAAAAGATTTTGATAAAGCATTTGTGACGAGGGATCGGATGCACCGAGGGACCTTTCCGAATCTTCGTTCTTTACTGTAAGGTCAGGGTTCGAATCTCTCGTCCTTTTGTAATTTATTACTCATACTGTTCGTTGTTTTCTCTGAGGTCGGTGCATTTACAGGGTTTCACATCTCAAATCTCTTATCCTGCAATGAATTTGAAAATAGTTCAATGCTCTGCTCTTTCCTCTTTCTATTTTTTTTTTTGTTTTTTGTTTTTTGTTTTTTTGTTTTTTGTTTTTAAGGTTAGGTCAGAATTTAGAAGTAATTTACATTCTTTTTCCTGCTCTCCTAAGTCAGGGTTTTCAATCTTGTACCTTTTATGAAGGCGTGGAATGCTATGATTTTATGTGCTATGCTTTAAAATTTCAGCTTCAGATCTTTTGGCTTAAAATGATTCATTCAAATGGTTGCTGTTATGTTTGTTGAGGTTAGCGGTAGCTCTTATATTTTCGGGGGTTCAAATCTGGTAAGCTTTAATGGATTCTTTTGATCTTTTTTAAGAAGTTGCCTACAGCAACATCCTCTGCCCTCAGGGCGTGGATTTACTCTGGTTTAGGTGGGAGGTTTGAGGGTATATATTCTTCTGAAAGCTATGTTCATGATATCTGCGTTGCTCATGAACATGCCAACGTTTTAGACCGAATGAAACATTGACACAATCATGAGCAATGTGGATGATCTTGAAAATAGCTTTGAGAATGATTTCTCCTGCAGAAGTATAAAATCAGGTATTTATTCTGCAAAATTCACCTTGGACTTGCACATGGCCTCATTCCTTTTTGACATGCCATTCGCTGGGCAGGTCACAACGAGAATGACAGCCTGGCCAATGTGGATGATCTTGAAAATAGCTTTGATAATGATGTCTACTGCAGAAGTATAAATTCAGGTATTTGTTCAGCAAAATTATCTCGGACATGCACATGGCCTTATCTCTTTTTGACACGCCATTCGCTAGGCAGATCACAGCGAGAATGGGAGCCTGGCCAATATGGATGATTTTGAAAATAGCTTTGAGAATGATGTCTACTGCATAAGTATAAAATCAGGTATTTACTCTGCAAAATTCACCTTGGACTTGTACATGGCCTCATCCATCCCTTTTTGACTTGCCATTCGCTGGGCAGATCACAGAGAGAATGGCAGCCTGGCCGACGGCTTAATAGTGTGCTAATCATACTAGGTCCTTTTGGTTAGATTATTTATTTCATGTATTTTTTATTTTGTGCTTGTCAGCTTGGCCATTCGGATCTCTCGCTTTAAGATTTTTCTTTTCCCTTCATATAAATTCAAAGTTTTATCTTTTGGCGGAGGTTGCTCTTTACATGTTTTGTTTGAGGTCAATGTTGAATATCGACCTTTAAAATGAATTTCTGTTAATGACGAGGTTTTGAAATTTTTTTTTTTTTTTAAAATTCTTTTTAACTTCACAGTTATGATCTTTTTGGGAGGAAGTGCTCTTTGTTTGTGTTATTTGCAGTTTTAGGTCAAACTTGAATTTCTACTTCTAAAATGAATTTCTGTTACTGAAAAGGTTTTCCGGTGATGCCAGGGGCTTGAGCCTGGTGACTGGTCTGCGCTGTGATTGTAGAGGCTTATGTTGTTGATTTACGGTAAGGATATTCTATATTGTTAGTATTTGAAATATGCTTATATTTTCTTTTGCAGATTGGGAAAATTTTTCTTGGAAGCTCTACCTTTGAATGGAGATGCCAAATTTGTTTTGATATCTGCTGTAGTTGCAAAGCTTTACATTCTTGTGGATATAATCTAGGTCACATATATGAAACTGTGATAGAACAACTAGTGATTCTCCTCCAAAATGATTGTGTGAATGATGGAAACAAATTCTAGGCATTTAAGGTGATTTTGGTACAATGGCATGGTTTTGAGTGTGTAGGGGAATAAATTTGAAAGGCAGAGTTGGGTGCGAAGGGTTGTTTTGAATGTACCATGCAGATTGCTAGATCAATAATAGCGATACATTTATTTGAAAAGAAAATCAGGAAAGCATCAGACCATAAAATCGAAAAGTCTTATAGATCATGCCTTATTATGGCTTCCTTCTGTGGGTAAATGAATGTTTATGATTATGGGTCCTAGTGATTTTTTCAGGCAAAAAATGTTCTTTGCTTCTTACCATCATTTACCAAGAGGGAAGTTTATTGACTAGGAGGTTTATAATGTGATCTCACCTTCTCAGGGTTGTTTTGATTGTACATGCAGATTACTAGATCAATAATAGTAATACGTTTCTTTGAAAAGTAATCAGCAAATCATTAGACCATAAAATAAAAAACTTTAATAGTTTATGCCCTATTGTGGCTTCCTTCTTTGGCTAAAAGAATGTTTATGTTTATGGGTCCTAGTGGTCTTTTAAGGCAAATGCTTTGTTTCTCCTAATCTTCTTACCATTTTACTAGCAGGTAAGTAGGTACGTTTCTTGACTAGGAGGTTTGTAAGGTGTTAAAGTTTCAGCACGGTGAACGGATCTTCACTGTTAACTTTTGATATCCTAATCTGGGAAACTAAAGCTGTGAAACCTATCAAAACAGCAGATAAAGGATCCCACATCACTCGTTATTACCTCTACAGAAGAAAAGATTTACAGCAGCTGGCTAATCACTCACTCAAAGAAGAATTAAATGAATATAACAGGAGTGCCATCTTCTCTTTGTAAAAAAGGCCGAGGGGCTAATAATGGATGTGTGCTAAAAACATCAAATTTTACAGTGTCAAACTTTAATTCTAGGTGGCTAGGATAGAATGCCTTGATGCATAAATAGAATCCTCATGCACATTCCCTACTACTCTCCTGGTGCACTATGCCTATCTAAATCCGATCTGCATGTAAAGACGAAAATAACAAATCTGTCTATGGTTAGCTCATTATATCTAGACATTCCAATTTCCATTTGAAAGGAATAGATTTATTGATTATGACTCAACTTCAATATGTGATTTCTAAAATGAATTAGAATTGGGTGCTTTTTGTAGTTGCACGTGGACTCCTAAAGTCTACACAAATCTGAAACCAATCATGTTTCTCAGGGCAAATAAAAATTGCTTATTATCTATCCAACTAGTTTTTTGTGAATAACTGAGACTGTTGAATTTTTCTACAAGATTCACAGAAGAATACAATTTTCTGCCAGATAATTACTTCCTAAAGATTTTCATACAGCATCTATGTCACTGTTATCGTTGAGCAATTACACTTAAGAAAATATCAACAGTAAATGCAGCAGAAACAATAAAGATCATAAAAAGACAGCCATGCACAATAGCGACAATATTTTTACCCTGGGAAACCCAACCTTGGAAGAAAATTTAACAACTTTTCATTAGGAGAAATTATTCTTCAGCAAGGTTTACAAATCAGTGATTTGTCTAGAAATCTGTGCCAATATCCAAATCAAGATACCAGTCAAACCTGGTCAATCTCCAGCAAGTCAATGCTAGTAAAACCAGCCAAAATATCAGAAATTCAACACTGGTCAACTTGGCCGGGTCAACCTTCCTGTGGTCAAATTTCAGCCCTGTGGTCAACTATTGTCAACCTTGCGATCAACTATGTTCAACCCTGCGATCAGCTGTTGTATGGATTTTGCTCAAATTGCAGTCAAATCAGCTCGGTCAAATAGTCAAACTCAGTCAACTGTTGTGGTCAAATTCATCTTTTTGTTCACATGTGTGACTGTCCAAGAATGCTGTTCAAACTCATCCAAGAACTCGGTCAAAGACTCCTTCACACGTGCGGCCAAGAGAGAGATAGAACGATGATCTCCAAAACAGACTTTTTCATGCTCATACTTGCTCTTCTCGTTGGTGGAAAAAATGAAATGTCACATCATCTAGATATACTAGTTAAATGGGGTGAAATAATTGAAGGGACACATCCCTTCACCCTCCTGGGATGACTTGACTTTTCAGGGCGGACTTGTCATTCAAAAATCAATTTTTTATTTTAATTCTTCAGAATTCTTCTAGTCTGACTTAGGCAGGCAAGAATACCTCCCAATGCTACACTAAAATATCAACACTCCCTTTTAGCGAGGGAGGTATTCTCCTTGGCTGCAACATATTTTCCTTAGCTGAAATTTCTCTTCCACAAGAAAAGCTCATGAGCTTGCTATGTTGATGTAGTGTCTTTTCACATGCACATCTATAGATCACTCCATCCTGGAGTAGGCAATGTGTTTCCTCACATGCACGTTTAGAGATCACTCCATCTTGGAGCAGGCAATGTGAGTGTCCAGGGCTATTTACCCTTGGCCAAACAACATGGCCCAGCCAAATCCCTTAGGAGAGGATCTGCCACTGGACCATTCACCCCTGGCCAAGTCGACATGGCTCAACCAAAGTCCTTTATGGCTTCTCAAAAGAAGATATATACAATCATACATTTGCCTTGGGACATTCACCCCTAACCAAATCAGCATGGTTCAGTCAAATTAGCATGACTACTTAGGTGAATGTATGTTAAAATTGGCAATTGGGGCCAAACTCCACCTTGGACAACTCATGATGGAGATGATATTTTTATTGGATTCCTCTTTTCGAGAGGTCCAAGATTGATCTAAAGATCATCTTATTCGGACAAGCGGAAGTATGATTTTGTATTTATTATTCACACGTGTGCGAATTGTCATGGTCAGCCTCAGTCAAATGTAGGCTCATGCTCCACACCCTCAACGATTTGTATAAATAGGAGTGACCTTCTCCTCATTTGGACATCATCACTCATCTCATCATACATCTCTCTCTCTCCTCTCTTAATTGGTTCGTATAGCTTGGAGTAGCCTCTCTCTACTTTGCACGTGTGAACAAAAGGATGAATTGCAAGAGCTGATTGCAGGTTGAATTTCAGAGAAACATGGCAGTGTTGACTAGCGTTGACCAAGGGTCATTTGACCTTCGTTGACTTCAGTTTTGAGGCAAAAAGTCTTGCTTGGAGGACATTTTGGAGCTACTTTGACCAACGTTGAATTTTTTGTTAGGGTTGTTGTTAACTGCTGATTTTGTCAGGACCGTTTTGGGCAAGTAAATTTGATTTTTACTCTCTCTCTCTCTCTACTTAACTATTGAAGAATAATAAGAAGAATTGATCGAAGGGTTTTCCCCACATTGGGGTTTTAACCTTTGCATCCACCACATATTGTGTCCTCTTGTCTTGGCTTGTATTTTGCATTTTTTTTATGTTCTATCTGCATTTACTATCAATGTGATTGCTAAATTGGAAATTGATATTGGGCTACTAAGGAACACTGAAGTAAATTGTGCTAAGCATAGATCAGACCATTGTTATCTAAAATTAACGTGGTATCAGAGCCCGGGTGAAGACAAAGCCGAAGCTAGAGAGAGAAAAGCAATCACTAAGATCTGTTGGACAAGGACAAAAAGGCCTTCTCCTCCATGAATTTCACATCCCTACGCACTACAACTTTCCTGCTCTCTGGAGCATAAATGCGGTAAGCCTTTGCATTCTCACTGTATCCTACCAGATATCCCTTTTTTGCAGTCATATCCATCTTCTTCCTCTTTTCATGGGGCACATGAAAATATGCCGTACTGCCAAAGATCCTAAAGTGGCTCACTTTAGGCTTGCTGCCAGTGAAGACATTTCCTGGAGTGATATTTCCCAATGTGTTGTGAGGAATCCTGTTTTGAACGTAGACAACTGTATTACAAGCTTCAACTCATAGAAATTTGGGCATGTCTTGATCATACAACATCGCCCTTGCAACCTCGACAATAGTTCTATTTTTATATTTTTGCTACACCATTCTGCTTCGGATATATGGAGCGGTCCACTCTCTATTGATACCTTCCGTTGTGCAGAACCCTATGAATTCCTTATCATTGTACTCTCCACCATTGTCTGAACGCAACACCTTGATCCGCTTTCCTGTTAGATTTTCTACTAGAGCTTTAAACTCTTTGAAACGACTGAAGACTTCGTCCTTGGTCTTCAGAAAGTAGATCTAGGTCTTTCTGGAATGGTCATCAATAAAGGTGATGAAATATTTGGCAACCCTATGAGCTCTAGTGGACATTGGTCCGCAGATATTCGAGTGTATCAAGCCCAACACGCTCTTAGCCCTATTGCTGCTTCTCTGATATGCTGCCTTGGCATACTTTCCAAATACACAACCTTTGTAGACATTGTCTCGCTTGGTGTTCAGTTCTGGAACTCCCGTGACAGTGTTCTTGAGAATCTTTAACGCCCCATGAAGCAAATGTCCCATTCTTTTGTGCCATAGTTCATTCAAGTCCTTCTCATCAGTGCTGCCTATTAGTGCCATTAGAGATTCGAGCTGTAACTTATAAAGTTTGTTGCTCCTAACTTTGATATGTGTTTTCTTATTCCAACTTGGGTGTTTGACGTATACCTGTTGCCAATGAAGCAAACGCCATAACCTTTGTTTTGAAGTTGAGACATCGAGAGTAAGTTCATCCCCAAACTAGGCACATGCAGCACATTAGTGGCCCGAAGCTTATTTCTAGCCTCCATTTGAAATACTACGGTACCTCTTCCAATAGGGGTACAATTTGTTTTATTACCCATGGTGATTTTAAAGTTCATTTGCTCTTCTCGGTAGTTTGAGAAACATTCCCCTACTCCTGTCATATGAGAAGAAGCCCCATTGTCAATGTACCAGACTTTAGGAGAAGCAGTGCTTGACACACAAGCAACCTCTTCTTCCAGTCTGGATGCCAAAACAGAAACATTGTGATACATCTGTTCTTCCAGGCTTCTCTTCCTCTTTGGAGAACCGTGTGAGCCCTTCTGATTTGTACCTGCAATGTTAGATTTACGTTCACTAGTTGATTCTCTGTTCTTGTTACTCATTTCTAGCTCTGATACCATGTGAAAATTTCAATCTAGAAATATACAGTTGCAGTGATAGATTTATTTCTCCTACTTATTACTTTGATAAGTTATTTACATAATTCTATCAGTGAATTTTGAAATAAATACTACTGCAACATTTACGATTACATTTGCAGAGAAAAGAACAGTAAGAAACATAAGCATAAGAAACAATCAAATGTACACACTTCTTTTTGGCCAATTGTCCTCGGAAAAACCCAATGTGAGAAAATCGGTGCAACAGATGAGGGTTTATATATTATTCTTTAGCAAATGAATTCTTTACAAGGAATACATTGGCAGTTACATTTATAAAACACCCAAGACAAAATTCCCCGAACCTCCCGAAGATTTTCTGACACTTGGAAGACCCTCTGTCTTCGTATGCGTCTCTCTGCATGCTTCTCTGCACAGTCCCTGCACTGAACTGCATCACTCTGCGTGGGCTTTGCTTGGGAACACTGCGCTGCCTTCTATGTCCCTCTGCATCCCTCTGACCTCATACTCGGTCACTGTTGACTCCCTCTTCTCCTTCTGCCTCTACAACTCTTCCTCTGAAATCAAATTCTATTCCTTCAGAATCGATTTCCTTTGGGTTACTGAGTGTGTGCCTGACTTACTTTCCAAATGACCCTCAAGCCTTCTTTTATAATCTTCTCATTGATGAATCAATGACCCAGATTAGAAGTCTAATCAATGGCTAAGATTAAAACTTGACTTGATCTTCGTTTTCTAGAAGATTCACACTCTGTCTTATTAATACCCATTAATTATTTAATTTACATAAGTTTAGACTTAGGGTCTACATTAAAGTAATTAATTATTTTAATTAGACATGAACCGAGTGGAATTTCCACAAACGGGTTCTGGGTTCTTTGGAATACCGATGTCCAAGCCTCCTCACAAATTTTGAGACTTGTAACACTTTACGATGCTAAAAAAATTAACATATTTCTTGCTAAACTAGGAAATCATAGCCAATCCCAAGTTGAAGCAGCACCCCGAGGTGCTGTTTTTGTCCTCTGCACTCTTGACCCAATCTAAATTAGTATATCCTTGCAACCTCACTTCACCACCCGAGACATATCTCAAACCATATTCCTACTGTACCACACATGTAACTCAACACATGCTTCGTTGCATGCCTTGGCTCAACCATAATCTTCCTAGCTTCCTTCACTGGATCCATCATCACAATTGCTTTTTGGTCACCTTGATTGGGCGCTCCCTCTAACATTGAAGTAGATCCTCCTGTGGCAATACTGGATGCCCCCTCTGCCATTGATGCTCCCTTTGTCACTAAAGCGTATCCTGTTGTTTGGCATGTCCCCTCATAGAAGGCATATTGCTCGTAGAGACTTGTCTTTGAGCATCTAATCTAACAATCTCAATTGATGACATCTTCTTGGTAGACTGCTCCTTCCATTTTTCTTAATGAAGCACATATACTTGATAAGAATAGATATATATTATTAAATACTGAATGATTATTACAATTGTGGGAGGCCCCTGGCTTCAATATTGCCTTGGGTGCCTCTTGGTGAATGGGAATGATCTTTGATCATACCCTTTGCCTAATTAACTAATAATAACAAACTGATTAGGTTTTACATAACATTGGCTTCCTCTTGAAAAGATGCTTTGTCCTCAAAGCATACGTAACAACGGGTGCTGTTGACGAAACTGTTCTGTCTCCCAAGAAGCTTCTTCTTCTTGTAAGTCCTTCCTCTTGATCAAGTATTTTTTGAGTACTCGTGATTGCAACTTCTTTTCCCTGATGGAGATGATACCTTATGGTTCTAGAATGACCCTTCCTTCGTCATCTAAAGTCGGAAGTGTTGTTTGTGCTGATTGATGTTCACCAAGTGCCTTTATAAGGCAGGATACATGGAAAACGTTGTGCAACACGACTTTTATCAGGGAGGCTTAAATTGTATGCTACTTGGATGATCTTGGTATGGTCCATAAAATCTTGGTGCCAATTTGTTTTTTCCCTTTTGTTTTAAGGGCAACTGCTTGTAAGGTTGAAGTACAACAAATACCCATTCTCCAACTTCAAATTCTCTCTTTGTTCTATTTCAGTCAACTTGCTGCTTCATACGATTTCTTGCATTATTTAGATTTTCTTTTAGAGTTTGGACGACTTATTGGGTTTCTTCTAACTGGTTAATAGTTGGAAGTTTTGTCTTGATGATAGCAAAGTCCTTCCATTTCGGAGGTTCGTAACTGTACAAAGTTTGAAATGGAGTCATTTTCGCTGATGTGTGGTAAGTAGAATTGTACCACCATTCAACGAGATGTAACCACTGGACCCACTTATTTTGTTTGTCTGTGGATTAACAACGTAGGCAGGGTTCTAAAAATTTATTGACAACCTCTGTTTGGCCATCTGTTCAAGGATGGTAGGTTGAACTCATGTTGAGGTAGGTTTCTATATGTTTGAAAAATTCCTTCCAAAAATTATCCTTAAATTTGGCATCTCTATAGCTCACAATGACCTTGGGAAATCCATGTAATTTGTAAAGATTTTTGCAAAATATCTCAACGATTTGTTTTGTTGAGTTTGATTTCCTCATTCCAATAAAGTGAGGATACTTGTGAGTCTATCGACTACTACAAGAATTTTATCCTTAACATCAGACACAGGTAAACCTGATAAAGTCCATTGATATGTCCTCCCATTTCTGATTCGGGATATTTAAAGGATGAAGTAGTCCAGGTGTCATAATATTTTCATTTTTATTCCTCCGGCATTTTTTGCATTTTGCTACATATTTTTGAATATCATTACCCATTCCCTTCCAAAAGATTGACCAGCATGCATTATAGTAGGTTTTAAAGAACCCTACATGTTCGACTGACAATGAATCATGCGACTCTTTGAGAATCTTGGCTTTAAATTTGGAATTTGAATTCAGGTAAATTCTTCCCTTATACCATAGAATATCGTTCTTCCATTCAAATTTCCTAGACACAAGGATAAGTTTGTGGTCACCTCAAAATGGCTTTACAAAATCAAACATGGAGCTGATGGGAGTGCTGAGAAGTTCAAGGCCAGGTTCTTTGCTCAAGGCTTCTCTCAATAGGAAGGAGTGGACTATGATGAGATATTTGCACTGGTTGTTCGATACACCACTATTCGATCTATCATCGCTCTTGTTTCCTCTCAAGGATGGAGACTCACATTGATTTGGAAGCCTGATTGACCGACAGCCCCAGATTTACAAGCCTCCCACTGCGCTGCACAGTCACTGCGCAGTCTCTGCGTCACATCTGCGTGGGGACTGTGTGGCTTTTGCGTCATTGGTCTTCTACTGGCTGGATCTGCCCTTCTGGCCTCTTCCGGTCTCACACTCTGGCTCTTCGGCACTGGATTTGGCTGACCCTCAAGTGAATCTCGAATTTCCTTGAGGCTACAGCGCTACCTCTGCGTGGGACTGCGCTAGCTCTGCTACGCTGCCTCTGCTGATCTTCTCTTTGCCTTCTCTGCTTTGTATTCTCTGGCTCAAGAAAACTTCCAA
The DNA here is from genome assembly GCA_034641835.2 of Pinus albicaulis. Classification (NCBI taxonomy): domain Eukaryota; kingdom Viridiplantae; phylum Streptophyta; class Pinopsida; order Pinales; family Pinaceae; genus Pinus; species Pinus albicaulis. Next base: position 1,419,937,988 of record CM076581.1, on the reverse strand, counting down.
CTGTATTTACTGCCTCTCACTGCAATCACGAATCACTTAGATCTAATTTTCGTCCGAGCACTGCTTCGTAAAAAAAATTCGATCTCTAGATCCTCTTGGTGTATCTTACAAATGACCCTCAAGCCTTCCTTTATAGTCTTCTCGTTGACAAATCAACTACCGAGATTAGATCTCCAATCAACGATTAAGATTAAATTAGAATTGATTTGTTTTTTTTGAAAGTTTCATCCACAGTTTACATTAATACTGATTAATTATTTTAATTTCCTAAGTTAGACTTAGGGTCCTCATTAAGATTAATTATATTTTCTTATAAAACTGTTTCTGGAAAGAATGTCCCAAAACGATTTTGGGTTATTTGTAATGCATGTGTAAAAGCCTCTCCACAAAATTTGGGGCTTAGAGCACATTCGATGCTACCAAAAATCAACACTCCCTCTTAGTGAGGAATGTGCTCTAACAAATATGCTCTGCTGCACACTGCTCTGACTCTGAAGCATCTCCCTCTGCACTGATGATGTCTGACATGCCGCCCCTGCAACGATCAACACTGCATCCGTACTACAACTCCCTCTCAATTGCTGCATCTACTGCTAGCACTACCACTGCTAACTCTGCACTGCAACTCAACTGTTGAGAGAAGCAACTAAAAACGTCCAAAACTCTGAACAAGTGTTCAGGATGCATCTCGGTGCTGAAAACATTGACTGCTGATAGCTATTGCGTTGTCACTCTACTGCACTGCGCTACTGCTGCTATGCACTACGCTGTGTTGCTGCAACTTTGCTCTGTGTTGCTCAGAAGTTGGCGCTGCTATTCACTGCAACTGTCGTCTCTGCACTGCTCTGCACCGACTGAAAAATCCTCCAACCTGCTACTACCGAATATGTGCACACGTAGCAAAGTTGTGATCCGAGAGGTGAACTCCTCCATGTTCCTGCCCAATTGCAGTTTTGCTGAACTACAACACAATGTCACCCCATCTTCATCCTGGAGATGCATGAGCACTCATGGAATACTCACACTCATCGAACTTCGCGGTTGCAGCCTTCGGATCATGCTTCTCGTCCTTGTCCTTATGCTTCAAAGGACATTGGGAAGCATAGTGACCAAGTTCACCACACTTGAAGCATTTGTTCTTCGAGACGTCTTTCTTATGTCTCCACTGCTCCTGCTACCCTTTGGATGCAAGGGCTGCATCTTCCTCCTCCTGCTTCACCTACGATCCATTGCCACTGCTGCCATCAAGTTTGCACTTGACCAAGTCTCTCTTTAGCTCTTCTTGCTGCAAAGCAATCCACATCGCCACCCAACCTGGCAAGGTTGCTTCGCCTAGGATGCTCTGGACAAATACTTGCCAATCATCAATGACTACGTTCAATGCCAGTTTCACCATTGTTGTAGAAGAAGGGGTACACCCTACTGTTGCAAGTTGGTCATGAATCCCCTAAAGTCTTGACATGAACAGATCAATGTGTTCCCCTTTTTGCATCTACGCCATCCTCAGTTGCTGCTCAAGGTACATCTTCCGCTGCTTGGAAGATCCCTCATATAACGTGGCCAAGGCTTCCCACATCTGCTTGGCAGTATCTTTTCCAGCTATATGGGACACAATGTGATCCTTGACTCCATCAAGGATTATCCTTTTCGCCTTTTCCATATTAGCCTTGTATTGCTTCAACAGATCTAGATATGTAGGGACAACTACCGTGTTCTCTACAAAGAGCTTGAGATCGAATTCATCTAGAAGACAAGTGATCCTTGCCTTCCAGATCACGTTGTTGGAGGCTCCCTCCAACTGGTCTTGATCTCTAAGCCCGTGAGCTGCCATGGCCGTCAAATCTGTTGAATCTGCTCCACTTCTTCCCCCCTCTGTGCAACACAGGATAGGCTTACGTACTCCTTGTGGAGCTTGTAGATTTGCTGCCTGGATCTGCTTTCTTAGATCTTGAAGAACTGAAATTCCCCAGCTAGGAATCTCTTGAGAGAGAAAATTCCCTCACTGTGTTGCTTCTTCTTCTTCTGACACTTTTTGCTTGGCAAAATAAAAAATTTGCATGCAGAATTGCGTCCCACCAGCTTTGCGCTGCTCCATCTGGCTTGGCAAAATTCCGATTTGGAGATCTTACCTCTTTGTCGACTCACTCAGAGAGAGATCTACTTGGAAATTTCAACCCTCCAAGCCTAGACTACGCAATCCCTCTGGGGATTCAAACTGCCGCTTTTCGGCCTCCTTTACGCGTTGGATCTGCGCTTCTTGTTTCACAATGCAACCTTTGATACCATGTGAAAATTCCAAGATCCCAGATCTAAGAATCCCTATTGCTTCAACTGAACTACTTCTCCTACTTGCAAATTGAGATTTAACAAGTTATTAACAGATTACTTCTCGAAATACTAAAGTAGTTACTGAAGTAGCCTTCACTCATTAAAATACATTTGTGAAAAGGAAATTGAGCAAGAAAGAATAATGCAAACACTGGACACCGTTATTTTTGGACAAATGTCCCTGAAAAACCCAATGCGGGAAAATCGATGCGGCAAATCTAAGCGTTTATATATTATGAGGCAAATTTCTGAATACAAATCTGGGATGCCTTTTTGGCAATCCCTACAGAGAATATGACCGACAAAAAGTTCATGAGAGATATCTCACACTGATCTGGAAGCCCAACTGACCAACATCCCCGGAACTACAAGCCTGCCTCTGCGCTGCGTAGTCTCTGCGTGGTGACTGCGTCACTGGTCTTCTGCTGGCTCGATCTGCCCTTTTGGCCTCTTCCGGTCTCATACCTCGACTTTCTGACACTGGATCTGGTTGACCCTCAGCTGAATCTTGAATTCCCTTGAGGCTGCAGCGTTGCCTTTGCGTGGCACTACGCTGGATCTGCGTAGCTGCTACGCTGCCTTTGCTAATCTACTCTTTGCTTTCTCTGCTTTGTATTCTGCTCGTCACTGCAATTACGAATCACTTAAATCACGAATCACTTAGATCTGATTTTTGTCTGAGCATTGCTCCGTCACAAAAATTCGATCTCTAGATCCTCTCGGTGTATCTTACAAATGACCCTCAAGCCTTCCTTTATAGTCTTCTCGTTGACAAATCAACGACCGAGATTAGATCTCCAATCAACGACTAAGATTAAATTAGACTTGGTCTACTTTTTTTCGAAGTTTCATCAACAATTTACATTAATACTGATTAAGTTATTAACTATTTTAATTTCCCAAGTTAGACTTAGGGTCCTCATTAAAAATAATTATTTTTTCTTATTAAACTGTTTATGGAAGGAATTTCCCATAACGATTTCTGGGTTATTTGTAATGCATGTGTCTAAGCCTCTCCACAAAATTTTGGGGCTTAGAGGTCATTCGATGCTACCAAAAATCAACAGACTTCATCTATCTATGAGGACTATGACTATCCTCCTTATTTCATGCAAGGACCTTCGGTAACACAACCAATGTATATATCTCCGTGCAAAACGAAGTCATTTAACCAAAATTGATTATGAAAATGAAAGATACTTACTTGGCAAGTGAAGAGGAGATCTTCACCTTGATGCTTCCTTGAATGATCTTCTTTAATGAGATCCTTGCTTGAGCTGCTTCAGACTATATGGTATTGAGATCACATGACATCCATTCGTGTCGCTGAACTTTTCTACTTCCATCTAGATTAAGACTGTATTTTTCCAAAGTTGTGACTACCACTGGTATGGTGAGATCATGCCATTGTGAGTTCAACGATATATGAGAATTTTTTCTACTGAAGGAGGTACCGAATCATATATATAGGATTGAATCAACATTATATGTGCCCTTGACTGACTTGAGTTTTAGTATTGAGATTTGTGATCTAGTGCCGAGGATCACAGGATTGTATTCCCAAAACTTGTTACTGTAATAACTTTAGAATATATCGGGATCTTGTCACCTGCAATCACTGCAATTTGCCCATCCGACGAGTATATATATATATATATACCCGAAACTGTGCTATCCGAGTTCTGCTCCCCTTTCGAACTGTATTATATCACCGAGAATCTCAGAGTGAGTCCGAACTTCTTGTCCTATGGAGATGTATGTAGTCGAGACTGCGTTCATGATGACTGTGTTTAGTATGCCGAACATGTAAGTATTAGAGTATAGGTAGTAATCCTTGACTGAGATTCGAGCTTGTTGACCCATGCATCCGAACTGAAGTATCATTGGATTGAGCATAGAGAGAACACCGAGCCTGTGATGTAGGTGACATGTTTCATAATCTTGTGTTATACGAGCTGCAATGTATCCAAGCCGAGATTGTAACCTCCAAACTGAAGTGGATATTTATCACAGATAGCCCTTTTTTGTAGCCATAGCTCTGATAGCATGTTGATAATTTAATAGGGCAGTGTTTAATTCAATTCTCTTACTTGATAACTACTTGTGTTACACTTTAACTTCTTTCTGATTATTGTTATTATGATAAGCAATACATCAAACAATTACCAAAACAATAAGAATAGTGACACAATATGTAGGCTGCAAGCCAGGGCAAAACCCCTCCTTTTGAGGGGAAAACTCGCAAATCTCTTCTTATAGATGCTTCAATTGACGAATACCAAGACCCTTGACAAAGATACTTGACACAAGTTTTCCTCCAAGACACTTGTCACTATCTTCTCGGCCTTCACACTACTGCATTGTTCAACACTGTCACAAGAGAATCTCGGCCTCTATTCTGCAACCTTTGACACAATATCTTCGACCTGCAATAGTCTTCTTCCTTCAATATTGAAGAGTCTCCTCCCCTCAGTCTCCTAGCACCCTTCCACACTTGATGATAGCCCTAGACCGAACCGTATTAGTCCTGAAGCAGTCTTCGGCCTTCGCTGAGATTGCATAGATGATGCTACAAGCTTAGTCCGAAATATGGAGAAACCCTTACACACTTCCTGTAGACTTCCTTCTTCACTGTATTACCCTTAAACTTCGCATTGAGATCCACACTTGTAATTGCAGACTTGTCCGAGTTGCTTGGTGATACAATGAGGACGAGTCACCTTTATATAATAACCGATCTTCTTCTATTTAGGCCGACATGAGACATGAGGTAAGTTGACTTCTTCATAAGGAGAATATTATCCATCTTTTGGCTGACTTCAACATGTATAGTGACAATGTCTTGCAGTGAAACTTTTACATAGAGGATATGTCTTTTACATGTGTAACATATCTTCATTTACATGGCTCTAATTACCTTTATGACAAGATGACAAATACCTAAAGACATCAAGAAGAAGTCTTTGACCTATAATAAAAACTCCTTTCTCATGAAACCCATGAAGTAAGTAACATAATACATTTTAATATTCTTTGTCTTCTCCATTTACATAAAATCATAATTACAAGTCATTATGAAGACCTAACCTAGTTACACTTTTCAACAGAGGGAGCTTGTATAGAAGAACTCTCTCTAGTTAAGAGGGAGGGCATAACACAATTTTTCTTCTGTTAAAGATTCGATTGGTTGTCCTACTGAGATAAGTTGAAAAGCAACATCGAGACCGCAAAGGTTTGTTTTTGATGATGTATATTTGAAAGTGTATTACTGATTGGGTTGTGTTTGTACAGGGAAATCTCTCGAAGGTTTGATAGCATGATGGTTGCCAATTAGTTTGATCGGGAGAGATTTGTTGTTGAGGCTTTGCGAGTGAAGCATTGCCTGGAAGGACGTCCACTGACACTTTGCATTGATCTCTGGTAGGGAGGGTGGCATCCGGTGGATGCACACCCAAATCCCTGGGTTGATGGTTAGTAAGTAAGCTTGATGGTACTTAGAGAGGTTGAAAGCTTTAGTCCATCTTAGTCCCACTCGGATAGATTTCCCTGGTCAGGAATCTAGTCTGTGGCATTGCGGTGCCTAAACTGTTGAGAGACCAAATGGATAGATTTCCCTAGTCAAGAATGTAGTCCATGGCATTGCAGTGCCTAAACATCTTCATAGATAAAGTGAGATCTTCCATGTACCTATTTGATTATATGTAAAAATGAATACCTCCCTAGTTAAGAGGGAGTGTTGAAGAATGTAATGTAACTAGGTTCGGTCTTTATTATTAATATATTTGTCAAAAGAATTTATTATTATTATATTGACTTATTAAAGCATGGGTTTCATGCTTGGGTCAATTATAGGTCAAGCCTCCATTGTAGGCTTTAGGTTGTTGTCAAAGTCATTTATTGTTTGAGACTCCTCCATCAAGTCATCCTCTTTAGCAAAGTCATCAAGGCTTCATCAAGTCAACCTCATCAACTTCAAGACGACCTCAAGAAAATCATCATCAAATCAACATCAGGTCGACTTCCCTCAAAAGATCACATGTCGGTTTAAATGGAGACACACCTTTTCATATGTTCATGTTGGCTTATTTATGACGGACAAACAACTAAATATAAGTACAAGGACCTCGCATTACAACCACAAAATGTCGGATAAGAATTGCAAAGATAGTTTGGATAACATTTCAGAAAACAAGATCTTGGTGATAATGAAGGTCTCGGTACTACAGGTAGAGGAAGAAGGACCTCGGTGTCAACATAGTCTTGCTACTACCACAATGGCCTCAATTCAGTGATATCACATGTATGGTTCGACACTCTTTTAATGAGGAATATATCAGTGCTACAATGCTACCACAATATCATCACAGTCATGATGTCAATACAGTACCGTAGTGCAAAAATATTGGTGCTACCACAGTCAAGGGCTATGACAGTCTCGGTGCTATCACAATTTCGGTGACGTGACAGTGTTAGGTATCAGAGTAATTACATTGATGAGATCTTGGTGTATCACAATGATGAGGTCATAGTGTAACAACAATGAGGAGATCTCGCTGTAATTACACATATGAGATCTTAGTGATGAGGTCACGGTTCAACTACAGTGACAAGTATTCAAACAAGGGTGACTTGATGGAGGAAGTCTCTAGTCTAGGTTATAAGGGTCTTGATCGTCTTATCTTGAACCCACTGAAGGAAGAATTTTGACTGGGTTTTTCCCAAAGAGTGGGGTTTTCCCCTGGCAGCGTGATTACATCTTGTGTCCTCTTCTATTTGTTGCTTGGCATTAGTCTTAATGATAAGAAAAGATAAATCGAAAGAACTCATAATAATAACGAAAACATCACAAGACACTGTCATAATAAGAGAAATCGATTAACTGCCACGTCCTTGGATTTCTCAATAGGATGAGCAGGAAGGAGAAGTTTGTTTCCCTTAGCACGGTTGATGCTGAATACATTGCTGTTGGCATGGCTAGCTGTGAGGCAATATGGTTGAGGAAGCTCTTGGAGAGTTGTTTGAGCAGGTACTGGATACGACTGTTATATACTACGACAACAAGAGTGGGGTCCGACTTTCAGAGAATCCCGGGTTCCACGACATGTGCAAGCACATTGAGATCAGAGAGGAGTTGTAATACTCCGTGACATTTCAACTGATGAGCAAATAGCTGACATTCTTACCAAGCCTTTGTCAAAAGGGAAGTTCTTGGTCTTTGGAGAGCAACTTGGACTGGTGGATGTGACCATTTTGGAAAGGGGTCAAGGTTGATCAAGAACACTGAGCTATGCTCTTCCCGCTGTTTTTTGAGCTCTGGGAGGGGAATGGAGCTGGAGAGCTCCTAGGGTTGACGAAACTCATGGACAATAGGATGTGTCTGATCCTTACCAGAAATGGTAAGTGCATATCTCCCTATTGTCAATGTAGGGATGTGTGTAGGGATGTGTCTGATCCTTACCATAAATGGTAAGTGTGTATCTTACCCTACTGTCAAGTCTGGGACTTGACTGAGTATACCGCAGTATGCATGCTACCCACAAGCTAGGCTTGTTGGGATTACCACCCATCTGGCCAATGGGCAAGGGCACTTGAGACGTGTCTGATCCGTAGCACTTGCAGTAAGTGTGTGTATACCCCAAGTGATTGGATACAAGTGTTCTACCACTTGATTCTTGAGGATCAAGGTGGGAATATTAGTGGACAATAGATCCTTACCTCTCATGGTAAGTGCTATCTTACCTATTGTCATTAGATATTGTTGAAAATTTCAAATCTGAAATTCTACTGCAGTTACTGATTTATTTCTCGTACTTATTTTCCACAATAAGTTATTTACAACAACCCTCCAGTAAATATCGAAATAAATTCTATTGCAGTTACCACACAATTACATAGAGAAAAGAACAGTGAAATATAAGCACAAGAAACAATCACATCGACACAGATATTTTTGGACAATTCTCCTTGGAAAAACCCAATGCGAGAAAATCTGTGTAGCAGATGAGGGTTTATATATTAATATTCAACAACAATTTCTTTACAAGGAATGACTGGCAGAATAACTGAGAAATATCCAAGAATATAGTTGAGGTAATTTTCTCCTGACCTCCAGAGAATTTCTGACACCAGAGAGGCTCACTGGCTCTCACTGCGTCACCTCTGTGTGATCCTCTGCGCAGGGACTACGTGAGGATTGCGTCACCACTGTGCTGCCCCTTTGTGATGCCCTTGTGCTTTTCTGCGTCCTTCCTCGAGATTTGACTGTTGCTGAATCCCTCCTCTTCCTCTGCCCTGCAACTCTCCCTCTAAAATCATTTGAAGACTCGACTTCACTCGGGTTACTAAGTGTTTGCCTGACTTGCTTTCCAAATGGCCCTCAAGCCTTCTTTTGTAAGAATTTCGACTAATGAGCAAACAACTGACATTCTTAGCAAGCCTTTGTCAAAAGGGAAGTTCTTGGTCTTTAGAGACCAACTTGGACTGGTGGATGTGACCATTTCAGAAAGGGGTCACTGTTGATCAAGAACACTGAGCTATGCTCTTCCCGTTGTTTTTTGAGCTTTGGGAGGGGAATGGAGCTGGAGAGCTCCTAGGGTTGACGAAACTCATGGACAATAGGATGTGTCTGATCCTTACCAGAAATGGTAAGTGCATATCTCCCCTATTGTCAATGTAGCGATGTGTCTGATCCTTACCATAAATGGTAAGTGTGTATCTTACCCTAATGTCAAGTCTGGGACTTGACTGAGTATACCCCAATATGCATCCTACCCACAAGCTAGGCTTGTTGGGATTACCACCCATCTGGCCAATGGGCAAGGGCACTTGAGACGTGTCTGATCCGTAGCACTTGCAGTAAGTGTGTGTATACCCCAAGTGATTGGATACAAGTGTTCTACCACTTGATTCTTGAGGATCAAGGTGGGAAGATTAGTGGACAATAGATCCTTACCTCTCATGGTAAGTGCTATCTTACCTATTGTCATTAGATATTGTTGAAAATTTCATATCTGAAATTCTACTGCAGTTATTGATTAATTTCTTGTACTTATTTTCCACAATAAGTTATTTGCAAAAACCCTCCAGTAAATATTGAAATAAATTCTATTGCAGTTACGACACAATTACATAGAGAAAAGAACAGTGAAATATAAGCACAAGAAACACTCACATCGACACAGTTATTTTTGGTCAATTCTCCCTGGAAAACCCAATGCGGGAAAATTGGTGCAACAGATGAGGGTTTATATATTAATCTTTAGCAACAATTTCTTTACAAGGAATGACTAGCAGAATAACTGAGAAATATCCAAGAATATAGTTGAGGTAATTTTCTCCTGACCTCCGGAGAATTTCTGACACCAGAGAGGCTCACTGGCTCTCACTGCATCACCTCTGCGTGATCCGCTGCGCAGAGATTGCGTGAGGACTGCGTCACCACTGCGCTGTCCCTCTGTGATGCCCCTGTGCTTTTCTGCGTCCTTGCTTGAGATTTGACTGTTGCTGAATCCCTCCTCTTCCTCTGCCCTGCAACTCTCCCTCTGAAATCAAATTCTAAATTTTGAAGACTCGACTTCCCTCGGGTTACTAAGTGTTTGCCCGACTTGCTTTCCAAATGGCCCTCAAGCCTTCTTTTATAATCTTCTCGTTGATGAATCAACGACCCAGATTAGAAGTCTAATCAATGGCTAGGATTAAAACTTGATTTTATCTTTGTTCCCAAGAAGATTCACTCTCTGTTTTATTAATACCCATTAATTATTTAATTTCCCGAAGTTTAGACTTAGGTTCTCCATCAAAATAAATAATTATTTTAATAAAACATGAGCTGAGTGAAATTTCCACAAACGGTTTCTGGGTTCTTTGGAATACTGGTGTCTAAGCCTCCTCACCAAATTTGAGACTTAGATCACTTTTTGATGCTACAAAAATCAAGACTCCCTCTTATTGAGGAAAGTGCTCTAGCAATTTGCCTGCTGCATACTGCTCTGACCTTGAAGCATCCTCTGCACTACTGAAGTCCATCAACTACTGCGTTGCTGCTGCCACTGTACTGCTGCTTGTGAAAATTTGCAAACAGTTGTAGTGATAGATTTATTTCTCCTACTTATTATTTCAATAAGTTATTATTTAGAAACCTTCCGGCAAATATCGAAATAAATACTACTGCAACATTCACAATTATATATGCAGGTAAATAAACAGTAGAGAACATAAGCACAAGAATCAATCACATGCACACAATTATTTTTAGACAATTGTCCCCGGAAAAACCCAATGTGGGAAAATTGGTGCAACAAATGAGGGTTTATTAATTCTTCAACAAATGATATCTTTACAGGGAAAATATATGGCAGATAAATTTTGAACCACCTGAGACTGAATTTTCGGCTTACTCGGACAATTCTCTGACACCCAGAACAACCCTTCCATGCCCCTGTGTCACTCTGCGTGATTCTCTGAGACTGAATTTCCGGCTTACTCGGACAATTCTCTAACACTCAGAACAACCCCTGCATGCCCCTACGTCACTCTGTGTGATTCTTTGCGCAATCCCAGCGCTGGACTGCGTATATCTGCGTGGAGACTGTGTGGGGTCTCTGCACTGCAGCCTCAAGCCGCTTCCAGTGACCCATTGCTGCCCTCTGACCCTGATCTCGATCACCCCTGACCTCCTCCTCTTTCTACAACTTCTCGCCCTGCAACTCTCCCACTGAGATCGAATTCTACATCAGAATGGATCTCCTTTGAGTATTGAGTGTATGCCCGGCTTGTTTTCCAAGTGACCCTCAAGCCTTCTTTTATAATCTTCCTGTTGGAGAACCAACGACCCAGATTAAAATATTAATCAATGGCTAAGATTAAAACTTGACTTGATCCATGTTTTCTAGAAGATTCATACTCTGACTTATTAATACCCTTTAATTATTTCATTTCCCTAAGTTTAGACTTAGGGTCTTCATTATAATAATTAATTATTTTAATAAGTCATGAACCGAGTGGAATTTCCATAAACTGTTTCTGGGTTCTGTGGAATGCTGCTGTCCAAGCCTCCCTGCAAAGTTTTAGACTTGGAACACTTCCAGATGCTACACAATCAACACTCCCTCTTAGCGAGGAAGGTGTTCCAACAATATGTCTGCTGCATGTTGCTCTGATTTTGAAGCACCCTCTGCGCTGCTGATCTCAGGATTCTGTTCCCCCTATCTGCTGCTCTGCTGCCCCCTGTACTGTTGCCTTTGACACTGCCACTGTCACTTGCTGCTTCTGTACCATAGCTCCCTCTGAATACTGAATCCTCCATTCCTGCTATTGGAAGGGATTCTTCATCATCCCCATCTTCTCTCTCAAGTAGACAAACTTTGTCTTTCCCAGAGCCTTTGTGAGGATGTCTGCCACCTGTTCTCCTGTTGGAGTGTACTGCAACTGAACAGCTCCACGTTGTACACAGTCCCTGATGAAGTGACACCAGATGTCAATATGTTTCGACCTATCATGAAACACAAGATTCTCAGAGAGCTTTATGCAACTCTGACTATCACATAAAATGCTAGTCTCTTCCATTTTCTCCTTGAGTAGATTTACTAGCAGTTTCTTAAGCCATATGGCTTTGCACGAAGCTGTGTTGGCTGCCATATACTCTGCCTCTGCTGAACTTAGTGCCACGGACTTCTGTTTCTTACTGCACTAGGAAGTCATTCCTGATCCCAGATTGAAATAGTACTCACTGGTACTCTTCCGATCAACTGAACTTCCAGCCTAATCTGCATCAGTGAAACCACTCAACCTGACATCATTGTCACGGGTGTACTTCAATCCAAGCTCGACTGTCCCTCGAAGGTACCTGAGAACATGCTTGGCTGCTGCCCAATGTGCCTTCTTCGGTTCCACCATGAACTGACTTAGGGTATTAATAACATAATAGATGTCTGGCCTTGTATTTACCAGATACATCATTGACCCTATGAGCTGTTTGTACAACGTAGGATCAGCTTCATCATCTTCGGACGTGTCGATTTTCCTCTGGTTGGTAATCATTTGAGTGGTCATGGGCCTAAAATCATCTATCTGAAATCTCTTCAGAATCTCTGTAGTGTATCTTCCTTGACCGAGCAAGATTTCCCCATTCTGTTGCCAAACTTCCAACCCCAAAAAATAGTGCATCCGTCCTAGATCCTTCATGTCAAATTCTTCAGCCAAATTCTTCTTGCAATTTGTGATCAGCCTTGATGATCCTGTCAAGAAAAGATCATCTACATACAATACCAATATGAAAGGCTCACTCCCTACACTCAGATAGTAGAGATTGGGATTTGCATCACTCTTGACGAATCCCATCTTCTGCAGGTAGCTGTGAATCCGAGCATACTAGGCTCTAGGAGCTTGCTTTAGTCCATATAATGTTTTCTTCAATCTGCACTCATGAGTTTTTTGATCATGTGTCTCAAAGCCCTTCGGTTGTTCGATATACACCTCTTCTTCTATCACACCATTCAAGAATGCCATCTTGACGTCCATCTGGTGAATTTCCCATCCCATCTGTGCAGAAAGGGATATCATGGACCTGATAGATGTGTATCTGGCTACAGGGGCGAAGGTTTCTTCATAGTCCATTCCTTCCTTCTGAGCATACCCCTTAGCCACAAACCTGGCTTTAAATTTCTCGATGTTGTCGTCTGCAACATACTTGATCTTGTAGATCCGCTTGGATCCTACAACTGATCTCTCCTGCGGTCTGAGTACTACTTCCCAGACATCATTTGTCATGATGGAACTATACTCTTCCACCATTGCATCAACCCACACCTGGTGCTGAGTTGCTTCCCGAAAACTGGAAGGTTCTCCGACTTGAGCCACTAAGGCTTGATACCTTTCAGGCTGCTTAAGCCGTCTCTTCTCATTTCGGGGGATTCTGACAAAATCCTCTGCATCCTTCAGAATTTGTCTAAGTTCCCTGCTCGTTCTTCCACTGATAGTGGGTGGATTTATCGACTCTCCTTCTTGCAAATCCTCGGGAGACCCATCCTTTGGATCACTATGCCTTGGAGAGGCAACTAAATTTTTTGCTGCTGTTGTTGGTGCTGGACCAGAGGCTCTTCCTCTGATTGAGTAGCAGAAGGCAACTCTCGTGATCTTTTGAAGGCTTTATCCTCCATGAACTTCACATCTCTTCGCACTACTACTTTCCTGCTCTAAGGAATGTAGATGTGATAAGCCTTTGCATTCTTGCTGTATCCTACTAAATACCCCTTTTCAGCAGTCATCTCCAACTTCTTCCTCTTCTCACTGGGTACATGACAGTAAGCTATACTGTCGAAGATCCTAAAGTGACTCACTTTGGGCTTGCTGCCAGTGAAGACACTTTCTGGCGTGATCTTTCCTAGTGCAGTGTGAGGAGTTCTGTTCTGAATGTAGACAACTGTATTGCACGCTTCAGCCCATAGATATTTGGGCATGTTTTGGTCATACAACATAGCTCTGGTTGCTTCAACAATAGTCTGGTTCTTCCTTTCTGCCACTCCATTCTGTTCTAGATTGTATGGACTTGTCCATTCTCTTTTGATGCCTTCCCTTGCACATAATCTGGTGAATTCTTTATCTATGTATTCACCTCCATTATCTGATCGCAATACCTTGATCTGTTTCCCTGTCAGATTTTCCACCAGAGCCTTAAACTCTTTAAATTGACTGAAGACTTCATCCTTGGTCTTCAAGAAGTAGATCAAGGTTTTCCTGGAATGGTCATCAATGAAGGTGACGAAATATTCGGCACCGCTAAGAACTGTAGTGGACATCGACCCATAGATCTGAGTGTATTAGATCCAACCCACCTTTGGCCCTATTGTTGCTTCTCTGATATGCTGCCTTGGCATATTTCCCCAATACGCACCCCTTGCAGACATCATCTTGTTTGGTGTTCAATTCTGGAACACCTGTGACAGTCTTCTGGAGGGTTCTCAATGCCCAATGATGCAAATGCCCCATTCTTTTGTGCCATAGCTCATTCAGGTCCGTTTCATCTGCGTTGCCAACTAGTGCCATTGGAGAATCAAGTTGCAGCTTGTACAACTTGTTGCTTCTTACCTTGATTTGTGCCTTTTTCTTACAACTAGGGTGCTTGACGTAGACTCTATTTCCAATAAAGTAGACGTCATATCCTTGGTTTTGAAGTTGTGACACTGAGAGTAGATTCATCCCCAAACCCGGCACATGCAGTACATTAGTGGCCCTGATTCTGTTCCCTGCCTTGGTTTGAAAAATTATGGTACCTCTCCCAATGGGCGTGCGGTCTGCTTTATTACCCATGGTTATTTTGAATTTCATCTGCTCTTTTTGGCAGTCGGAAAAACAGTCCCGTACTCCTGTCATGTGAGCAGAGGCTCTGCTGTCAATATACCAGACATCTGAAGACGCAGTGCTCGATACACAAGCAAATTATTCCTCTAGTCTGGCTGCCAATATAGATACATCGTGATCCATCTGTTTTATCGTGCTTCTTCCCCCTCCTGGAGAACTGCGTGAACCCTTCTGTGTTGTTGCTGCAACAATAGATCTCCGTTCACTGATAGATGCCCCCTCTCTGTTATTCATCCCTGGCTCTGATACCATGTGAAAATTTACAAACAGTTGCAGTGATAGATTTATTTCTCCTACTGATTATTTCAATAAGTCATTATTCAGAAATCTTCCGACAAATATTGAAATAAATACCACTGCAACATTCACAATTAATATATGCAGAGAAATAAACAGTAGAGAACATAAGCACAAGAATCAATCACATGTACACAATTATTTTTGGACAATTGTCCCCGAAAAAACCCAATGTGGGAAAACCAGTGCAGTGGATGACGATTTTATTAATTCTTCAGCAAATGATATCTTTACAGGGAAAATATACGACAGATAAATTCTGAACCACCTGAGACTGAATTTTCAGCTTACTCGAACAATTCTCTGACACCCAGAACAACCCCTGCATGCCCCTGCATCAATCTACGTGATTCTCTGAGATTGAATTTCCGGCTTTCTCGGACAATTCTCTGACACCTAGAACAACCCCTGCATGCCCCTGCATCACTCTTGTGATTCTCTGCGCAGTCCCAGTGCTGGACTGCGTGAATCTGCGTGGAGACTACCTGGGGTCTCTATGCTGCAGCCTCAAGTTGCCTCCAGTGACCCACTGTTGCCCTCCGACCCTTATCTCGATCACCCCTGATCTCCTTCTTCTTCTTCTGCAACTTCTCGCCCTGCAACTCTCCCACTGAGATTGAATTCTACATCATAATGGATCTCTTTCGGGTATTGAGTGTATGCCTGGCTTGTTTTCCAATTGATCCTCAAGCCTTCTTTTATAATCTTCCCGTTGGAGAACCAACGACCCAGATTAAAAGATTAATCAATGGCTAAGATTAAAACTTGACTTGATCGATGTTTTCTAGAAGATTCATACTCTGACTTATTAATACCCTTTAATTGTTTCATTTCCCTAAGTTTAGACTTAGGGTCTTCATTAAAATAATTAATTATTTTAATAAGTCTTGAATCGAGTGGAATTTCCACGAACTGTTTCTGGGTTCTTTGGAACGCTGTTGTCCAAGCATCCCTGCAAAGTTTGAGACTAGAAACACTTCCAAATGCTACAAAATCAACACTGCCCATGATACTGCCACTATCACTGCTTCATCTGTACTGCAACTTCCTCTTAAGTTCTCCACTTATCCGTTTGTGCTACTGTAAAGGATTCTTAATCATCCCCATTTTCTCTCTGAAATAAACAAACTTTGTTCTTCTCAAAGCCGTAGTGAGGATATCTGCCACCTGTTCTCTTGTCGGAGTGCACTGTAATTGTACTGCTCCCCGCTAGACACAGTCTCTGATAAAATGACACCTGATGTCAATGTGCTTCGACCGATCATGAAAAACAGGATTTTACAAGAGCTTGATGCAACTCTGATTATCACATAGAATACTGGTCGCTTCCATCCTTCTCTTGAATAGATTCACAAGCAACTTGCTAAGCCATATGGCTTCACACAACGTTGTGCTAGCTGCCATATATTCAACCTCAGCTGAGCTCAGAGCTACGGACTTCTATTTCCTACTTCACCAGGAGGTCATTCCTAATCCAATGTTGAAAAAGTACCCATAGGTACTTTTCCGATCTACTGAACTTCCAGCGCAATCTGTGTCAATGAATCCACTCAGTTTGATGTCATTGCCTTAGGTGTATCTTAATCCATGCTCGACTGTTCCTCGTATATATCTAAGGACATGCTTGGTTGCTGCTCAGTGCACCCTCTTTGGTTCCACCATGAACTAACTGAGGGTGTTGACAACATAGCAAATATTCGGCCTAGTGTTGACTAGACACATCAGGGACCCTATGAGTTGTCTGTACAAGGTGGGATCAACCTCTTTATCCTCAGATGCATCAATCTTCTTCCAGTTGGTGATCATTGGAGTAGCCATGGGTCTACAGTCCTGCATCCTGAACCTCTTCAAAATTTCTGTAGCATACCTCCCTTGTCCAAGGAAGATTTCACCCTTCTGCTACCAAACTTCCAATCCCAGAAAATAATACATCCGTCTCAAATCCTTCATGTCGAATTCAGTGGTCAGGTTCTCCTTGCAATCTTTGATGAGCCTAGATGAACCTGTCAGGAATGGGTCATGTACATACAATACCAGAATCAAAAGCTCACTCCCTATTGTCAGATAGTAAAGATTCGGATCTGTGTCACTCTTGACAAATCCCATCTTTTGCAGGTAACTATCAATCCGACTGTACTAAGCTCGTGATTGTTTAAGCCCATACAAGGCTTTCTTAAGCTTGCATACATGAGTCTTCTTCTCATGCGTCTCAAAGTCCTCTGGTTGTTCAATATATACTTATTCTTCTATCACCCCTTTCAAGAAAGCAGTCTTGACATCCATCTGGTGAATCTCCCACCCCATCTATTGCGCAAGGGATATCACGGATCTGATAGAAGTATATTTGGCAACTAGGGCAAAGGTTTCTTCATAGTTTATCCCTTCCTTCTGAGCATAGCCCTTAGCCATGAACTTGGCTTTGTATTTCTCCACACTGCCATCTGCAACATTTGATCTTGTAGATCCATCTCAGACCTACAACTGATTCGTCCTGAGGTTTAGGTACCACTTCCCAGACATCATTGGTCATGATGGAACTGTACTCTTCCACCATTGCATCTACCCAAACTTGATGCTGAGCTGCCTCTTGGAAACTAGAGGGTTCTCTAACCTGAGCCACCAAGGCTTGGTACCTGTTAGGTTGTCTACGCTCCCTCCTCTCGTTTCTAGGAGCTTCGCCAAACTCCTTTGCGTCTCTCAGGGTCTGTTGCAATTCCCGACTCGCTCTCTCGCTGGTAGTGGGTGGATCTTCCTGCTCCTCTTCCTGCGAATCTTCCTGAGGTAATACTTCAAGATTCTTATGCCCTGTAGAAGCACTGATGCTGGTTTTGGCAGGTCGAAGAGGCTGAACTAGTGGATCATCCTCTGACTGTGTTCTAGAAGGCAACTCTCGAGTTTTCCTGAACGCTCTGTCCTCCATGAACTTTACATCCCGTCGTACTACAACTTTCATATTTTGCCAGGAATTTAGATTTTATATGCCTTAGCATTTTTGCTATATTCCACCAGATATCCCTTTTCTTTAGTTTGATCCAATTTCTTCCTCTTTTCTCCGAGTATATGGTAGTATGCCAAACTACCAATGATCCTGAAAAGGCTCACCTCTAGCTTCTTGCCATTGAAGACACTCTCTGGTGTAATCTTACCTAGTGCTTTGTGAGGAATCTTGTTTTGAACATACACAACTGTACTGCATGCTTCTGCCCACAGAAATTTGGGCATATCTTGATCATATAGCATTTCCCTTGCTGGTTCAACAATAGTTCTATTATTCCTTTCTGCAACTCCATTCTGATTCGGATTATATGGAGCGGTCCACTCACTTTTGATGCCTTCCCTTGTGCAGAACTCAGGGAAGTCTTTATCGATATATTCTCCACCATTATTTGATCGCAATGTCTTTATCTTCTTTCCTGTCATATTGTCAACCAGAGCCTTAAACTCTTTGAATCTACCAAAGACCTCATCCTTTGTCTTTACAAAGTAGATCCACGTTTTCCTGGAATGGTCATCAATGAAGGTGACGAAGTATTCGACACCTCTAAGAGCCCTGGTGGACATTGGTCTGCAGATCTCTGAGTGTATCAATCCCAACACACTATTAGCCCTATTGCTGTTCCTGGGGTAAGCTGCTTTGGCATACTTGCCTAGTACGCACCCTCTGCAAACATCATCTCGTTTGCTGCTCAATTGTGGAACTCCTGTGACGGTCTCTCTGAGAATTCTTAGAGCCCCATGGTGTAAGTGCCCCATCCTTCTGTGCCATAGCTCATTCAAATCTTTCTCAACACTGTTGCCTATTAGTGCCATTGGAGATTCAAGCTGTAGCTTGTACAGTTTGTTGCTCTTGACTCCAATTTGTCCCTGCTTCCAACTCGGGTGTTTGACATATACTCTTTTGCCAATGAAGTATATGTCATAGCCCTTGTTTTGAAGCTGAGATACAGAAAGCAAATTCATCCCCAAACCAGGCACATGTAGTACATTGGTAGCCCGAAACTGATCTCTTGCTTTAGTTTGAAAAACTACAATACCTCTTCCAACAGGGGTACATTTTGCCTTGTTTCCCATGGTGATCTTGAAGTTCATCTATTCTTCTTGGTAGCTCGAAAAACATTCTCGTATTCTTGTCATATGTGCAGAAGCTCCGCTATCAATATAGCAAACCTCTGATGGAGCAGAGCTTGACACGCAAGCAAACTCTTCTTCCAATCTGGAAGCCAATACAAAGATGTCGTGATCCATCCTTTCTCTCATGCTTTCCTCTTTCTCAGGGGAATTGTGTGAATCCTTTCGAGTTGCTACTCCAGTAGCATCAAGACTTCGTTCCATTGCAAAGTCTCCAACCCTGTTACTCGATCTTAGCTCTGATACCATGTTGAAAATTTCAAATCTGAAATTCTACTGTAGTTACTGATTTATTTCTCCTACTTATTTTCCACAATAAGTTATTTACAAAAACCCTTAAGTAAATATCGAAATAAATTGTACTGCAGTTATCACACAATTACATAGAGAAAAGAACAGTGGAATATAAGCATAAGAAACAATCACATCGACACAATTATTTTTGGACAATTGTCCTCGGAAAAAACTAATGTGGGAAAACTGGTGCAACAGATAAGGGTTTATATATTAATCTTCAACAACAATTTCTTTACAAGGAATGACTGGCAAAATATCTGAGAAATATCCAAGAATACAGCTGAGGTAATTTTCTCCTGACCTCCGGAGAATTTTTGACACCCGAGAGGCTCACTGGCCTGTTGGAAATACTGAGAGGGGGGTGAATCAGTATTTCTTTTCAATTATTATTTTTACCAGTTAGATCACTTATATTTAGAACACAAAATGAACAATAATAATAAATGCTTTTATTATTTTCTTCTTTACAATAAATCAAGTACAATATATGTAGGGCTCCAACCCTAGATGAAGACACTAATCTTCAATCTCCCAGGCTCCAACTTGTATTTGCCAAGCACCGACTTGGACTTCCAAGGCTCCAACCTTGTCAATTCTGAGGCACCAACCTCAAGGGCTCCAACCCTATATCTGATACAGGCTCCAATCGGTCTCTTGAGGACTCCTATCCTCTAGGGCTCCAACCCTATCTTTCAAGGCACCAACCTTATCTCTATGAGGCTCCAACCTCTAGGGCTCCAACCCTCAGCTTCAATTTGTCAAGATGTGTTTGATTATTGTTCTCGGCTCCCAATATTTTCTTCAATGAGCCCTTTCTATCTTTAGCAATGCCTCCTCCAAATCACTTCATCAATGACAACCTTGTCTTCTTAGAATGTGTCACTGCTGCTCTTCATGTCACCCAAACAAGGATCTCCAAAGTCACCTCATGATTGCTTCAAACCATCATGGTCTCCGATAATATCTCCGAGACCTTCAAGATGTCTTCAATATTGTCTTTAAGATGCTCCAACAAGGGTGCTTCAAAAATCCTGACAAGGGCTACCCCAACAAGTATCTCCAAGAGGTCTTCTTCAAGTATTCAAGATGCATCAAGCATTGCGTCAACGAAAGACACCTTCCCTCTCAGAAATCTTCAATAATGTTGCTTTAATGGTGTCTTCAGTATGGTTCCAAGAATAGCTACTTGTCCTTCTATGACTGCCAAAGTTTCTGTCACCTTCTCAGCTCCTTGCGCTTGTTTCCTTGCTTCTTCTAGTTGAGATCTAAGAGAGGAGACCTCTGCCTTGTATTGACCAATCTCTGCTTCAAGATTGTTCAAGCTCTTAAGTCTTTGTTCAAGGTGGCTTGACAAAGTTTCTTCCCTTTTCTTTGCCTTATCCAATTGATTTGTCATGGATATGATTTCTTCATGATGCTTTCTTTTATTTGATGAAATTCCTCTTTAACTTTGGAGAGCCCCTCATCTCTTTCTTGTACTTGAAGCTTGACAAAGTCAACTTCCTTCCTTGTCTTGTCTTGGTTACCATCTTGCATTTTCTTCTTAAGTTCCTCATTTCCCTTTTTCAAACTGTTAATCTCTTCCATGGAAGCCATAAGTTTATTCAGAAGATCTTCTTCAAAGTCTTCTTTGTTCTCTTCATCTTCTAGGTCTTCTTTAGCCTTGTTGTCATCTCTTTTATCTTTAGCTTCCTTGACAAATTCTGGACTTCTTTCTTGTATTCCATCATCTTCTTGACTAGAGATAATTGTCAATGCTCCTTTTGAGTGAAGATCATGAAGTTTGTCCCATATGACTTTTGCTGACGAACATTTTTTAAAATTGGCCTTCACTGAATTTGGTAACCCATTCAAAATTGCCTTCATTGCTCTTGTATTGTACTCCTTGGATTCGTCGTCCATCGTGTCATTAGTAATCACTGATTTCCAAACTTCAATTCCTTGAGTCGTCAAGAAATTGCTCATTCTTGCCATCCATATATCAAAGTTTCCATTGAACAATGGAGCCTTCGCAAATTGATTTACTTCAATTTCAATGGTTGAGGAAGACACATCTTGAGGAGGATTGGAGACTTTCTTCCTTGGCTTTTCCATTTGTGTTCTAATGATCAACCTTCAAGCTGTTAGGCTTTGAGTGAAGGTACTGGCTCTGATACCAATTGTTGGAAACACTGAGAGGGAGGTGAATCAGTTTTTCTTTTCAATTGTTATTTTTACTAGTTAGATCACTTATATTTAGAACACAAAATGAACAACAATAATAAATGCTTTTATTATTTTCTTCTTTACAATAAATCAAGTACAATATATGTAGGGCTCCAACCCTAGATGAAGACACCAATCTTCAATCTCCTAGGCTCCAACCTGTATTTGCCAAGCACCGACTTGGACTTCCAAGGCTCCAACCTTGTCAATTCTGAGGCACCAACCTCAAGGGCTCCAACCCTATATCTGGTACAGGGTCCAACCTGGTCTCTTGAGGACTCCTATCATCTAGGGCTCCAACCCTATCTTTCAAGGCACCAACCTTGTCTCTATGAGGCTCCAACCTCTAGGGCTCCTACCCTCAGCTTCAATTTGTTAAGATGTGTTTGATTATTGTTCTCGCCTCCCAATATTTTCTTCAATGAGCCCTGTTTATCTTCAGCAATGCCTCCTCCAAATCACTTCATCAATGACAACCTTGTCTTCTTAGAACGTGTCACCACTGCTCTTTATGTCACCCAAACAAGGATCTCCAAAGTCACCTCATGATTGCTTCAACGCATCATGGTCTCCGATAATATCTCCGAGACCTTCGAGATGTCTTCAATATTGTCTTTAAGATGCTCCAACAAGGGTGCTTCAAAAATGCTGCCAAGGGCTGCCCCAACAAGTATCTCCAAGAGGTCTTCTTCAGGTATTCAAGATGCATCAAGCATTGCTTCAACGAAAGACACCTTCCCTCTCAGAAATCTTCAATAATGTTGCTTTAATGGTGTCTTCAGTATGGTTCCAAGAATAGCTACTTCAAGGTGACTTCAACAAGTTTCTAGATCTGCTCAAGATATATGGTGGAGTATGCTTCTCTATAGAAGTATATAGTCCAAACTGTCCTCAAAGTACCTTCAAGAATTTCTCCAAAACAATCCTTAAAACCAGCTTCCAAAATCAATAGGACCTGCTCCAAGTGATGATGTATATGTTGAAGTAATGACAACTCAAGAAGATGAAATTCTAGGCTAGACTATCCTCCACAAAACTGTGAGCTTCTTAACAATTCTTGTTTAAGCCTACAGTGCTTAATGGGCTTTACTTAATAACTACATAGTGGACCTAGTCCACATTGCATTAATTAGCTACCATAAGCATCCATCCTATCATTAATTTTAATGGCCTGAGGTCCTTATTACATCACTAGCCAGGAATCCCACCCCATTGGCTGCAAAGAAATTCCTTGACTTGAAGTCCCATAATGAGAAATATATCCACTTATATTAGGTTTAGACTGAAGTTGGACTAAAATGATTTTTGATGAAAGGATTCAATTTGACTCAAACAACGCGCATGACGTATAAAGGGTTGATTCAAGATTGACTTTTCTAATTTTTGTCGTATGCCATGGTTTACTGACAGTAATTTAGCTTCTGTGACTTTACCAATAAAGCCAAGAAAATGATTTAGTTCTTGTCTCTGTCAAATGTTCTGAGAAACGAATTAGGTTTTTGTGTATCTCTGAATGGTTCACTACAAGTAATTTAGCTTCTCCAGGAGATGAATTAAAAACGAGTATAAAGAATTACTCGTAATGTAGATTAGCACTGTGAAGTTCAAGTTTATTAAGTTTGTGTAAAGATTATGAGAATGAGTTGGTGGGGATGCTGAAGTATGTTCCAAGAGGTTTGAAAAAACAAGTCTTCATGAGTGTCTGCGACAAGTAGAACTTAGATGTTTGGCCAAGCCAGGACAAAGGTGAAACAAAAGTATAAAAATGAACAGCAAAGTGAGGATCAAGGCTATGATTCACTTTTGTTGGGTTGACTGAATGAGATTAGTAATATATTTTTCAACTGAAGCTTAGAATTTAACATTCCAGAATGATATTCGAAGAATTTACCATCTTTATTATTAGTTACTTGAATCTCCACATTTCAATGATTTGAACTTATAACTTGCCTTTGTGTAGTTTTCATAACTAAAAACAACAAAATTAGGTTCTGAATCCTAAATATTCAGCTTAGTTTTACCTTGCCCTCTCATTGCTCAGAATTTTCATATTGTATTCTTAGACAATTAAGATATATCCTTTAGCCTTTTCTATTAGTTTAATTTGTTCTCCTGGGACTCATTTTCTTTCTCCTCGACTTTCTTTTTCCTAAATGAGATATATCCTTGAGCCTTTTCTGTTAGTTTAAATTGCTCTCCTGGGATTCATTTTCTTTCTCCTTCACATATTGCCTTATATTGTTTCACATTTCAGTTCTACTCTGACAGTCGTGATATCAATACTTGATTATTGCAGTATTATGCTTTATATTGTTTCATATTTTAGTTCTTCTCTGGCAGTCGTTATATCAGTACTTGATTATTGCAGTATTATCATTCCATTGGCTGGGTAAATGGTTTTATATGTATCAAGCTTGACATATTTAGATTTAATTTCAGATTATGGTTATCGATACTTGATTATTGCAGTATTATGCTTTATATTGTTTCATATTTCAGTTCTTCTCTGGCAGTCGTTATATCAGTACTTGATTATTGCAGTATGATCATTCCATTGGCTGGGTAAATGGTTTTATTATTTATATGTATTGAGCTTGACATATTTAGATTTAATTTCAGATTATGGTTATCATCGTAGTTCTCAAACTCATAATCTGTTCCTTTGTATGAGAAATCCTTTTTTATCTGATTATAGATTGCGTGGAATCATTTATACAATCATTCTCTCAGGTTTTTGAAACTTTTTAAACCCTTAGG
This sequence comes from Pinus albicaulis, assembly GCA_034641835.2. Taxonomy (NCBI): domain Eukaryota; kingdom Viridiplantae; phylum Streptophyta; class Pinopsida; order Pinales; family Pinaceae; genus Pinus; species Pinus albicaulis. The sequence goes on along the minus strand of CM076581.1, from coordinate 1,419,913,619 downwards.
TATATGTTGCCTGAAGTTTTCCTGGTGGTTTTTCAGATGGCTGGTCAAGATTCAAGCCCTAAGGATGGTGGAAAAGATGACCGTGCAAGTGCAGAAACACAAATTACCAGGCATGGCACTGAAATGGGAAGTATACAATGTGGGTCAGGTTGTGGCTTTTCTGATGCAGCAAGTCGTGCTGCAGATGCAAAGGAACGATCGGCATCAATGACCAGGCTCTGGGTAGCTATAGTCTTGTGTCTGATTTTTATGGGTGTTGAGGTGGCTGGTGGTATTGTGGCAAACAGTCTGGCAGTCCTCACGGATGCTGCCCATTTGCTATCAGATGTAGCTGGATTTGCTATTTCCCTGTTTGCAATCTGGGCAGCAGGTTGGGAAGCAACTCCTCGTCAAACTTTTGGCTTTTTTCGTCTTGAGATTTTAGGTGCACTTGTGTCCATACAGCTTATTTGGCTTATTACTGGGATTCTTGTCTATGAGGCTATTGACAGAATCATTCACAAAACTGGGAAAGTTAATGGGATGATTATGTTTATTGTTGCAACATTTGGGCTTCTCGTAAACCTTGGCATGGTCTTTTTGTTGGGTCACAGTCATGGTCATGGTGATGGGCATGACCATGGTCATGGACATGATGATGGTCATGGGCATGATGATGGTCAAGGGCATGGAGAGGAACATGGCCACGAGCATGACCACGAACATGGCCACGAGCATGACCACGAGCATGACCACGAACACGGCCACAAACATAGTTATAATGTTGACCACAAACATGGTAGGGTGGGTGCTGTTGTTGGTCAAGGCACACTAAGGGAACCTTTGTTATCGCCTCGGCATCTTGATAGTGAGCATCACAGTCATACCCATGACTCAGATGAAGGTTTTGCTCACAGATGGAGTATTACTGAAAATAGAAATCCACAAGGAAGTAGCCTCAGGGTAGATGAAGACATTGAAAGAGGCACGGGAGATAGTGTGTCACAGAAGAAGAATATCAATGTGCAAGGGGCATATCTTCATGTACTTGGGGACTTAATTCAAAGTATTGGGGTCATGATCGGAGGAGCAATAATTTGGTGGAAACCTGAATGGAGAATAATTGATCTAATATGTACTCTGTTTTTCTCAGTTATCGTACTGGGAACCACTATCAAAATGTTGAGAAGTATAGTTGAAGTTTTGATGGAGAGCACGCCACGGGAGATTGATGCCACAAGACTTGAAGAGGGGCTGGTGGCAATTCCTGGGGTATTAACTGTTCATGAACTGCACATTTGGGCCATTACGGTAGGTAAAATCTTGTTGGCCTGCCATGTGAGGATTCAGGCAGATGCAGATGCTGATGTGATTCTTCAGAACGTAATAGGCTATTGTGAGAGGACTTATAAAATTAGTCATGTTACTGTTCAAATTGAGCGGGAGTCAATGTAGTCTAGGATCGTCCCTTGGTGCATAAATTTTCTTCTGTTGGATCTCAGGCTTTCAATTTATGTCATATGTACTTTGGGCGCTTCTAGATGCATGGAGAATTGATATTTTTATTACCATGTCCACCTAATTTTAGAGATAATTTCAAAGGCATTAATGCATGGATGCAGTTGTCAGCTGTTATCTTATTTTATTGAATTTTTTAACTTCAATCAATGCATTGCTAAAATAAGACAAACTTATCTGATTGAATTTTTTAACTTGAATCAATGCATTAATAAAGTAAGACAAAAGATAATTAGAGATGTGTGGATCCTTTTGGTCAAAGAGGATTGTCACCAGAAAGATAGTTACAAACTGGTCTATGAAGGATGAAATTGTGACATGGTTGCAAATCGATGTTTTTGCAGGCTTTCCTTTCTTTTTTCGCTACTTCTCGCTATTTCTTAGTGTTGTAGGATTTCTCAAACATGCAAACTTCTTGTAGTACGGTGTTGATTGATAATTAAATCAGAATATTTTGAAATTTGAATAGCTAACCAAAATTGGCATACTAAGTTGTAGTAAATAAAGTCACTGTATTGTCAAGTCAGCAGAGTGACACCTATCCTATGGATGAACTAATTTATTGACTAAATTTTTTGGGAAAGTTTGCCACCTTTTTCCGTTCTCTTGGCTAAACAATACTTGTATTAATTATTTACGAAGAGTATATAGACGAGCCAACTGCACCTGTAGTCATTTTAGATTGCAATTACATGAAAGCTTCCCTTTCTGTGCTTTTGGTAGTACTTAACATTCTTCAGCCAGCTGGAGATTTTACACGTGAAAGCATAAAATAAATACTGAAGTTGGGATACGGTCAAGACAAACATGATAGTAAAGACTAGTAAGGTTGGGATATTCTCATGTCAAACATGATAGAAAAAACCGCTGGTAGCTTTATTGGTCGTTGGTCAAGAGGGGTGGCGATGTTCTTTCAAACTGAGATTCAATTTTAACCGACTCGGTAGTATGTTACCCCCTTCCTCTCTGGCTGTTATGCAAACACAAGCTTGTCGAGCATGCTGATGTGGGCAAAGGTCCTAACCCCAAGTAGTTGTCAGTATTCCCTCAATCGTGAGCGGGATGAGGGGATGGAAATACAAATGCGGCTAAAAATTTCCTCCAGCCCGTTAATTTTCTTCTTTAAAACGATCGGAACGGTCACCAGAGTTATCAAAATCTTGCCAGTGGTTTATTTTTGAAATTCCTACCCTGAGATCCGTGAGGTTGATTGGGCAACACTAAAATATTATAAAGAAGGCATATCTGAGGTTACTGAAACCTTCTTGAGATCCCTTTCCAGAAACTTCGTATTCTTGAGATTTCAGAAAGGAGACGTGTCCTTGCATTTTCATATCTATTCATGTAGCGTCCTAAACCCTTGTTGACAGGCATCAAATTGTCTTTTTAAATGCTGCAAGTGGTGATCTGTGAGGTGACCCGATTCCTTAGATATCCCCGGTTTCAGATCCCTGACATTGATTGCGGAAACTGAGAGAAAAGCAACGATAGGAAATAAGATGAATAAGAGTAAGGAGCGGGCTGTGAAAAATACATTCAGGCACTGATAATAATAGAAGACGATAATGACCAGGCCCCCGTTATTTCAGGCTGCCCTGTTTTTGATGCCTGTTGACTTTCCCAGTGGCCACTCAATTTTGAGTTATGTGAGTGAATGGAATAAATTTTGAGGCCTGCAATTTGCAGAATTATTGAACTGGATTTGTCTTTATTGCTCTCATGAACTACGATTATGCATGTTTTACGTCATTGAAGGATATTAATTTAACTTTCATTTGCTAATTAAGTCTCTATGGAGAAGCAGGATCCCATATAATAGGTACCACTCATAGGAAAACCATTGTAAGTCTTCCGGGTTGCTTAACGAGTTTCCTAGATTTTATGGGAAGACCTTGAGATACAACCACCCAAGCAAATGGCTAGAGATTCTTTTCACTTTTAACGAAAGAGTGATCAATTGTGAAACACAAAAAGAATTCTTATACAAACATCATAAGTAACTCAAATTCTAAGCCAGAATATTTTCTGTGGGGAGAGTCAGCGCCAGATGTTGCCAAGACATTAAAACTGAAGTTGAGAACCAGATCAAAAGTGTCATTCATTGACATCACAAGAAGTGTCATTCATTGACATAACAACAAATGGGGAAAAAACTTGAGATGCAACTTTCCTTGCAGGATTTTTCTTGTTGGACATTGCCTTTCCCTTTATTAACCTTTATTTGTATCAATTACTATGTGTGGCATTTGCGTTCTCTCTTACCTTGATTTTTTTTTTCCCCTGTCACTCTAAATTTGGAATGAGGGAGTGTCTTGTAAATCTTGTTATGCTGATAGACATCCTTCCTATTGAACATATCTTGTTATTCTGATAGACATTCCTCCTATTGAACATAATGAATAGGAAACAACTTGAGTTGCTACCTCCTTATAAGATTTTCTTATTGGGACATTGACTTACCCTTTATTAGCATTTTTTTGCATTAATTATTATTTTTTGCATTTGCGTTCATTTTGTTGATGTGAGTTTTCCTTGCTTGTCACTCTACAATAGTAGAATGAGGGAGAGTGCCTTGTAAATCTTGTTATGCTAATAGACTTACCTCTTATTGAACATTGGTAGATGGATCTCTCTTTTAAACCAAATCTTTATCTCATGGTCATGAATGAAAGATGCTTGCATATTCTGGATGCCAAATCTTGCATCTCTAAATCTATGTTTACATTTCCATGTATATATAATAGAATTATGAAATTACCATGCAAATTATCCAATAACAAATGACATCATATAAATACATGTTTACATATTCACATTTACCTAATAGAATAATGAAATTACCATGCAAAATATCAAATAGCAAATGTAAATTATTAAACAACAAATAGAGGCCTCATGTGAAGAACTGGAGTTATAAAATGGATAATTGTACAAAAGGAGAAATTGATGTGGAACATTTACTAATGTGGCTGTGCTAAGCACTAGTTAATAGCTCCATGCCCCAATCTTTACAAAAGAGTAATTTATTTAAAGAGACAACCTTGCCATCTTTACAAAAGAGTGATTTATTGAAAAAACAACCTTGAAATCTGATTTTCTTCCCTTTCTTCGAAGTCATCTGCTTTCTCTTTATGAGCTTCACCTCTTAGACTCAAAATCATAAAATCTTAGTCATAAAAAAACATAGATTGTCTGGTTAAAGAAGTAAATAGCTTAATCACTTTGACTCATAATCATAACGTCATAGATTGTTTGGTTGAAGAAGGAAATATTTTATTGTAATAATTTCTTCTCTTAAATAAATGGCTTTATCTTCAAAGATGAGTATTTATGATGTTTGGATTTCAAATCCAAACTCATGTTGAAAAGTGTAACTAGGATCGGTCTTCATATTGACTATGTAATTATGTATTTATGTAAAGAAGAGACAAAAGATAATGCAATATGTTTTTGATATGCTTGCCTTGTGGGTTTCATGAGCAAGGTTTTATTATGTAGGTCAATAGACTTCTTCTTGATGTCTATTAGGATTTGTCTTCTGGTTATAAATGTAATTAGGAGTCATGTATATGAAGAGTCTAGTCAAATAAATATGCCTCAAGACCTTGTCATACAACCTTGGAGAAATGGCTCAAGTATTATGCTAACACCTTTGCTCATAACAACCTTCAACACGTTGGAAAATAAGTTGTTAATGTCGGCCTACAAGCTATGGACAAGTCGGCCTACAGTTAGATTCGTGGGTCGGCCTAAAGCATGAAAGTATGCCACTATATATAAGTTGCTCTGCAGTACATTTGCTAGAAGAGATTCATACAAGTTCAGTGAGAAAAATGCGAGCCAAGGATCTGTCTTGGTACGAAATAAATAAAGGCTAATCTACGAAAAAGGAGGAAGGATAATTACTTCTAAACATAAGCATATTGTACCTCGCATAATCCAGGAAACCGTGACTTATTCCAGTAAGGGAGAAGTCTGATCTCAGTGCGTGCTAAAGGGCTAAAGTTTGGTGTGAAGAGAAGGGTCAAGTCAACAAAGAAGAGCTTCACTACAATGAAGAGAAAGGAGTCCCGTGAACCCTATTTTGATTCCAAAAAAGCTCAGAATAATTATGTAATAAAGTGTATGCAATCATAGAAGTTCGAGGTTGGTTTAAGATCAGTGCTGTTCGGTGCTAATCTATGCTAAGTATTGGAAGGTGCAGAAAGGTCTCTTTGAAAGCGAAATAAGGAGACTATGGAGGCTAAGATATTTGAAGAGAGACCGAGTTTCTCTAAAGTAGCAAGTGCATGATCGTGTATAAGAGAAGAAGGGTGCAGGGCAATGCAGGTCGGTGTAAAGAAGAAGAAGCAATTTAAGGAGTCAACAAAGAAGCAATGATAAGGTCTTGAGGGCATTCAAGGGTCAAGGGTCCGAGTCATGGTCATGGTACTTGTCATCTGAAAGTCTATAAGAAGAATTGCTCTTGGGTTTTCCTCTCCAAGAGGGAGAGGTTTTGGCCCTGGCTTGAAGAGACTAAGTTTGTGTCTTTTGTGTTTTTGGTAATTGACTTGATGATAGATGTAGTAAGCTAAGAAGAGAATACATAGGTAAAGTAAGATCACAAGTAATTATCAAGGAGAGAATTGGTATTAATCATCACCCCTCCAAATTCTCAACATGGTATCAGAGGCAAGGTGCTGAACACAAGGGCTACTTGACAAGAAGACACTCAAGGAAGCAAAGATCAAAGTTTGGGTTAAAAGCTCAAATCAATTTGCAAGGAAGATTCTTCAAAGGATCCACTAATCAACAAGATAATCTTTGTCATCAAAGATTTATATTCAAGACATTGTTGGAAGAGACATCGTCTTTTTGGAAAACATCCTTTATCATCAAGGACTCAAGAACACCTACATTGGAGAACTCAATTTAAGAAAGAGTTCCTATCTTCATCATCATCAAAGAAGTTGCTAGAAGGAGGAAGTCATCCTACTCAAGCAAGTATCTATGATCTTATCTAAATCTGTCAAAATGACTTATTGCAAAGAAAACAACAAATTGGTTGGGTCATCAAACGTTAGTGCATGGAAGAAGATGACAAATTCGAATCTAATTGAAGACGAAGTTATGGGCTAAGAAGAGGACAAATTTGAATCTAATTGAAGACGAAGTTATTGGCTACATCGAAGGATCTACAATTCAACTCTCAAAAGAAGATGCTCCAGCTCATGCCAAACACATGAAAGGAGAAATCAGAGCCCAGAGGATTCTCATAGAATCCATCAAGGACTCACTCATACCCTATGTATCAAAACTGAAAAATGCAAAAGAAATATATGAGAAACTGGTGGAGCTATTCTCTGTGAGTACTGCAGGAGAAGCAATCTCTTTGAGACAAGAAATCTACAAAATGAAATTGTCAAGAGAGGAAGGAATCACTTCATACTTTATGAGGATTTCTGAAATAAGAGACCAACTGCAAGAATTGGGAGAAGTAATGTCTGATAATGAAATGACTACTGTGGTGCTGAATGCTCTACCGGAAGAATGGGGAAACTCCACTTCAAGTTTATATGGGAAGAAAGAAGCAACACCATTCCACGATCTATGGTCTCTATGTAAAATAGAGGAAACAAGATTGAAAGCTAAAGCTCATACATGATCAAGTGAAGAGAATCAAGCCTTTGTAGCCATGTCTAGGAAGAAAGGAGGGTTTGGAAAATTTGGTCCTCGGAATAAAAGAAGAAATATGGATAAAGTATGATGCTTTGGATGTAGTGAAATTGGGCATTATAAAAGGGATTGTCCTAAATCTGGAAAGGACAAGAGGAAAAAGGAAGCCCATGTCACAGATATAAGAGAAGAACTTGGTACAAAGAAATCTAAGAAAGAAGAAGCGAAAGATCTCTATTATGACCGAGATATCTTTCTCTTTAAGTGATTTCTATTGGTTGTAAAATAGTATGATATGAAGCAATGTATATTAAAAGCATCATGATAGAAGCATGAGAGAAGCACTTAAAGAAGGAGCTCTTGGAAACCTCACTGAGAAACATCATTAACGGAAGGTAGTCATCAAGATCGAGGGTCATCATTCAATAATCAATATGGAAACCGGGGCAGACATTTTCTAATGGAGTTCTCTATGGATTCACTATTTAGAAAGAAAGCAGAAAGGTTTCATCGAGAATTCTATGCTACAAAATTCTGAGATTAGAATATGATGACATATTAATGAAGTAGGTCAAGGGAACAAAGTTCTTCATTCTAGTAAAATTGCTACAGGATGACTCAAAGGGAAAATGTATGAGGTACATATCTTTATCTGCTGACACTGGATGCTGTGAAGTCATGTCATATGGTTGCAGGTAATGGACTTCTATCTTTAGAAGTATGACCTATGGAGGAGGATCTCTTACGATGCACATGTTGCCACTAACAAATGAAATTAAATATGTCCTCATATGGAATATGAAGTAGTTGTATACAAACAAGGAACTAGATACTGGAAGTTCCTGGGTATGAAGCTGTGCGTAGAAAGATTGAAGAGATCATGAAGTGAAACCATGTAAAGCGGTGGTTATCATTAGGAAGCCAAGAAGATGTGACTAAGAGATCTCTTGGGAAGATATGTGGACTCTGATAGAAGTATGGTAAACAAGAAGACCCTTGACAAGACATCTTTAGCAGATGTGTCAATCTGAATAGAGGATGCCAATGCCTACAAGAAGATGTCATGGTGAAAGATCATCACTAAGGTAAATTTTGATTTAAATGGTCATATGTATATGTTTATCTGGAGTTTATGCAGGGCTACCAATCATGTGGAAGGATGTAAGATCCTTGGAAGATGGTTCGAAGGAAAGCAGCATGGCATAAATGTGGACCAGATAAGGAAGTCTGATGAATCAATTTCCGATAGTTGACATGACTCGCGGACACAAGTGATGGATGGTCTGTTCCCTATGAAGCCAAAGGTTGAAGATTCCTCAATATCGAAATCCATGACATCGAGGGGAGGACTTCTTCATGAGCATCTGGGTGTCTCACCATTGCTGCTGCAGGTCTTTGGTTGAGAGGGAGCTTGGTGGTAAGTTTCTTGCTTGGAAGAAATTTGAAGTATGTCCTTCCTGAGTTAGGAGGGAGTGACGTATATGATTCCCTAATACATGTGTCATGCACTAGACCAGGACTAACAATCGTAAGTCTTAGTGAATGCCGTGTGGAGAGAATGTAGAGACACATCATTTTGGTCTTCACCTGGAAGACAGAATGGATGATTGGGTAATCATCTAGCATTTGATACTCTTTGAGAATGTGATAGGGCATTCAAGGTAAGAGTAGTCGAGGATCGATATTCTTTGAGGGCTGGCTACCCAAGAGAAGAATAGTCCAAGAAGGTCATACTTTGGGAACACCTAGGTGGAGTATGTACCTTGGAGAGACAATGGCTATGGTGTGTATAAGTCATATGTCTCGCCAACATTGTAGCCCATTATCTCGTTGAGAGATGGGGCTGTTAATCAAGGCCTTGCACTAGGACAATGCTGGTTGATATCATGCTATACAGATGTGATTACCAATTCGATTCTTCTTATGAGATTCTTCAGTTTGAAAGTGACCATGTACTTGTATGAATACCTTCCTAGTTAAGAGGGAGTTTTGAAAAGTGTAACTAGGATTGGTCTTCATATTGACTATGTAATTATGTATTTATGTAAAGAAGAAGACAAGAGATAATAAAATATGTTTGTGATATGCTTGCCTCATGGGTTTCACGAGCAAGGTTTTATTATAGGTCTATAGACTTCTTCGTGATGTCTATTAGGATTTGTCTTCTGGTTATAAATGTAATTAGGAGTCATGTATATGAAGAGTCTAGTCAGATAAATATGCCTCAAGACCATGTCATACAACCTTGGAGAAATGGCTCAAGTATTATTCTAACATCTCTGCTCATAATAAACTTTAGCACGCTGGAAAATAAGTTCTTCATGTCGGCCTACAAACTGTGGACGAGTCGGCCTATAGTCAGAATGGTGGGTCGGCCTAAAATAGGAAAGCATGCCACTATATATAAGTTGCTATGCGGTTCATTTGCTAGAAGAGATTTCAGACAAGTTTAGTGAGAAAAATGCGAGCCAAGGATTTGTCTTGGTACAAAATAAATAAAGGCTAATCTACAAAAAAGGAGGAAGGATAATTACCTCTAAACATAAACATACAGTACCTCACATAATCTAGGAAACCATGACCTATTCCAGCAAGGGAGAAGTCTGATCTTAGTGCGTGCTAAAGGGCTAAATTTTGGTGTGAAGAGAAGGGTTAAGTCAGCAAAGAAGAGCTTCACTACAACGAAGAGAAAGGAGTCTCGTGAACCCTATTTTGATGCGAAGAAAGCTTAGAATAATTCCGTAATAAAGTCTATGTAATCACAAAAGTTTGAGGCTTGTTTAAGATTAGTACTGTTCAGTGCTAATCTATGCTATGTATTGGAAGGTGTAGAAAGGTCTCTTTGAAAGCGAAATAAGGAGACTATTGGAGGCCGAGATATTTGAGGAGAGACCAAGTTTCTCTAAGGCAGAGAGTGTAGAACCATGTATAAGAGAAGAAGGAAGAAGTCAAGGGTGCAGGGTAGTGCAGGTCTGTGTAAAGAAGAAGAGCAACTTAAGGAGTCAACAAAGAAGCAGTGACAAGGTCTTGTGGGCATTCAAGGGTCAAGGGTCTAAGTTATGGTCATGGTACTTGTCATCTGAAAGTCTATAAGAAGAATTACTCGTGGGTTTTCCTCTCCAAGAGGGAGAGGTTTTGGCCTTTGCTTGAAGAGCCTAAATTTGTGTCTTTTGTGTTTTTGGTAATTGACTTGATGATAGACGTAATAAGCTAAGAAGATAATACATAAGTAAAGTAAGATCACAAGTTATTATCAAGGAGAGAATTTTTATTAATCATCGCCCCTCCAAATTCTCAACAAATTAAGGGTTAAATTTTTTGTTTTGTTGATGGGCGTTGTAATAGAAGTGATGTATTAATTGAATTGGCATAGAGTACCATGTTCCAAAATATATCAATTATATTTTCACACTTAAACATGTCCTAATTACAACTTGGCTTAACATGACCTAATTATAAATTGACTTCATTTTTATAATATTTATATGTTGATTTATTTCTCACAAACCACATTTAAAATTATATTAATAATATCTTTACACTTAAAAAAATATCTTAATTATAAGATTACTTCTTTTTCTTATTACCAACATAGATCTATTTTAACACTACATCTATGATGTATAAATATAAATCAAATCTTTTGAGATTAATCTTTTAATTAGTTCAGATGGATTTAAGAGTAGAGGACGAGGGGTAGTTCTAGGTATTATCATATTTATGGTATTCCTATGTTAGTGTATATGAAAGTTTCAAAACAAAAACCCTACTGCAGTATCTAGATCTACTTCACCTACTTGTTTATTAATATTAACAAGTCATTTAGCTGAATATTTAGAAAAACACTAAAGTAGACACTAACTGCAACCTACACATCTACAAATCATTTACTGAACAATACGCACATGTGACAAGATTACACACGATTTTTCGGACAAATGTCCCTTGAAAAACCCAATGCGGGAAAACTGGTGCAACAACTCTAGAGGGTTTATATTATTATGCAGAATCTGAATACAACAATCTGGGCACCAGACATGGTTGGCCCTACATAGAAATTACACAACAGTAAGTACCTTTCACTCGGAGACAAAATATATGGATGTACCACACATTCAAACGTGATTTACAGATCACGAGCTCCTTCTTGGCCACAGGAACCCTCATCGCTGCCTCTGCAGCCTCTGCGTCAGCCCTTAACTGGTCAACGTCCTCATTGCGTCACCCTAACTGGTGCTATGTTGCTCCGGCTGGGACTGCGTCACCTTGGCTAGTGCTACACTGCCCCTGCACTGCGTTGCCGTTGTGCTGTGCTGGCTGGGTCTGCGTCACCCTGGCTAGGCTTACGCAACCTCTGCGTAGTCTCTGCATGGATCTGGCTGAACTGCGTCCTCCTGGCTGGCTCTGCGCTGACTGGTACTCATTGCCTCTTCGTATTGCTGTATTCTCGGCCTTGGATCAACTCATCCCTCGTTGATCTCTGCCCCTCACTGCACTGCAACTCGTTTCGAAATTCTCAGCAAAACCCCGCCCTAGAAATTCGACTTAGCTTCAGTGCTATACCAATGTGTGTGTATCTCCAATTGACACATCAACGACCGTGATCTAATCTCTAATCGATGGCTCGGATTAAAATAATGTTTGATCCACGTCACTTAGAACATTTCATCACGTGTTTAATTAATTCACTTTAATTTTTATAATTTCCTAGGTTAGACTTAGGGTCCTCATTAAAAAAATTAATTATTTGAATATCTCATACACCAAATGAAATTTATCCAAACGCTTTTTGGGTTTTGGAGGTCTTCTGTGTCTTAAGCCTTCCACAAAATCTCAGGGCTAGAGCAAACCCGATGCTACCTTGAAATCTCAACACTCCCTCTTAGCGAGGAGTGTGCTCTAGCAATACATCTGCACCAAGTTTTGCCAGATATCGACATCGGTCTCTGCACTGCTGATGCTTGGCTTGCTGCTCTCCATCCACTGCGCTGCTGCTTCCTGTACAGTTTCCCATGTCACTACCACTAACACTGCTACATCCGTACAACAACTCCATCTCAAATTGCCGCATTGTGCTGCCCACTACTGCACTGCAACTCAGTTTCTAAGAAGTAAGCATCTGAAGGACCCCCGCCCAATCACTTACAAACAAGTCAGTCGAGCTGCATCTCATCACTGAAGTTGCCTTGGCTGCTACGCTGTGTTGTCCTTCTGAAGCCACTGTGCTGCTACAACTCTGCACTGCATAAGCACTGCCCCTCTGCGCTGCTGAAGTCCCATCAGCCTCTCTGTGCCGTTGCTTCTACGCTGCTGCTGCCTCTGCACTGCGCTATTCCCATCTACAACGTCCCAAATTTTCCCTCCGCTTCACCGTGATATGCTGCACCCATTGCTCCACTAGTCCCAATACCGTCTTAAGGCTCCTGTAGCTCGTATGTGATATAAGAGTTGGGCACCTCAAGGATCCCGCCATCTCCATCTGTAGCCGCTCTACAGATCAATTTTGCCCCACTTACGTGTCTCATGAGCACTCATGGCTACATCATCATCACTCCCATCGTCCCCCTTTGCTGCTGCTGCCTTGGATTCAGAAGATCCCTTGTCCTTCTTCTTAGGACAATGGCTGGCGAAGTGTCAAAGTTTGCCACAATTAAAGCACCAGACCTTGGATAGGTCCCTCTTTTTCTTCCCTTGCTGCCTCCGTTCCTTTGATGCCAAGGGCTGCATCCTCCTCCTCTTATTTCTTTAGTTTGACTGTATCGTTGTTGGTGCTTTGCCTCTTGGTAAATCTCCTGATCTCCTCCCGACGGAGGATTGCCCACATGCTCGCCCAGGATGGTAACACTTCCCTGCCAAAGATGCTTTGGACAAACGTTTCCCATTCCTCGGTAACTGCATTCAGGGCAACCCTCACCAAGAGCCCCTCATCCGGATTTGTACCCATGGCAATCAGTTGATCTCGGATAGTTTGAATTTTGAAGAGGAAGGGATCTATCTCCTCACCCTTTTGCATGTGGAACAACCGCATTTGATTCTCCAAAAGCATCCTTCTTTAGTTTGAGACTCCCTGATGCATCATGTCCAAGGCTATCCAAATTTCATTTGCCGTGTTCTTCCTGGTAATATGTGGCATGATGTGGTCTTTGACTCTGTCCATGATCAAGCGCTTTGCTCGCGCTTGATTCTCCCTGAATTTATTCAGAGGATATGCATCGATTGGCACATCTAGGACTCTCTCAGTATGGTCCTTGATGCCGTACTCATCTAGGACTATCATGATCCTTGCCCTCCAGATAACGGAGTTGGACATGCCATCCAACCTTTTGATCTCTCAGTCCATGAGACACCATCTTTGCTCAAATCTACCAGAATAGATACTCCTCTCCCTCTTTCTGCTGCAACACTCAACAAAAATACTGGATCTGGGTTTCTTGGCGATTGGAAACCCTCTATAGTAGCTTCTCTCTCCGAAAACTGATTTCCCTCCCGGAAATCCTCAGCCAAAAAAACAACTGAATAGTTCTCTACAATCACCCTCCTGATCGAATCTCATATCTGTTTGACGCAGATCTGTTGAGAAACTGTTCTCCTCCCGCTCTTGTCACCTTTGTTAGGCATGATTCTGCACCGACAGAACCTCTGCCATACCAGCAACCTCTGAAGATCTTCCGGAGTATGGAAAATCTGCACAACAACCTCAAAACTGAACTACGTCCCTTTGGCTGGCCTCTGTGTGAGCAGACTAGCTCAACAAAGCCTCTGTGGAGCGCAGGCTGGTTCTGCGTCACTCTGGAAGGCTATGAGCTGCCTCTGCGTCAGTCAACTGGCTTTGCGTAAGCTTCAACGTGACTTCTGCTGGGACTGCGTGCTCCTGGTGCTACACTGCCTTATCTGAAACTCTGCTGCTTCAACTGCCTTCTTTATAAAAATCTTCTTCAGCCACTCTATTGGTGAATCAAATTGATCTGTAATGCTCTGATACCATGTGAAAGTTTCAACACAGAAACCCTATTGCAGTATCTAGATTTACTTCACCTACTTGTTTATTAATATTAATAAGTTATTTAACAGAATATTCCGAAAAACACTAAAGTAGACACTAACAGCAGCCTACACATCTACAAATCATTTATTGAACAATGCACACAGGTGACAAGATTACACAAGATTTTTCGGACAAATGTGCCTGGAAAAACCCAATGTGGGAAAACTGGTACAACATCTCTAGAGGATTTATATTATTATGCAGAATCTGAATACAACAATCTGGGCACCAGACATGGTTGGCCTTACATAGAAATTACACGACAATAAGTACCTTTCACTCGGAGACAAAATATATGGTTGTATCACACCCTTAAATGGGATTTACAGATCACGAGCCCCTTCTGTCCCACTGGAATCCTCAGCATTGCCTCTACAACCTCTGCGTCAACCCTTAACTGGCCAGTGTCCCCACTGCATCACCCTGACTGGTGCTGCACTGCCTCTGTGCTGCTTCGGCTGGGACTGTGTCACCCTGGCTGGTGCTGCACTGCTCCTGCTCCTGCGTTGGCTGGGTCTGCTTCACCCTGGCTGGGCTTGCACAGTCTCTGCCTGGAGCTGGTTTAACTGCCTCCTCCTAGATGGCTCTGCGCTGATTGGTACTCACTGCCACTCTGTCTTGCTGTATTCTCGGCCTTGGATCAACTCATCCCTCGCCGATCTCTGCCCCTCACTGCACTGCAACTCGTTTCGAATTTCTCAGCAAAACCCCGCCCCATAAATTCAACTTAGCTTCAGTGCTCTGCCAATGTGTGTGTATCTCCAACTGACCCCAAGCCTTTCTCTTATACTTTTCTCGTTTACACATCAATGATCGTGATCTAATCTCTAATCGACGGCTTAGATTAAAAGACTACTTGATCCACATCACTTAGAAAATTTCATCACGTGTTTAATTAATTCACTTTAATTTTTCTAATTTCCTAAGTTAGACTTAGGGTCCTTGTTAAAAAAATTAATTATTTGATGAAGTTTCTCCAAACGCTTTCTGAGTTTTGGAGGTCTTATGTGTCTTAGCCCTTCCACAAAATCTAGGGCTAGAGCACACCCGATGCTACCTCAAAATCTCAACAGGGTAGATGTAGATCTTTCATTTTATCTCTCTCTCTCTCTATAGATTTTTTTGTTATGTGTATGTATCAAATTCATCCCCCCCCCCTCTTATTTATATGGATTTATTTTTAATTTGTATTTTATTTTTATTTTTATTTATATGACATAATACACATCTCAAGGAAAACCTTTAGTCACTTCCCCTCATTTTGAGGAGGGTATTTAGGGTAAAATTAGTTGGTTTTAGTTATGGGAACCTAACCCAACTGTGGGGATATTGAGTGAGACCCAATAATATCCATGGAGACAACTACCTTGTGGACTTGTCCCCATGACCTCCTACTTGTCACTTCACAACACTCAACCACTTGAGTTAACTCATTGGTTATTTTTGTTTATATTTACATTTGACTAATATATAATATAATTATTATTTGTAACAAGTGATCTTTTTTGAAATCTACATGTAAGAGTTACCCACATACATGGCAACATCTCTTTCATATTAGGTTGTAAATGCATTTTGATACTCTTGGTGCACTTATTTCTATTTAATATCCAAATGTAAAAGGTACAAGTTTAATTCTTGTAACCTCTTAGTGTTTAATGTATCTCCACTACAAGAACCAAAGTATTGAATGATTGTCAATGACATTGGTACCTTCTAGGGGCCTTGATTTGATATTTTGGATAAGGATTCATATCCATCATTAAAATGAGTGAGTTTGATCCTTGTGCTCTCTCAATGTCTTGTGCATTGATATCTCCACTACAAAAACAAGTTAAATGAATGCCAATGATATATGTACTTTGACCATTATGGCGCTTTTGTTAATGATACATATCCACATGAAAAAGCCGTAGTCTAACTAGCCAGAGGAATCGCCCTGAAAATCATGAAAATTCCGATAAGATTTTCAGAAAATCCGGCAGGAATTTTTCTAAATTCATGTTATAACTATCAAAGTTTAATATTTTGGGTGTCCTATAGGTTTTTGATGGTGCTGAATCCATTTCCAATGTCAAAATCAGGATTCAAACACTGTTTCTGCAAGATTTTTTAAATTTTTTTGGCCCGGATTCCGGCCAATTTTGACCGTCCGGGAAATTCCTCCGGCTCGTTAGACGACTCCCATGAAAAATATGTAAGTTTGATCCTTGACCCCTTTTGGTGCTCCATTACTTGGTACATATATGGACTAAGGGGTTAATTGTGGGTACTTTGCCAACATCTTGTTGAGGGTCTGGCTTCCAAAATTTTCAATTGTAGGACAAGAAAGAGGCCTAATTAGACTCTTACTTGTTTGGTGTGGAATAAAGTTCTAGGTTACGGTTTGTCAACCTTTCGATGAGTTTTAAAGTTTTTTATTTTTAATTATTTCTTTCTACTCTATTTATGATTATGCGATTTATAACTATCTATTTAAAAAAATATTTAAACTAAAGAGTTTTAAAAAAACTTGCGTTAAGGGTAATTTGTGGCAACACTCATGATTCTATTTTGAAGCTTTATAATTCTTGAAGGAGTAATTACACTAAGAATAAATTACTTCAACAAATCATATTAAAAAAACTAGCAAACTTAGTTGTAATTTAGCCTAAAAGCCCCTAGATACTAGTTAAATGCCAACAATGCCTTGGGTTACAAGCCAACCCACTAGCTTTAGACCAAAAGTGAGAAACAAGACCACACTCATGAGCCGTGAGGCCACTAAGGCTGACGTCATGCATGGGAAGTGCTCCAAGCATTGAGGCTATTAAGTGCTAAGTGTGATGTAGAAGGATCTAAAATTAAATTTCGAGGGT
Source organism: Pinus albicaulis (assembly GCA_034641835.2). Classification (NCBI taxonomy): domain Eukaryota; kingdom Viridiplantae; phylum Streptophyta; class Pinopsida; order Pinales; family Pinaceae; genus Pinus; species Pinus albicaulis. The sequence goes on along the minus strand of CM076581.1, from coordinate 1,419,896,564 downwards.
TGGTCCTCAAATTTCCATCAATATCCCTACATGGTCCCCAAAATCGCACTGGAACACCACAAAGTGATCTCCTAAGTCTCTAACTGCTAAAAATGGTGTTTCCTCCTTAAGTAGGAGTGGCCAAAGAACAACCCCATTAGGTGCTTCCAAACCCTAAGGGGAAGTAACATTTCCTCGGTTTACCCTTCAATTGATAGGTGCTATTTAACAATAATGATGGCATGGAGGGGAGAATCCTTTATGGCCAAGTGCCATGGAAAAAGGGACTAGTGTGATGGGGATCCACATCCTAAATGTATAGATGTGAGGAGGGAGTAATCGTGAATGTATGTGTTACTAATTCAACCTTTGTTTTTCCACCCCTTTTTTGCACCTTTTATTTTTTCTTTGTATTAATATTTGTAGCTCAAAGGGTTAGAGCTTGCTTTGCATGTTGTATAAAAATTTTATTACCCCTCAAGGAAGAGTCATTTCACTGGTCATCGGGGTTGGGACATGCAAGGGTTCCTTTTTACGCTGTAATAAAGCAACATGTGCTCATGAGTTGAGTGATGGCCATAATGAGTGATTGAGACTCCATGCTAGGCTTTTTCCCATGTGCTAATTTGCATGTCTCGACCATCTTTTGCATTTTTATTTTCTTTCCTTTGATTTTGTTTTGTGGCCATGATATGCTCTTTCTTTTCTTTTTGCTGCATCTACCTCCCATAGTAAAGTTTTGGGCCCTACTCAGGTATGAGGATGTATGGTTGTCAAATTCGAGTGAACCAATGGTCAATTGAACCTAAAGAATGGATGTGAGATAAGGGCTTGTAATGTATGATGGAAAGTGGTAAGTATGGAATATGGATAGATGCAAGTATGTTGTCTCAATCATGGCTTCCCAAGTAGTGCCCCTCCTATACCCATTGGGCCATTAGGGGAGGTCCCACTGGACTAGGATCAAATATTAACCCCCTATTTAAGGTGAAGGAACGAGATCACAATAAAAAACCCTCTTTCTTCCATCTCACCCCACAATCCATATCATATGCCTAAATACAAACAAGCATAAGCACCCGATTGCAAGATGAATAAAGTACCTTTTTGTCAGAAGCCCGTCTTCGTCCATGTGCTCTTGCCATATGGGTGAGAAGCATGTGGCTGATGCAGGTGGCAGAGATGTAATGGCATGTTCTCAACCAGTGGTGGCTGGCAGGGGTTGCATGGCTAGTCCACTGGATGTGAAGAATGGTAGAATTTTTTTCTCCTATATGGTTACCATTTTTGGTGGGTAACAAGCCTCAGATGGGGACATTTTAGTAGATGTTTGATAGGTAGTATTATACCTATTGCACATATGTTTTCATTGATGTCAACTGAAGTCTCATTGATGTCTAAGGAATTGTTGTGCAAGTATGTCATTGATGACTACATGAAGTACACAAGGAAGCTTAGGGGGAGCCAAATCAGATCAAGTAGAAAATCTACATGAGAGAATGAAAGATGTATAGTTGCATAGCTTGTCCTGAGACCTTTCCAATGGTATATGGCACATTTCCTAACTCCCAAGGAATGTAGAGAAAAATATGTTTAAAGTGAAGCTGCTTAAGAAAGGTTCTATTTGGTCAAGGTTCCACAAAATGTAGATACATCCGGGTATCAAGGCATCCCGATAGGTGCACCACATTACGATATCGCTGAAACAACTAGATACTGGTTACATTCAGACTTTTTCCTGACATTCGAGTATTCGAGGGTGCAACGAAGCAAGTCTTAACCAAAATGCTAGATTTTTGAATTTTTGTCCATATTCGGAGGTGGACCTCAAATAGCATGGCGTAACATGGTAAGTGGTGCCAAGTGGTAGAGGTCGTTGATGCAGTTGTTGGAGGTGATGACATGTGACACCCATTTTTGACATTTTTGGGTGGATAATTGAACATGTGGTCGGTGACACATGGTAGTGTGCTGACTTGTCAGATATCACGGTAGTGACATGGCATATATGACTTGGAAAAGAGGACCATGTGGCATGTTCTAATTAGTTCTCGTAGTTTCAACGTGGCAATCTGCAATGATTTTGGATTTGCGCCATGTCAATCGTTTGGCGAAGTTTTCATGTTTATTTCGGCTTTCTTGAAATAATCGATGAAAGTTGGTTTTGCGCCAAATGGTGGTTTCAAAGCACAATGATTGAGGTGGGGCCTTTACTAGGCTATCAAGGAAATTAAGAAGTGCACTTAGTTATCCGGGCATCCGTGATCTAGAGGTGAATTAAGTTAGTTGATATCATAAATCTTAGATTTAGATTCAAATGAAGCAAGCGTGAGTGTTTAAGTTTTGGTCAGTAGTGGTTTCAGGAATATGGAGACTATTTAGTCCTCTGGGCGTGAAGCCAATTATTTGGTAACAAACAACCCAAACCCATATTTGAATATAGACTAAGGAGCTGGTCATAGTTCTATCTGGGACAAGGTTCTGTCGTGAATAAAGTTATCCAGGTATCCGCTCAGCTGGGGGTGATCACGTCAAGCACTTAACAATAAGTTCAGACTCTGGATATGTGAGAAATGGCGCTTAAGGATGAGATTCCAAACCTAGGCTACGAGGAGTGGGATGTTAAGCTCTCAACACTGAAAGCTAAGGTGAATAGAAATTCGAGGATTCAATATCCACTTACATTTGATGCATGGATATCACAAAAAGGTTTGAATCATTAGGGGAATTTGAGGCCTAAAATGGGTCTCCTAAGGAACATAATAATATAATAAAATAAAATTTATGAATTTTTAAAGAAAAAGAAAGGAAACTATTTTTTTTATTTATTTATTGTATTTTCGACATATCTCCTTATATGTATACTCAAATTTCAAGTGTATACACGTGTTGGATGTGGAGTTCTATTATGAAACCAACTCCAAAAATAGAAGACGAGATATCAACGCCTTAGAAATAAGCCACTTCGAGGGGGCAACCTCCAATACATTACATGAATGAACAATTCTTGGATGATACAAATGACAAAACCTCCTTTCTATATATAGGAGTCCATGGGGCCACAATGTAATCTTAGCTGACCTAACAATAATAATTTCAGGGCACAATAATAACAATATGGTTGTTACAGGGGTACAACAATAACAATAAGGAGGGCTACACTAACATAATAAGAGACTACACTATTAATATCGGGACTTAACATGCCCCTCTCCTTCAAACAAGTGTTGTCCTCAACGCTTGATTATTTCTTGATGCTTCTGTATAAAATTATCATCCTCCCATGTGGAATCTTCTATAGGAAAGTTCTTCCACTTGCTGAGATACTCTGAAATTGATCGTACTTGTCGAGTTCTTTTTTCTGTGACTGCTTCAGAACTTCTTTCGATGTGATGTTGATCTTCCTGTTGTTTCATTAGATTCTGCACCAAAGTTAGGTTATCCTTTGAGAGTTGGAGAACTTGTTGTTGATGCTCGATGTGATCTTCCACTAATTTATCATCCATATTAGCTATTATTTGGTCCTTAAAACCATCCAACTTAGCCTCCATTTCTGCTTTTAAACCATCTATGTCATCTTCGGTTGCTCTTCGTAAGATCGAAATTTGTTGCACTTGGTATCGTAATTTTGATATCTCATATTGCAATTCTTCCTCTTCATGCGTCATAATATAGATTTTTGAGGGTTTAATGGGTATGAAATTAATTTTTGGAGGCATTATAGAACCCAATACTGATAAAAATTCTAAAATATGCCCTTGGAATCACTTCAAACTGCTTTTTCAAACAAACGTTATGCAATTTTAAAAACCAAATACACACCTTTTTCTTGCTTTTGGGGAGCTCGATATTGAAACTGAATTATCTCTGTGATTTCAGATCTTCAAAATTTGAAATTTGGCACAGAGTTAGCCCTCTGAATTCTCTTTCTAATGCCACAGGTCTGACCTAATTTGGATTCTTTAAGACAAAGTTGTTCCCAATCTCCTACGATGACCTAATTATGGACTGGTTCAGTAGAGCAAACTTGTACGAAATGCCACGTGTCACTGTTGGCTCCTTTGGCTCTAAAATTTATAGATAGGAAACTACAACTCGTGTACTTCTAGTCGCTTTTTACATAATTCCAATCCGATGCTCAGAGAGAGAGTTATGAAGATTTTCCCACAATCACCTCTTTAAGATGAAATTCGAGAGCTTGAAAACGACCTAACTTCCACAGATCCTATCTCCGAAAATATTGAGAACCAAGATCTGAAATTTTGCGACGATGTTCCTCAGGATTTCGGCTTCGTGCTCTAAAAATTTCAGCTTTTGAACCTTCGTAGAAAAAAAGTAATAGCGAAAAGTCTGCGATGACCTGTTTAGGTTAAATTCAGGAGCCTACAAAAAGACCTAACTTCCACAGATCATATCTCCGCCAATATTGCGAACCAAACTCTAGAATTTTTCGACGATGTTCCTCATGCTTTCGGCTTTGCGTCCTAAAAATTTCAGCTTCTGAACCTTCGTAGAAAAAAAATATAGCGAAAATTCCACAATGACCTGTTTGGAGCAGTGAAACCCTATAATCCAAAGCTCTGATACCAAATGTTGTGAAATCGGCTCCAAAAATAGAAGAAAAGAGATATCAACGCCTTATAAATAAGCCACTTTGAGGGGGAAACCTCCAATACATTACATGAATGAAAAATTCTTGGATGATACAAATGACAAAACCTCCTTTCTATATATAGGAGTCCATGGGGCCACAATGTAATCCTAGCCGACCTAACAATAATAATTTAAGGGCACAATAATAACAATATGGGGGTTACAGGGGTACAAAAATAACAATAAGGAGGGCTACACTAACATAATAAGGGACTACACTATTAATATAGGGACTTAACAAATTCAATTCTACATCCAACGAGTACTCAATCTACATACCTCTGTGGAGACCTACATTGACAAAATTGAAATTTTCATTGTGGGTATACTCAAAAGTATGTAAAGTGGGTTCTCATTGGAAGTGGAATTGAATTCCACATCCAACATGTGTCTACACTTGAAATTTTAGTGAACCTATAAGGATATAAGCTGAAAATATAATAAAAAAGTAGTTTTATTCTTTTCCCTCAAATATTTTCCCTTAGAGATGACATCACCATCTTGAATCCTATTGGTTCTCTTAAAGTTGATTTTGTTAGTACATTTTTTGTTTGGATACCCATTTTTGACCTCAAAATTCCCCTAACGAATGGATCTTAACAATGCAACAACTATTAAGCACTTGGTTACCACAATCGGGACATATGAAAGGCTAAGAAAAGTAAAAGGGTTAAGCCCTCTTGTGCCATTCATAAATATAGACATAGTTAAAGAGCTTGACGCAATGTTGAAAACGCATTTTGCATCAGAGCATGAGATGGGTGTGGTTAGTGTAGAGTGTGCAACAAGCAGGTAGTGCCATGATAACAGACGAGTTGAACATAAAATATGCAGAGATGCATTTATCTGTGGAAAATGCAGTAAATAAATAGTACAATGATCAATGATATATACATGAAATACACACTATATGAGGACGTGATTTAGTTAGTAGTGCATCATGCATCATGAGTTGTATGGGAGAACTGTGGAGATCTAGTCAAAGGAGGAGCATAAAGCACTATGAGAGTACTGTGTGTGGACATAATACGACTTGCTGAAATGGTGAAAGGATCCATTATACCATGGGTCAATACCATGGACCAACATCCACGATAATGGAGATTGCAAGCTATAAATAAAAATATAAACAATGAAGCAGATGTGGGGTCTGTACATATGAAAAGGTAGTAAGGCGAAGTGACTAAACTTGTGGATATGAGAAGAGGGAGATTCTTCAAGGAAAATAGAAAAAAACATGTAGTAGACTAAGAAAAGAAGGGTAAGCCATCTGAAGCAAAGGAGAACACTTGAAAAATGATTCAACTTGTGCATATAAGAAATAGTATGAGTATGTTGACCTAGCAGATTAAAGTGCAAAGTGAAGTGTGGTGACAATATTGAGCATGCATGGACAAAGAATAGAAAATATCAATTTACAGATCTAAGTTATAGTTGAATATCTGGATGAGTTGAGAGCCAAAGAGTGTGAGTAGTGCAAGATCTAGAACAGTGAAGATAATACGAGCTCGGTCAAATAAGTATGAATGTGTAAATATAAGATAAAGTTCCAATGGACCTGAGTTTGAAAATGTGATGAAAAAGGGATCTGATAGGCAGTTTAGGTTGGCGCCTATAAATTAGGGGATCAAAGTCTCCTTTAGGTTGGTTCCAATAAATCTCAAGGATCGAAGTTTCCTTTAGGTTGGTGCCTGTAAATATCAGGGAATCAAAGTCTCCTTTGGGTTGGTGCTTGTAAATAAGGGGATCAATGTCTTCTTCAGGGTGGTTCCTATACATTTCAGGGGATGGGTGTCTTTGTCTCTTTGGTGCCAATAAATTGTATGTAATCATAGGTTGGAGCCTACACCAATATTCAGTTATAAGTTTTGTGGTTTTATTTCTTTAAGGGTTTCCACATACACTTGGTGTTCTTATGTGTTGCTTGTATTATTGATGTGTTGAATTGTTTAAATCACTTTATATTGTTAATAATTTAAATATGCCATTATACTGATTCAAGCCCCTCCCCTCTCAGTATAATCATAATTCCAACACTACCACCATTTTTCCAGAGGAAACCACTTCATCCATTGAGATTGTTTGTTTGAAGAATAACATTTTAGATAACCTCTAAATTTTTTTCAACTATTTTTGTTTTACCATATGTTTGTGGATGATATGTTGAAGTCATAGCTAGTGTTGTTCCACTTGTATTCCATAAATCATCCCCAAAATTTCTTGTGAATTTTGTATCTTTGTCACTTACTATTATTTTAAGAAAACCATGATGTCTATGAATTTCCTTTGTGAACACTTCTTCCACTTGGCTTGTTGTTTATGTACTTCAAATTCCACATAATAATGGATATTTTGTGAGTCTATGAACAACCACAATCATTGACATCCTTAAATTCAGATTGTGGTAACCTTGTAATGAAATCTAGTGATATATCTTCCTATATTTTATTCGGTATGTATAATTGTTGAAGTAACCTTGGAGATTTTACTATCTCTCCTTTATTTCTTTGGAAAGATTGGCATTTTCTTACAAAATTTTGAATATGTTTCTTCGTTCATTCCAACAAAAAATACTTTTTGAATCTTTGCTATGTTTTAAGGAACCTTTCCCATCTTGAAATTAGAGTCATGGAACACCCTTAATATTTGTTGCTTTAACATTCATTGAGGGAATGCAATTATTCTATCCTTTTACCAAAGTATATCTCCCTTCCACTCCCAATGTTCCATAGAGTTCATTCTTTCCATTATACATTTTATTTTTCCTTTAACACTAATTCTGCCATTCATGGCGAGCTTCTTCTAGCCACACAAGAATAGATGTAATTGAATATAAACTCGAGGTTTCTTTTATTCTAGAAATAAAATATGCCACTACATTGACCTTCCTCCTTTTGTAAATTATTTCAAAATCAAACCCTTGCATTTTCACTACCCATTTTTGTCAGTCTTCTGATGACAATATTTGCTCCAAAATGTAATTTATGTTATCATGATTTGTCTTGACTTTAAAGTGCCTGCCAATGAGATACTGTTACCATTATTTTATTGCATGTAAAATTGCTTCTATTTATTTTTCATATGTAGACTTCACAAAATCTTTTCCCTTGAATTATATGTAAAAATGCTTCCATTTATTTTTCATATGTAGACTTCACCAATTTTTTTCCCTTGAATATTTTGCTTTCACTAAAAGCCAATGGGCTCACTTCTTGTGTCAATAGCACTCTAATTCCTTGTTCCAATGTATCAAATTATACCATGAATATTTTAACAAAATAAGGGGTTTCCATTATTGGTGTAAAAGACATGACATCCTTTAAAAGAGAGAATGCCAAAGTAGCCCCATCATTCCATACAAATGAATTTTTCTTCAAAAAATATGTGAGTGGGCCCGCAATGTGTTCATATTTCTTGACAATTTTTCATTAATATCTTTGAGTCCCAAAAATCCTCTAAGACTATTTTTGTTCTTAGGAGTAGGCCATTTTGAAATAGCTTGGATCTTTTGAGGATCCACCTTAACTCCTTCCTTTCAAACAACATGACCCAATTACTTTACTTCTTGTTTCCTAGAAGAACATTTGAATATTTTAACATATAATTGTTGTTCTCAAGAAGTTGTAGAATTTTTTCCACATTTTTAATGTGGTCTTTCCATGATTTTCTATAAATAAGTTTGTCATCAAAGAAAACAATTTTTTTTGAGATTGGAAAAATTTTGTTCACAAGGCTTTGAAAAATAAAAGGAGCATTAATTAACTGAAAATACATGTCCGAGAACTCATAGTTCCCTTCATGTGTTCTAAATCTATTTTTGGGATGTCTTCTTTTCTCAATTTGATTTGGTGATATTCTAATTTAAGATCAAGGTTTGTAAAATAAGTGACTCCATGGAGCTCATCTGATAGCTCATCAATATTTGTGATAGGAAATTATCCTTAATGGCAATGTTGTTTATATCTCTATAGTTAGGAGACATATTCCAAGAATTATTTTTTTTCTTTTTTTTCTCACCAACACTATTAGAGTTGAAAATGAACTCCTACTAGGTTGAATAATACTTGAATCTAACTTGTTTTGTACCATCTTCTCCTTCTCCCTTTTTTTTTTTGATGAGGATAGCTATAAGGCCTTTGATTTAGAAATAAAACTTCCAAGTATTAGTTCACTTTGATGTTCATGATCTCTATATGGATGTAGAGCTTTAATAATTTCTTAAAATATCCTACAATGTTTTTTCAAGCTGCATTTTAATTTCTTTGGAACATTTTCATCTTCCTACTTAACTTCCATAGAATAAAGTTTAACCAAAACTCCCTTACTACTATTTTTTAGGAGCTTTTCCATTCTATGAGAGTTGATGAGTTGAGAAGTGTTAAAATTGGACAACTAGGTCCAAACTCCATGTTGTGATGCTCAGATGAATGTTACAATATTTGTATTGGATTCCTCTTTCAGAGAGGTGTAAAATCGATATAAAATTGATTTTAATATGATGAGAAGAACATTTATTTTGAATTTATTATTTATAATGAATTTAAGTGCAGGTCGGCCTTAATGTTTTACACCCCCAGCAGATGTGTCACACACCTCAATGATGGATATAAATACAGTCAACGTTGGAGAACATTTCACTCACTCAACATCACAGATCTTCTCCTCTGATTATATATGAGCATCTGAGAAGAAGTTTCATCTCCCACGTGAGAAGAAGGACGAAATCTACTGCAACAAAAAGGACGAAATTTATTGCAGCAAATTTTCTGCAGTTAGGGTTTCTGGGCAAGTTTAACCAGCGTTGACTTTGGTCAACGCATGGTCCGAATTGGCTAAAATTTGGTGGAGAGTTTGATTTTTGAAGGTCGTACTCATTGGCACAAAAATTGAGGTCAAAAGGTTGACCGAAGTTGGAGCTGCATTGACTTTATTGTTGTTGCATGTGTTGAATTTTTCTGGACTGCGTTGACTTTTCTGGGGTTGACTTTGAGTTGACTGGGTGACTGATTTGAGGACTGTTGTGACACATTCTGGGTTGGCCGACCAAGAAGACTTTGCTGGTTGAAGCATCCTGCTGACCACCGTAACGCACCAACACATTCTCCTGTTTCTGGTTTGTCTTCTAAAGGATCACTGGTATGTTCTATCTGCATTTTACTTGTAAATTCATATGATTGCTATTGATAAAAGTAATGTTGAATTAAGCATAGAACATCTACATAAATTTACATGGTATCAGAGCTGCGGTGAAGACAAGCCCTAACTTATAGCAATCACCAAAAGAGAAAAATGAGTTCCACAAGTTATGGCTTCAAGGAGGATGACAAGCTGACTGGAAGGGATGAATTCCATGCTTGGAAGATGATATTAGATCTCAAATTATAAGACCATGATCTCATGGACTATGTACTGGGTAAGATACAAGAACCTCCATCCACTGCTACTGCTGCTGCTAAAACCAAGTATAAGAAGGGGGAGATCAAAGCAAAGCTAATGATTAGGGAATCCATACATAAAATTCTGGTTGCCTACATATCTGAGCTAGGCACATCCAAAGAAATATATGATAAGCTGATACAAATGCTCAAAGTAAACAATGCAAACCAGGTGCTATTATTCAAGAATCAATTGAAGAATCTGAAGAAAGGCAGGGATGAATCTGTCCAAACATACTTTCTGAAACTGACCGAGATCAGGAAAAATTTGTTGGCTATTGAGGAGACAATAGCTGATCGTGAGATGGTACTCACCGCACTTGGAGGCTCCCATCTAGATGGCAGAAGTATTAACACTACCATTCTCAATAATAATACAATTCCTAACTTTGACGAGCTACTGTCAAGATGCATGCAAGAAGAGACAAGAATGAAGGAATACAAAAATGACAGAAATGCTGCCTACGCTGCTCATTCTAGAAAGAAGAACTATGGTGGTCCAAAGAACAAAGGAAGAGCAGGGGCCCAAGGAAATAAGGGCAAGTCTTTCAGTTGTCATAGGCCAGGTCATCATGCTAGAGAATGTCCTTTCAAGAAGGATTCTCCCGATAGTGATGACAACAACAACAACCGGAGGAATCGAAATCAAAGAAACAACAGGTCCAAAGGAAAGAGGAAGGCTCCCTCTGGTGGAAACAATCAACCTTTCAAAAAAATAAAACTTTCAGGGTATAGAATGAAGAGTCGAATGTTGTTGATAAAAGAAATGAATACATTCTTGTGTACGCCTCTCCGCGCATCCCCGCACGGAAACTATGGATCTCGGTGATAGATAGTGGTGCCTCAAGACACATCCGGGTTCAAGGAAGCACTTTACGACATGGTTGAGAAGGATACTAATGGGGAGTATCATGGAGATAATGCCACATATCCCGTCGAAAGGGACGATTTGTGACCCTCCACTTGTCTCAAGGACAAGACCTACATTGCGAGTGTGCTCTATGTACAAAATTGAAGAAGAACCCAACAATAATACATATAAAGCCATGGAAAACAAAGGTTTCAATGTGGCATTCACTGATGGAAAGGTGCGCATGTGGAAGAAGAATCTCAAGGAAGCTATCGTGATTGGTTTTAGAGTTGGAACACTCTACCAGGTTGAAGGAAGTCCACTGGGAGCTATGACATGTGATACTATCCAACAAAACTGAACTATGGCACTGGAGGTTTGGACACCTTCATTACAAGGCCCTTCCTGAAGCAAGGAAGGTGGTGACAGGATGCCCGATTTTGGAAATAATCATGAAGGTGTATGTAAGGGTTGTGCCGAAAGAAAGCATACAAGGGGACCTTTCCCCTCAAGTGTCACAAATACATCTGATATTTTGCAATTGGTCCATTCTGATCTATCTGGTATGCTACCCATGACATCCCTGGGAGGATGTTCTTACTATATGACATTCACTGATGAATTCTCTCGCAAAACCTGGATATATTTCTTGAAGAAGAAGGATGAGGCTTTCATGTGGTTCCATACCTTCAAAGCCTTGGTAGAAAATATGACAGGGAAGAAGATCAAGATTTTGAGGACCGAAAATAGCACTGAATATGAGTCAAATGAGTTCAAGGAATTTTGTAGAGAAGCTGGAATTAAGAGGGAGACTACTACTACCTATACTCCTGACCAGAATGGCGTTGTTGAACGAAAGAACAGGACCATTGTGGAAGCTGCCCGTGCCATGCTATGTGACTAGGGTCTACCGAAGTTTCTGTGGGGAGAAGCTGCGAATACTGCTGTATACATTCAAAACCGATGTCCTCATTCTGCCCTGGACTCCAAAACTCTCGAAGAGGTTTTCACTGGTAAGAAACCTGACGTCTCACATTTTAGAATTTTTGGATGTCCTATTTATTTTCATGTGCCAAAAGAAAAAATAAGTAAGCGAGATGCTTCTGGGAAGAAAGGAATGTTTGTGGGCTACAACGAAACTTCTAAGGCCTATAGAGTCTATGTACCTGGTCAAAGGGAAGTAGATATATGCCATGATGTCACTTTTGATGAAGATGCTTCCCTGAAGAAAGTAGTAGATCTTCCGAGATCTGAGGAAAATCATGAAGCAAGGCCTGGAAATCAAGAAGAATCGCAGGATGAGACAATGCCTGATGTTGAAGGACCAATGGACCCAATCGATCCATCTCCTTCACTGAGAAAGGGACCATCATGGCTCAGGAACACTCTCAAAGATGCTGAGGGACATGCTGCCCCGAGGGGGACATTCCGAGAAAGTAAGAAGCCGTGTAGATACCAAGGGTATCTGGCTGCCATGAGTACTATTGTACAATTTGAACTTGGATCTTTTGAGGAAGCCGTAAAGCATCAAGTCTGGAAGGATGCTATGCACGAAGAATATGAGTCCATAATGAAGAATGATGTCTGGGATGTGGTTCCAAGACCGAAGGACAAATCAGTTGTCACCGCGAAATGGCTCTACAAGATCAAGCATGGATCTGATGGAAGTGCTGAAAAGTTCAAGGCAAGATTTGTTCCCCGTGGCTTCTCTCAAAAGGAAGGAATAGACTATGATGACATATTTGCACCTGTGGCACGATATACCACCATTTGAACAATCATATCTCTTGCTGCGACGCAAGGATGGAGTCTTCATCAGATGGATGTCAAGACCGCTTTTCTGCATGGTGCAATAAAAGAAGAGGTGTATGTAGAACAACCTCTGGGGTTTGAAGTCTAGGATCGGGACACTCATGTCTGCAGGTTGAAGAAAGCCCTCTATGGGTTGAAGCAAGCACCCAGAGCTTGGTACGAGAGGATAGATAGCTACTTGATGAAGCTAGGCTTCACTTGAAGTAATGCTGATCCGAACCTTTACTTCAAGGTTGTCCAGGGGAAGCCTCTCATTCTGGTGCTGTATGTGGACGACCTCTTCCTGACAGGTGCTGACCCTCTCATTCATCAATGCAAGAGGGAGCTTGCTGCTGAGTTCGAGATGAAGGACCTAGGACTGATGCACTACTTCCTAGGCCTGGAGGTCTGGCAGAGACTTGGAGAGATTTTCCTTTCTCAAGGAAAATACATTGTGAAACTTTTGGAAAGATTTGGTATGGTGGACTGCAAGTCCGTGTCAACACCAATGGAACTCAACTTCAAGAAGTTGAGTGGCATCGCTGCTGGGCCCGTATTGGCAAATCCTACCGAGTATCGTCAACTCGTAGGGGCCCTGATGTTCTTAGTGAACACTTGTCTAGATATATGTTTTGCAGTGAACACTTTGAGTCAACAGATGGTTGAACCTCATCACTTTCACTGGGTTGGTGCCAGGAATCTTCTGAGATACCTTCGGGGCACGATAAACCATGGGCTGAGATACACTGCCGGGAGTGTGACACTCCGTGGATATACTGATGCCGATTGGGCTGGCAGTGTGGTGGATCGTAAGAGCACATCGAGATGCTGCTTCAATCTTGGTTCTGCTTCGATCTCATGGATGAGCAGGAAGCAGAAGTCGGTGGCTTTGAGCACCGCTGAGGCCGAATACATTGCAACAAGTATGGCCTGTTGTGAAGCAGTTTGGTTGCGAAAGCTCTTTAGTGAGCTGTTTGGACATGTGCTAGATACCACTGTGATACTCTGTGATAATCAGAGTGGGATTCGTATGACTGAGAATCATGTGTTCCACGACCAATCCAAGCATATTGATATCAGGTACCACTTTATCCGGGATATGGTACAGCGAGGCGCCGTAAGGCTCGATCATATAGGAACTGATGAGCAGGTCGCGAATATTCTCACTAAGCCCCTGGGGAAGGTCAAGTTCCTAACCTTCCGTGAGAGTCTTGGTGTCGTGGAAAGACCCTATGATGTGGGTCCTGTTGGACGATGAGCTATGGGAGCTCTGGGGGGCTTTGGGGATAGCTTCTCGGAGCTATAAGCACTCATAATGCTTCTGCCCCACCCTTGTGATTATTGAGCTGGTTCGCCTCTCATTTATCTGTGCCCCGTATGCATCCTACCCATTGAGTTCAGGGCTCATGGGAAGTACCTCTCATTTGACCAATGAGGTGGGAAAAGCTAGAGACTAGTAGCAAATACTGATGGACGCATCAGAGATTGCCGTACTCTCTATCTAGGATGGCACGGTCCAACCACTTGATCTGGGATCAAGTTTAGTGAGGTTTGGGACCTCTGCCTGACTTCGGGTCAGATGAACCAACTTTGGGTTGGTTGGATACTCTTTATGAGTTTGATAGAGGTTTTGAACCTCTGGACTGATTATGTCAGTCGGGGGATGATGTCTTTGTGATTGACCCACTTCTGTTCTGAAATAAAGAGGCCAGCAAAGCAAGTTACGGCGGGATGACGCACGATGTTTGATTGCACTGGTGGATGGAGTTCTCCCTAGTTGAGAGGGAGTGTTAAATTTGGACAACTAGGTCCAAACTCCATCTTGTGATGCTCAGATGAAGATTCCAATATTTGTATTGGATTCCTCTTTTGGAGAGGTGTAAAATTGATATAAAATTGATTTTAATCTGATGAGCAGAACATTTATTTTGAATTTATTATTTATAATAAATTTAAGTGCAGGTCGGCCTTAAGGTTTTACACCCCCAGCAGATGTGTCACACACCTCAATGATGGATATAAATACAGTCAACGTTGGAGAGCATTTCACTCACTCAACATCACACATCTTCTCCTCTGATTATATACGAGCATTTGAGAAGCAGTTTCATCTCCCACGTGAGAAGAAGGACGAAATCTACTGCAGCAAAAAGGACGAAATTTACTGCAGTAAATTTTCTGCAGTTAGGGTTTCTGGGCAAGTTTGACCAGCGTTGACTTTGGTCAACGCATGGTCCGAATTGGCTGAAATTTGGTGGAGAGTTCGATTTTTGAAGGCCGTACTCATTGGCACAAAAATCGAGGTCAAAAGGTTGACCGAAGTTGGAGCTGTATTGCTGCTGTCTTGCGTTGACTTTTATGGACAACGTTGACTTTTTTTGGGTTGACTTTGAGTTGACTGGGTGACTGATTTGAGGACTGTTGTGACACATTCTGGGTTGGCCGACCAAGAAGACTTTGTTGGTTGAAGCATCCTGCTGACCGCCGTAACGCACCAACACATTCTCCTGTTTCTGGTTTGTCTTCTAAAGGATCACTGGTATGTTCTATCTGCATTTTACTTGTAAATTCATGTGATTACTATTGATAAAAGTAAAGTTGCATCAAGCATAGAACATCTACATAAATTTACAAGAAGGCTCATATTTTAACGTTTTGAGTTCATATTGAATTCCTTCCAATTCAAATCTCAGGAATAATTTGTTATAATTTGTAAATATTGTACTTAATATTCTTAACCATTGAATCCCTATAACAACATCTACAACTCCAATTGAAATGACATATTTTGGGTCTAACTCATCTCATACTGAGTTTAATGTTGTGATATTTCCCTGCACATTCAATACTCCCTCTAATAGCAACCAAAACTCGAAAATTTGTCACTTGATATACAAAAAAATTGACATGATTTACTAGTAGTTTATTAATGAATTTATGGGTATTGTTGCTACAAAATTTGGCATGTCCAGTGAAAATATTCTCCGAACAATGGCGAGACCCTATGGAAACAATGAAGAAGGGTTTCCATTGTCACCTCAAAAACCTTCCTCTTGCTATTTAGTGAGATTTCAACCACAAGGGAGGATTCCCTATGCCACCCACAAGGTATTCGAATGGTATGGATCAAGGTGACTTATTTTGGGGGTATAAAGGTAGGTAGCGTTGAAAATACTGAGAGGGGGGGCGAATCAATATTTCTTTTAAAATTTTTATTTTATGCCTGCTAATATCACTTAATAAACCAAAACACAAAAATGTGAAACAAAAGGATAATTTTATTAACAATAATGACAAGGAATCCAATCTTGTTTTACAACAATAATATGTACACTTATAATTCCATCAGGGCTCCAAACCCAGGAAAATACTCAAATATTCAATTTCAGGCCAAGCCCCAAGTTGGTCTACTTGAGGACTCCAATCCTCTCCAATAACTCAGGCTCCAACATAGTTTTCCACAAGGCTCCAACTTTGTGTGAGGATTCCAATCCTCTAGGGCTCCAACCCCTACTTCAATTATTCAAAACAGTTATATTACTACTTCAAGTCATCCAATATCTTCTTCAACAAGTTTTGAAAATAACTCCAAGACTCTTCTTCAACAAATTCTACAAAATGTTCCTGGGGTTAGCCCATCATGGTCATCTTCAACAAGGCTAGTATGTGTCTCCAAGACTCTTCATATATTTGCAAAAAATCTTCTTAAAAGGCACTTCATCAGAGCTTCAAAAATGCTCAATTGATCCAAGAATTCACCATAGCGAACTGCTTCAAGTGATTTGAATATGTCTTCAAGACACTCTATAATATGCTCCAAGGAGGCTGCTAAAAGAGGTACCAAAATCTGATTTCAAGGATATCTAAGCCTGTCAACAATGATCAAGAATCAAGAGTCCAAGATTTTTTCCAAGACTTCTTCTTCAAATCTGTTGTAACCGTGACACCAAGTCTGTGTCTTCAAATCTTTTATAAATGTAACACCACGTCTGCTTCCAAAAGTGTCACTAGGTTTCTCCAAAATATTCCTAATAGTCTACCTCATAGGATGCTTCTAGGTCCGTTTCACATGACTCATCAATATTTGTTGAATAGACCGATCAAAACTCCAAAAATATCCCTCAAAAGATCCACAAATGCTTGGTTCAAGGTTATGGTTAAGTCTGCAATTTAGGGCTGAAATTATATTCCTTAATACTAGATTAAATCCTACATATAAGAGGGCCAAAGTATATATCATATTACCCTAATTACATGGCTGAAATGTTATCAAGTTGTGTCCTCAATAGACTCGAAATATGGTATGACTACAGGGCTGAGTCAGCTGCATGTCTAATTCATCTCTGAATTTTGCTTGAAAACTCTATCACGTGCCAAGTTGCAGAAGGATCCATCTGTCCTTTGCGTGAAATAAACATCCTTTGTCCACTGACAAAATTTGTTGAATGCCCACTGGCCGATGATGTCAAAAACAACTCACTGTTGCTTTTGTTGTGTTGAAAACTGCTCACTGCTACTTTGTTGTCGACTGCACACTGGTGAATTTGTTGATTTTGTCGAGACTTTCAGTCTGACAACCACCGTCAATTTCATTGACATTTTCCCCCCTTTGTCTACTGAAAGGAGAGACACTTCTCTAGAAAGTATTCCTGAACTCCCCCCTTTAGGTGTAGGAGTTTTACACTGGTGTACTCCCGCGTTCAATTGCATGAGAGTACCATCATATTTTCACTGTTGGCTGCACTATGTGTGATTGTATTCAGTTGTAGAACTGAGACAGTCTTTTGATTGTGGATGACCATTCTCAAGGATCGATCCATTCATAATGTATCTTCAATCTGGCTGATTGTTGTTTGTTGTGACATTTTTTTGAGGAATGATTGGGCTTGCCACAATGGTGACAAGGATGGAGATCAAAACACTGATCTTCCATATGGCCGGTTCTTTGACAATGAGAACATGTCGGTTTGACTGCAACTTCAGGTTGCGTGCATTTATGTTTGTCTGCAACTTTCTCAGAACTTGCTGAGGTGATTTATGCATGAAATGCTGCACTAACGAACTTAATTGGCTTGGAATAATCTGGGATATGCAGGTTGTTGTCATCGTTGACATATCCTAAGCCTCGTCGATTCTTATTATTTTGAATTTATTCACATGGTTTGATGATGGGCTTGGAAGAAATTTGAACTGGAACAACTTCGACACTAGAAGCTGTTAGGATGAATGACTTAGAATCATCTTTAGCTGTATGGTGTAAATACTCTGAAGCATCACTCTTCTCTTGCAACTCATTTCGTTGTAGTTGCGACTCTAGTTGAAGAAACTCAATGATTTCATTTGTTTGTTGTAGATGCCATGAAAGATTAGCAAGAGTTTCTTTGCTGATATGCACCATGTCTTCATCACTAGAGAGGATCAAATTTTGATGAATTTTTAACAACTGGATGTGTTACGCCATTTGAACTTGCTCTCTTGAAATCAGGCGCTCTTGTCATAGATGTCACGCTTTGAACTGATTCACTTGATTTTTTTACTTGAATGATAGGCTCGCTTGCTATGTGGCTTGAATGGCACGCTCACTTGATTTGTTTCTTATTGCGCTTGCTTGGAACACTTGTTAGAGTTGTAGAACTTTCTTGCTTGAACTCTTGAATTCACACTCGCTTGATGAAAATCACTTTGCTTGAATGCTTACTGGACTTGCTTGATTACTTCACGCTCACTTGAATGAATACTCACGTTTGCTTTCTTCAGAATTTGCTGGATCTCTTGCTTGGTGAAACTTGTTTCTCTTGTTTCAAGTTTACCGGAACTCATGCGCGCTTGCTGTAGACTTCAACTTGCTTGATTAGTGTTAGAGTTGAAATTGTTTGGTTGCTTTGATGGTTGCTGCTGGCTTGATTGATGGTTTGAACTTTGTAATGACTTGATGCAAATTGCTTAAATGAATACTTACGCTCGCTTGCAGGAGATGTGAACTTGTTGCTTGTTTTCTTTAGAGTTAAAACTCATGCACTCACTTGATTTTGCTTAAAGAAAGGGTGTCGAACACTGTCGAAAATGCACCCAAGAAAGCTTACTATGATTTTAATGATTCACTTAAAACAATGAATTTGATTACAAGTTCTTAAATGTATTTGCAAGAACGTTGATGTAGAATTTGCTTTGAAACACTGGAGTTTCCAGATTCATGAACTTGATTGTATTGAGAGAATTTGCTTGTTGAGTGTTGTGCTTGCTTCTATTGAAATTTATGTATGTGTTAAATGAAATCATTTATTTGTCAAAACTAGACACAAATCAAAAGCAACAACATGAAGCATGCACCGTCATCAACACATTCTTCGTGTACCTAAGATCCCCTTATTCAATTTCGGGCGGATCTAGGACACAATCACCACAAAAAATATATGCTTTATTAAAATTTGGAGTCCATAATCTTGCAGATTCATAACATCTTCATGGAATCAGAGTTCTAGAACTTCTTGAAAAAAATGTCTTCAAAAACTGACTCAACCTCCTACAACAATGAGCTTTCTTTTGATCACTCCAAATTTACAAAAAAGGTGAATCCTTATCACTCCACAAATTCACTTATTGCTCCAAAATTAAAAAAACAATAATTTCACCTTATTTCTCCAAGTTACAACTTATTTCACCCTTATGAAAGAACAATATTCTTCTATCCAATGCACTTGTCTTCCAAAGACTTCATGGCTTAGGTGTGAAGATACTCCAATAATGAGTCAAAACGTACCATTGCACACATTTCCTTTTTCTTTGCTGAGAATTTTTGGACACTTACATTTATATCCATTTCATAAAGTCATCTCCAATCTCAAAACATAGTTCCATGAAAATCATGAAAAACATATAATATGAGCACTCTCTTTTCAATTTTCTTATGTCACTTAAAAAAATGAAAAAATGTTTTGAAATCAGCATCAAGTGAGCACTGGTTTTCTGGACGTGGTCTTTGGCAAGCACTGGATCTCTATCCTCTGGAACCTCTTTGAGCATCCTTTTCTGCTCTTTCTAGGCTTCAACTCACCTGCACTCTTTAACAACAAAAATGTCCTTTTTATCCAATCTCTGTTGGAATTCTTCAGGGTTTTTCTCCACACTTTTCTTTCATTCAG
Source organism: Pinus albicaulis (assembly GCA_034641835.2). Classification (NCBI taxonomy): domain Eukaryota; kingdom Viridiplantae; phylum Streptophyta; class Pinopsida; order Pinales; family Pinaceae; genus Pinus; species Pinus albicaulis. The sequence continues at coordinate 1,419,876,714 of CM076581.1, read as the reverse complement.
AAACTATTACTAGTCTCTTTCATCAGTACTGTTAAAATTGTGATCTTCCTTTGCTGAGATTTCCTTCAACTGTTTGCAACCTATATTTTGCAAATATCATCTTCAAAACCAGAGTTAAAATAAAACATATTAGCTCACCTTCAAGATCTCTGTGTGATCTTGTTCCATCTCTCACCTATACTTTCATGCACCATACAATTGCATATTATAAATGGTACATCATTCACATTTCTTCACACAAATGCCACTCACACAAATTTCAAAACCCGCATATTATGCATAAAAACCATCTCACATAAAAATGCAGGTTCCTCTGTATATCACCCAGGATTAGCACATTTCTCTTTTCCATTCACTTTGCATTCATTTATACCTCCGCATTTGCAACATTTTCACTTTAATGTTGAATAACATGTTGACATATCATTTCCGCAAATACTTGTCTATAAATTCAATTAAGAAAATCCGAAAATGTCACCACATAGCATGCTCACTTAACGTACCTTTGCCATTTTCTGTGCCCTTCTAATTTGTCCGAGTGAATCCCTTCTCAGTCCATTGACTGGTCTCTTCACAAGCAAGATCTCCACTAGATCTAAAATGATTTCTGCTTTCAATGATTCTTTGGATAAACAATTTCAAATGTTTGCTTCTACCCAGGCCCATAATTAATCTTGTTTCATCATGCAATTGATTAAATTGTCGATTTAACATTGCAAATTCAACACGAACACTTTCTCAACACTATGGTTGTTAGATCCAGAAGGGATCGTTACAACTAAGCACCATCATATGAATTTCATGTTAAAACCATACCTTACTTGCAAGTGGACATTTTCACATACAAAATTATATGTCGATTTCACCGTTAACAAACCAATCAACCTTTCATTCTTACGCACGCATCTCATGATGCTGCGTTATGTTTTTACATCAAGGTGACCCATTTCAGTTGTTGCAAAGTTTTAACACTGCTGTTATGAACCACATAAAATTCTGGAAACTAATATTTGTTGCGTTGTCAATTACATCATATTTTTTAAACAAACTTAAATGCTGCATTATGTTTGAAATGGTTGACCGCATCAAAACATCACAACAACCTAAATACCCGTAATCAAACCCAATTACAAACTGTTTGCAATTGCATTGAATCCCTTATATCGAATGCAGACTTTAAACAGGTCGTTTCTTACATCAGACACCAGGGGATTAATGTGCCAATTTCCATAGGTTGTGATCAATTTATATCAAACACAGACTTTGAATAAATATTACCTGCGATTTTGCCTTTAGCTGTAGCTTTTTTTCACGCTAATGGAATCTCGTCCTCTTTCATCAGCGCTATTTCTTGATAGTAATTCTGATCTGCCACTTCTATTTAACGCTACTACACAACTTAAGTTTAATACAACTCATCAATGCCGTTTCAATGCTACCATCAATGGCGGCCTTGCTTCAATACACCAATACACAATTCGATTTCATATGTATTGCCCAATTTCTGTTACGCTAGCAACGTAGACTCTGGAATACACCATTGCTTCTACATACATTATCATACCTGCGTTCACATATTCACAAGCTTCCCAACAAACCAAGCTTGAACAATATTAAATTTAGTTCCCATAAACGCTATCGGTGGGACAACCGATGCTTTACTTTGCAAGAGACCCAATTCTGGGCTTGTTAAACAACACAGTCTGCTCTGAGACAACAAATCTCTTCATCACACGACCGTTAGCATGAATATCCATTAACATAAAAAAATACAAACAAAAATTTGCTTTTCAATGAGACCTGTAGGTTCTGCAAGACCGTGGCAACTAGATTGGTGATGTGCCGTTTCAATTGGTGTTTGCAATCAACCCAAACCATGGTCAACTGCTATGTATAATAGCCTCCACCATTCCGTAACCATTGTGCAAAATATTTCGACTTCCAATATTCGTGTCTCCCATCCGTGGCTGCACCTTTTAGCAGTGGCTTCAACGCTTCCTCTTAACGCTGCTTTGAGGACTGATTGGGCTCCTCTCCGTGCATCAGCTCTGTTAATCGATCACGTTTTGGGACTTAGGTGCCATACATTTCAATGCTCGGTGGTTGATCTTCAACGTAAACTGTGACCTCCTTCAACGAGCTCCTAAGATCTGTTCTGCGCCACTAAAAACAAACTCTATGTTAGTTCATCCACCTGAAGTCTTTGCGTTAGTTAGCTTCAGTACTAACAGTAATGCTTTTTAACAAGCTTGAGCTTTGGACTTCAATCCCTCTGCATTCACATCTCATATATATATACAAAACAGGCATCCTAACAAGCTTTGATACCACATATTAGAAATTAAATTAACTTAGACAAATTACAAAAAACACACATAAAAAACCAGACACCAAATAATGGTGGAAAAGGCTTCAGCCTCACGGCTTCCTCACATATTTTTCTCATTATTAAAAGATTGTAGTGTTACAATTAAATAGATGAGGAGATAATGTCTCAAGATAGTACGTGCTATCTTGAACACCTTGTTGAGATTATTTCTCAACCAAACACACACCAATATAGGAGCTACCTAAACTAACTCCTATCTTAGAGGAACAACCCAAACTAAAGAGTTAGGCATAAATTCCTAACTTTTAATATTTAATTATTTATTTTATTTTTGGATTTATTATTGTTTTTACGAGAGAGGCTAACAGGGCTAGCCCATCAAGGTCATCTTAAACAAGGCTAGTATGTGTCTCCAAGACTCTTCATATCTTTGTAAAAAATCTTCTTAAAAGGCACTTCATCAGAGCTTCAACAATGCTCAATTGATCCAAGAATTCACCATAGCAAACTGCTTCAAGTGATTTGAATATGTCTTCAAGACACTCTATAATATGCTCCAAGGAGGCTGCTAAAAGAGGTACCAAAATATGATTTCAAGGATATCTAAGCCTGTCAACAATGATCAAGAGTCAAGAGCCCAAGATTTTTTCCAAGACGACTTCTTCAACCGTGACACCAAGTCTGTGTCTTCAAATCTTCTATAAATGTAACACCACGTCTGCTTCTAAAAGTGTCACTAGGTTGCTCCAAAATATGCCCAATAGTCTACCTCATAAGATGCTTCTAGGTCTGTTTCACATGACTCATCAATATTTGTTGAATAGACCGATCAAAACTCCAAAAATATCCCTCAAAAGATCCACAAATGCTTGCTTCAAGTTTATGGTTAAGTCTGCAATTTAGGGCTGAAATTATATTCCTTAATACTAGATTAAATCCTACATATAAGAGGGCCAAAGTCTGTATCATATTACCCTAATTACATGGATGAAATGTTATCAAGTTGTGTCCTCAATAGACTCGAAATATGGTCTGATTACAGGGCTAAGATCAGGTCTGGTTACCGGCCGGAAACATATCTAGTTACAGGTCTCCAAGGCCGAAATTTTAGAGGCATGTTACAAACCTTCTACATGGCCAAAGTTGCAGAAATGTGTCTCAGGGTCGAGCTATAGATATTCTGCTCCAACAAGACGATTTATTTTCTCAAATGATGACTAAAGTGAAACTTCAAAACAATTCCCCCAAAAATATTATAATAGAGCGAATCCCGGCAAAAAGAACTTTCCAAAAACCCTTAACAATAACATAGATGAAATTCACAATTTATTTTTGCAATTAGCTCCTAGGTTCATGAGTTGTGAACCCTTATATTTTGTCTCAATAGATCCAAGTTCTTCTTCTTCCTCAACATAGTTGTTTATATTCTTCTATTTCTTGACGGAATTCATATCCAAAATGACGAGTTTAACTTTGTATTTATACATATTTTCTCCTATAATGAAGAGACACGTCTATTGGGTGAAGGGGTTGACATGAGGGCCGACCTATGCAAAATATATTAAATTTGTTTTATTTTTTTATAAGTCAAATAAAACAATAATACAAAGACAACAAATCCTCCAAGTGTTTTCTTTGCTTCTTGTGTAGTAACACTTCTTCCAACACTACCCTTGAAATTGAAATTCTTGCTTCATGAAATTGGAATTCTTTTGGCATTTTCACTAGTAGACCTTGATCCTAAAACCCCCAATAAGATTACTAGATAGACTCATGGGTTCATGGACATAAGTATTGCACCTTACAAAAATATAAACAATGATATGAAGATATAATACAAGGCTCCCCTCTCCAAGACCTGTTGTCCAACTTGCCATCTATCCCTCATTCAACAACTTATTACCATGACAACCCTACAAGTATTTCCTCGTGCTTTCCTGTGACCCATCTATGTATCGCCAGGAGTAAGGAAAAATATTAGAGATTGCTGAAATACGAAGTAATGTACGTGGAATCATCCTTCATCATTTGAGATCCCTTTTCTTGTCATTGAAATTCACTTCCTCTTTTCTTTAGTTTCACCTTCAGATTATAAATGTATTTAGGGTATCAACATGTATTACGTCATGCATACATCTAGGGCATATTAAGGCATACATACATCCATGGTTTTCTTAACAATGCTTAGAGCTTGAAATCATCTTCCCGAAATGTTAGGATCATACTTAGAGCTTTTTCAACCATGCTAGGGTTTTGTCATCTCCAACAATGTGTTGAGAATTAGGTAGTGCTAGGATTAATTCAAATTATCTTTTTGATAATTACTTGTGAGCTTACTTCCTTTTACTTATGTCTTCTTCTTAGCTTATTATGTCTTTCATCAAGTCAATTAACAAAAACACAAGAGACACAAATTTAGGCTCTTCGAGCCAGGGCCAAAATCCCTCCCTCTTGGAGAGGAAAACCCACCAAAAATTCTTCTTATAGACTTTCAGATGACAAGTACCATAACCATGACACATACCCTTGATCATTGTATGCCTCCAAGACCTTGTCACTGCTTCTTCATTGACTCCTTAGGCTGATCCTTCTTCTCTGCACCATCTTGCACTATTCTTCACCGTCATGCACCTTTTTGCACCAAAACTAGATAACTTAGTTTATCAACTGATGATCCTTCTTTCTTCTCGACTCTAGGAAATATCGGTTCCTAGATCTCCCTCTTATACTTTTCTGCTCTTATATTATGCCTCTATGGCCACCTTTCCATTCTATAATATATCTATTCTTTATATTCCAAATTAGAGATACATACAAAACAATGGGTTGACTCCTCTTCGATATGGGATAGAGATCCGAGGTAGGTTTCCATTCTTTGTCGTGATATCTATCATATCGGAATAATCCTCATTTACTTCACACTAATTTTGCAATTTCACACTAACATAGTCCTGCGACTTAACGCTTATCACATTGCTGCAACTTCGCACTTATCACAACCCCTTCTTCGCTCTATACACAATCCTTACTTCACAGTAAAACCATACCTGTTCTTGCACTTATTGTAGTCTTGTTCATGCTCTTAACTCATAGATATATGAATGAAGTTAACTCAGAATTATCCATAGATCTATTCTCAAATGAGCCGCAGACCTTACCTTATATAGTATACTCCTTCCTTTGATTTAGGCCGACTTTACGAACTGAGGGTAGGCCTACATGTTCACTACTTCTAGGCCGAATTGAGGAGGCATTTTAACGCAGATCTTGAGGAACATTTTGAGCCATGACTTCAAGGCTTATTTGACAAGGTCTTGAAACATACAAGTGTGACTTGACTCTTCATATACATGACTCTTAATTAATACATTTATGACCATATGAATAATCCCTAAAATACATCAAGAAGAAGTATTTTGACCTATAATAAAACCTTGGTCATGAAACCCATGAAGAAATCATACTAAAAATACACATTAGAGGAAATTTAAGCCTAAAATTGGCCTTATAAGGAAAAATAATAAAATAATAAAATAAGAGTTATGAATTTTGGAGGAAAAAGAAGAAAACTACTTTTTAAATTGTATTTTCGTCTCATCTCCTTGCAGGTTTACTCAAATTTCACATTTAGACACTCATTAGATGAGGAATTAAATTCCACGTCCAACGAGTACCCATTATGCATACTTTTGAGAAGACCCAATTGATAAAATTTGCAGATACATTAAAAAATGCATTGAAACACATTATTTTAATGTATATGAAATTTGTATCAATGTGGGTCTTCTCAAAAGTATGCATAATAGGTACTCATTGGATGTGGAATTTAATTTTGTATCCAACGAGTGTTTACACTTGAAATTTGAGTAAACCTGTAAGGAGATAAGTCAAAAATACAATTAAAAAAGTAGTTTTTCTTCTTTTCCCTCCAAAATATTTACATTTACCTCATTTTAAAATTAAAGCATTTTTATTGGTTTACATATTATGACATGGAAATTACATGAAAATTTCATGGGTTCTTTTAGGCTGAAATTTCCTCTAATGTTTTATTATCTTTGTCTTTTTCATTACATAAATACATAATTACATAGTCAATATGAACACCGAACCTAGTTACACTTTCCAACACTCCCTCTTAACTAGGGAGGTATTCATAATGGTACATGGTTACTTTCAATCTAAGAATCTCATAAGAAGAGTCAGATTGGTAATCACATTTGTATAACATCATATCAACCAAAATTTTCCTAGTGCAAGACCTTGACTAACAGTCCTATCTCTCAACGAGACAATGGGCTATAATGCTGGCGAGACACATGACTTATAGAAACCATAGTCATTGTCTCTCAAAGGTACATACTCCACTCATGTGTTCCCAGAATATAACCTTCTTGGACTATTCTTCTCTTGGGTAGCCAACCCTCAAAGAATATTGGTCCTCGAATACTCTTATCTTGAATACCCTATCTCATTCTTAAAGAGTATCGAATGCCAGATGATTACCCAATCCTCTCCTCATGGCCTTCACTAAGACTTATGACTGTTAGTCCTTATAGTGCATGACACATGAATTAGAGAATCATATATGCCACTCCCTCTTAACTCAGGAAGGACATACTTCAAGTTTCTTCCAAGTAAGAAACTTACCAACAGGCTCCCTCTCAACCAGGGACTTGCAACAACAATGGTGAGACACCCAGCTTCTCATGAAGAATTCCTCCCCTAGATGTCATGGATTTCGATATGGAGTAATCTTCAACCTTTTGGCTTCATAGGTCACATATCATCCATCAATTTCATCCACGAGTGATGTCATTCATCAGAAAGTGATTTATTAGTCTTTCTCATATGGTCCACCTTTATGCCATGCTTCTTTCCTTCGAACCATATCCCAAGGATCTTACATCCTTACACATGATTGACAGCCCTGCATAAACTTATCCAGATAAAAATATATATAAGAAATTTTAAATCAAAATTTACCTTAGTGATGATATTTCACCATGACATTTTTCTGTAGGCATCGAAATCCTCTTTTCAGATTGACACATCTCCTAAAGATATGTATTTTCAAGAGTCTTCTTATTTACCATACTTCTATTAAAGTCCACATATCTTCCCAGGAGATCTCCTGGTCACATCTTCTTGGCTTCCGGATGATAACCACCTCTTGACATGGTTGCACTTCATGATCTCTTCCTTCCACACAACTTCATTCCCAAGAAATTCTAGTATCGAGTTCTTTTTTTGAGTACAACCACCTCATATTCCTTATGCGGACATATATCTGATTCATCTGTTAGTGTCAACCTATGCACTAGAAAAGATCTGTTGGAAATACTGAGAGGGGGTTGAATAAGTATTTATTTCAATTAGAGCATTAGTTAATCTTCAATTATTATCAGTGTTTGTACAATGATAGCAGCAAACAAGAGGAACACAAATGCACACAGTTTTTAAGGTGGAAACCCACTCCGGGACAAAAACCACCTAAAGATTTTCTAATAATTCTTTAATATTCAACTCCAATTGAAAATAAAGCTCTAACTTCCTAGAATCTAGAAAAGCATTCTTCTCCAGCTCCCACTGGATGGATGCTCCAACACCCGAGATTCTTCAGTAGTCAAATGAACGGATGCCCCAACACCCAATGAGCTACAACTCACCCTAGCACCACCCTACCACCCTATAGAAGAATAAAAGAAGAATGGACTCTCGTACCAGGGAAAATGGTCCACTTTACAATGATATAGAATGATGTAGAAGAAGAAGATATACTAGACCATAACCCCAACTTGGACACAACCACCTAATGATGATCCTAGACCTCCCAACACTGCCTCTTCAACCCTTGGCAGATAGACACTAGTACAATTTGTACAATAATGTATTTACAATGACTAAGTACAATGATACCTTTACAATAATTGTATGCAGTGCTGCCCACTTGAAGACTTCATATGATGAACTTCTTGCTGCTGTTATGCACCTTGGTTGCTGCTCTTGTCATGCTACCCTCTGTTGCTGTGCTTTCTGCCTCCAAAGAAATGGGGTCCTTTGTAATCCTTGACAACACATGATCGCTTTTCTTTGCCTTCTAGGAGCTCAATGTTAAGATACGGTGTATCTTTGTTATTTCGGATCCTCCAATATCTTATTTTTAGTTCGTAGTATTCTACGAGTCATATTTCCAATGCCCGCAATTAAGCCCAGTACAGCTTCTTCAAGAAGGTTACACCAATTTCTCACAATGCACCTAATTAAGGTGTTTCGGTAGAGCACACTTTTACGGCATGCCACGTGTCACTGTTTTCTTCATTTTTAGCTCTAAAATGGTATTGAAAACAAAGGCTGTGCAATGTCTTCCGCTTTTACGGAATTCCAATCTGATACTCGGAGAGAGAGTTATGACAATTTTACCAAGGTCACTTCTTTGAGATGAATTTCAGGAGCCTGCAAAAACCCTTACTTCCACAGATCATATCTCCAAAAATATTGTGCAACTTGATCTAAACTTTTTACTACAACTTCCTCAAGATTTCAGCTTCGCCTCATAAAAATTTCAGCTTCTGAGCCTTCGTAGAAAAAAAGTTAGAGCGAAAATTCCACGACGACCTATTTCAGATGGCCAAATCCCATACATAAGGAGGAAATGAAGATCACAATTTATGTGAATGCTTAAGTTGAGAGGGGCTTCAACTTGTGAATGTGGGAGGGATATTAGGAGCTTAAAAAATATTAATTATGACTTTTCAATGACCCATGCCCTAACCCCATGGGGTTTTAGCCCACTAACTGGGGGTACAAACTTCAAACATGAATATCTCTCAAACCGTGAAGAATTACATGGCATGCCATATATCAACGGAAACATCTCGACAAGTAGAAACTATCAAAATAATTATTGACCCAGAATATATTAATTTGGCGAGGTCTAAAGTCCCTTGCAATATTGGGTTGGCCACAGTACAGTTGAGTTTGACATCAATGACAATACAACACAATCAACATAGGATCCTTATTCACTAATCATACTTCTAAGGGATTGTAATACCCATCACTGAGCACCATAAGCAGCAATTCTGTCATTATGTACGACATAGAGATATATGTACCTCATCATTTTCCTTTGATTCATCCTACAACAATTTTACTGAAATGAAGAACTTCATTCCACTTGACCAACCATCCAATATGTCATTATGTAAGCATTAGCGTGAGAAATTTTGGAGGTCTAAATTGGGCCTCCTAAGGAAATTATAAAATAATAGTGGAAATAATAAAATAAGATTTGATTACATCATCAAATTTTAGAGGGAAAAAAGGAAAAAACTATTTTTCAACTCGTATTTGCAACTTATCTCCCTATGGGTTTACTCAAATTTCGAGTGGAAACACTCGTGGGATATAGTATTTGATTCCTCATCCAAGGATTACCCATGTTGCATACTTTTGATCGACCTTGCTACATGAAAAATGAGTAATACATGAAAAATGTGATTGCAATAACATTTTTTCCATGTATTTCTCATTTTTCTTGTAGCAGGGTCCATCGAAAGTATGCAACATGGGTACTCCTTGGATGAAGAATTAAATTTTGCATCCAAAAGTACTCCCGCTTGAAACTTGAGTAAACCCTTAGGGAGATAAGTTGAAAATACAAGTTGAAAAAATAGTTTTATTATTTTATTATTTTTTAATCTTTTTTACTTTTTTACCTAAAAATGGTGAATCATCCCCCATGGTTGACATCATCATCTTGAATCCTATTGGTTATAAATTTTATTTTGGTTGTACATTTTTCTTAGGAGGCCCTTTTGAGACCTCAAAAGTTCTCTAATGTCTAATTTATGGAACTAAATTAGAACATGTATTTCATTATCAATTCGGGCTAGTAGAATTAGACATACCAAAATATATGGGTCTTAGATCTAGTTAGTTTAGGAGATCATTGTTTTAAGTTTTGGAAAAGAGAAATGCACGATGGGATCTCAAAAGAAAATATTCAGAATTACTCTATGAAAGCATGTGGATGATGACATTTAGATTTACTCTATGAAAACATTCATATGTACTTTATAAAAGCATTCATATCTATTGTATAAAAGCATGAAAATGATTGGTCAATGTCATAATCTATTTTAGAAGATGGAGAAAAGGCTCTACTCTAAGAGTCCGGGGTATCCTTCCACATTCCTTCTATAACACCATTTCCAAGAAGCTATGAAAGCATAATAAAATGAAAGCATGTAAAGTTGATCTAGAAAGCAAGAAAGTGAATCTTGGTCTAATCCAATCCTGGATCATGGAGAAGAGGCTCTACTATAAGATTCCTTGGTATCCTTCCACATTCAAACTAGTTATTGAATTATAGAACAATCTTCACAAAATGAAAACATGGCCATTAATACAAGTTTAGAATGAAAACATGTATAGGTATCTACAACAAAGAAGAATAAACATTCATAATTAAAACTAGAATATTCGCAGTTATAAATACTATGTAACAATAAAGTGCACTTAGCTCAAATGGGGGCCCTCCACTCTTGCATGGTACACCTTCAACACAATCAACTACAACAACTCATTCAAACCATATGATGCACAAGAAAATAAGAGAGAACATGTTTTAATCTTCAATTGTCTTCAACAAATAACAATTCTCCACAAGTTCAAAGGTAACTTCTAACTATGAGAGCCTTGTTTAAATAGGCCAAAACATAACAAGAAAAGTTAAAAAAGCTGGACAACTCATAATTATCTTCAATCCACCTTATCAGTTGGTTACACAAAATATGGGCGAATCCCAAAAAATCACAAAACTGCCCATATTTTATGCTCAAATCAAGGGATATTTATGAACAGCTAGTCTGGTTTGACCAGCATTGACCGAACCTAATCTAGCTGTTCTGGTACGAACCAATAGGTATTCATCCATCCTTGGTTCCCATAGTTTCCAACTGTGTATTTGGTTCGAGCCCAAGTGTCCTGCAACCATGAATTCAAATGAGCCATTACAGTTTTTTCCAATTTTGTCATAGTTTATTTTTAATGCTCAATTTTGACTAAAACACTAGAATACTTAAAAGACATGATTTAGCTACCTTGATGTGAAAAATGGGTGAATATGATGATATGATGATGAGAAAAAGTGGTAAAATGATGAACATATGTATGGTAAAGGAAGCCAAAATTGGAAGCCAACACTCCTCCTTGTTGTGCATGAAGCATGTCCTCATGCTCGATTGATCCTCTTGGATCTCCTTTCCTTGGATGCTAAAGTGGTTTCCTCCATTTGAGCTGCATGTAGAAGAGCCTCTATCCCTCCTATTTCTCCTTCCCCTACCTTATAGATTTCAGTTTTTACTTTATGCCTTTCATACTTGTACTGCCAATGCTTCTTTTCCTTTAGCCGTATGTAGGCCTGCTTCGAAATAAGAATATTCTATTTCTCAAGTTTTCTTATCTTCTCTGCAAGATGTTTTTTTTCTTCAATAAGCTTTTTGTTTTGAGTTTTATACATCTCATTTTCTGTCTTTATATGCCTTTCCATTATTTCTGTTATACGAACTTTTTCTTTCAGTTCCTCTAACTGATTTGTCTCATACTCCTTATGTGGTTTTGAAGTCTCCCCATAAGTGTCTTCTGCAATATTTTTGATCTTCTTGATCAATTTCTCATATGGAGAGTAAGCAGATGATTCCTCTTGTTTACTTTCTTCATACCATTTATCTTGTTACACCTCTTTAAGTTTTTGATTTGCTTCCCTTTCCAATCTCTCAATAAGATCATGATGTTCTTGTTGTGCTTCATCCATAGGTAGTTCTTCAAAGTTTTCTTGTTCTTCTATGTCTTGGATCTCAATGAGAGGTTCCAATGTGTGATCTTCTCCTATCATTCTTTTTCTGGATTTCCTAGGGAAGGAGATAAATGGTTTCTCATTTTCAATGATTTCTAGTTCTAATTTCTTCTTTGATCTTGTTATGGGGTATGAGGATGTATTATACCATCTCTTTAGAGTAATGTGATTGTGTATCAACCTTAAAGCTTTCATTTGACTGTTCTTATCTTTCAGGATTTTATATGAAGTTATTTCTTTCAAGGAAATTTGCTTAAGTTTCCTCTGTTGTGTTCTTCAACTGGCATTCAATAAGCATTTTTATTAACCCATGGCGGTAATAACTTGTCTCTTTCCTATCATTTTTTCCTTTGACACCTTCAATCATTTTCAACAAATTCATTGTGAAGAAATATGGGAGGTTAACCTTATCTTCTCCTTGGATATGCAGAAGTATTTTGATCTGGTACACATGTACCACACTGTATCTCCCATCACATGTTAGATATTTCATGAAAATAAGGATAAGTTCCCTCCAAGGATCTCGAAACCATTCTCTTATAACTCCCTTTTTCCAATTAACAATCCCTTTTCTATATTTTTGTAGAAATAAATTCCAATATTTTCCTTTGAAGTGCTATCCCCTATGATATCTATCACCCATCTGAGGCAATCTTGTGGCCTGAGCTATGTAATCTTCTGTGATTGGAATGTTTACATCACCTATGACTGTCTTTCCCTTTTTAAATTTTGTGAGAAATTCTTCTGTTACCTTACTGTTATACCCATTGTATTTGCCCAAAAATTCTAACAAACAAGCCTTCTGAAGTTCTCTGATACTCTCTTGTGACCATTTCGCTAGTTGAAATTCAATTGGATCGATTCTTCTTCTATCCATTTGAAACTCTGTTTTTTTATGTCCCAAGTTAAAATAAATTCTGTGAATTCTTCATTTAACAACAAAAAAATCTCATTTTTTTTACCCTCTACTTGTCTTCAGATTTCAATTTTTGGGTTTTTAAATGAAGTTTTTTAGACAAATTTAGAATAGTAGTTTCTGTAATCACTATGTAAATGAAAATGGCATCACTGTAATTTAAAATGGCATCACTGTACATACCAAATGGAATCACTGTAATCAAAATGCATCATTGTACCTACCAGCTAAAATCGATTTTGTGCTACCCACTGTTTGAAAAACCCTCTGTCTCTGCTCTTGTGTAAAAGAAATCAATTTTGCAAATTGTGACCTTATGTGTGCTCCTATGTTTAAAAGAAACAACAGTCAATTTTGAAAAGGGATTCTGAAAAATTTATCTCATTCCTTTGAGTCAAGTTCCTCTGTTACTTATCTGACTGTTAGCTCTCAATTTGACCGCCAAGTATTCCTCAAAATCAGAAAAGAAATTTCACAACAACCCTCTTTGACACGTTTCTACCATGTGAAAAAAATTATGAGGATTTTAGTGCGAAAATACCAGGATATCTTACCTTCCTTCACTCCATATTTCGTTCTGTTGTTCTAACAATGAATCCCATTCTCTTGTTTCAATGTTTGATTGCTTGACTCAATATTTGTTGCACTTACACTCTACATCATTGGCACTTTCTTTTTAAAGACACTTCAGTAACACTCACACTTCACAACGCTTTGCACTTATGGCGTTTTGGTTTACCAACACTTCAAACTTCACACGACTCTACAGTTCTTGCATCCTGGACACTCTCAACAATACTTAACGCTTCTCAACACCTCCACAGATTTTGAACGCTTGGCACTTTGGTTTTCAATACAACGCTCCACAACTCTCGGAAATTTTGATTTACCATACAACACTCCACAACTCTTCCACGACTTTTGCACTCTCAACATTTTCAAATAATTATAAGAGGAAAGCCTTCATATTCCTTTCTACATCAAATTCTTACGACCTTTGACAATTTTATGACTCGGGTTTATGACTGTCACTTCGATTTTTGAATTGTACATGCTTTCTTCTTATTTCATCATTGAATTTATCTCCTTTCCTTGAGTTGTCTCATTGTTTTTTAGAGTTGTAGGATGACCCATTTTTAAGCATTATTCATCTCTGATTTGTAGGTAGGCAGAATTCATCATTTTTATTACTGCGTTGTAGGTAGGTATAATTCATCATTTCATTTGTAGGCAAACTCTTATCTCTTAGAACTATATGCAAACATGTATAATAGCAATTTCATGATTCAATTTCTTAACTCTTCATGTTTTTGATGATAGAACAGGGCATACTGAAACAAGACATTCACATTTGTTTTTAATGATAATGAAATAAGAATGATTTCATTAATGAGGCTCTAAGAATACCATGATAACTCCATTCCTCTTGTAATCATTTTCATGCATGAATATTTTAACTCTTGACAACTCTCTTGTCCTTTTTAGAATTTCGTTCTTCATGTCTTCTGAAGCGTTTTTCTTTTTAAATGTCCACTTTAGGGTCATTTAAAAAAAACTTATGACCTCCTTTAAACAACAAAACTCTTCTCTTAATTCCATCTTATACTTTGCTTGACACTAACCTTCATTTTATCCCTTTTTGCAAAGATCAATTGCTACTTCTCTCTTCTAACTTGTTTTTGCAGGCAAGAAAGAGTGTTTTTCTTTCCAATTTTGGTTTAGTGTTTGAAATTTGATGAAGGTATGGTTATGGAGGATGTGAAAGATGGGTAAGTTATGGTTTGGTTTAGTGTTTGAAAGAATGAATATCAATGAAAGTATGGTTATGAAATAAGGGTAGGTTAAATAGATCAAGGTTAACTCGTCCTTTTAATTACAAGAGCCTTATTCAAAATTAAAAACATTAAAAGAGAAATTCTAACTTATAGAAATTTCCTTTGGTTTGATTGTAGCTTGTTTGTAGAAGTATCTCTTTTGATTGGTTCCTCCTTGTCTTTGAGATGAAGTAACTTCTTTGTATTGGTTCCTCCTTATTTTTGAGATGAAGTAGCTTCTTTTGATTGGAACTTTTCTACAGAAATGAAGTGTTTTTGAAGATGATTCTTTAAGGAAAATTTCCTTTTCTTGAAATGTCGTCTCTTGATGTTGCCTTGGAAATGTTTTCCTTCTCTTGTGCAGGTACTTTATGAAGAATAGTATAGGTTATCTTTGAAGAATAAGCTTGAATGATCAGGTCCCTTCCTGCATGATGATAGATGCTGAAGGCTCAGGTCCCTTTGCATGATGATATAACGTTGAATGATCAGGTCCCTCTGAATGATGATATGATGTTGAATGATGGAGAAAAATTACAAAATCATAACCGCTTTCCCCCCTTTCTTATTGTTAGACTTGTCCTCAAGTATTTATTTTGGAAAAGAATAAAATATAAAAGCGGAATGAAAATAAAAGCATAACTCTTTTTTAGAATTCATACTATCCAAAGAAATTGGTTTTCCAGTATGAATTCGGGTTTCTACTGTGCCAGGATCCTGAGTTTTCATAGCCAAACCCCTTTATTATTTTGGCCTTTTTTTATTTTATTTTGAAGGTAGGGAAGGCACATTACCATGCTTTTCCACTACTTCCAGATTTTCCTCTATTTCCAATTTGTTAGGGAAATCCTCCTTATTCACATGTTTATTGTAAAGTTTTAGCCTGTGTCCATTGACCAAGAATGATGTAGCTTGTCCATATATGGTTCTTATTTTAACTGAGCCATTATCATACACTTCTTCAATTTCATAAGGCCCTAACCAATGTGTAGTAAAATTTGCCTTGAAATCTTTATAATTAGAGCAAACAATAGTTCCCAATCTGTTACATGAAAAAACTTCTTTTTGATGAACTTATCATGCCATTTTTCCCTTTGGTTTTGAATCAATGAAGTATGTTTCAAAACTTATTTTCTAATCTCATCTAGTGAATTTAGCTCCATTACAACTTCTTTTTGATGAACTTATCATGCCATTTTCCCCTTTGGTGTTGAATCAATGAAGTATGTTCCACAACTTCTTTTCTAATCTCATCCAGTGAATATAGCTTCATTATTCTTTGTTGTTGTGCCTCTGGCAAATCCAATCCCAATTATACTGCAAGCTTGTATGTTGAAATTCAATTGGGAGTAGTACTTATTTTCCATAAACAAGCTAATATGGGCTGAATCTAGTGGTATTCTTCCATGTTATCCTATAAGCCCATAATGCTTCATTCAGTTTTTGTGACCAATATTTTCTGTGCATGTTTACTGTCTTGGTCATGATGTTATCTAGGACCTTGTTTGTTGATTCTACTTGTCCATTCGCTTGAGGGTGGTATGGAGTTGACTTTCTATGTTTGATCTTGTATTTTTCTGCTAGTTGTTTGATAAGCCTTGAGGTAAACTGTGTTCCTTGATCCGTTACAATCTGCCTTGGTACCCCAAATCTGTAAAATATTTCTTCAAACAAGAAATATGCTACTACACTCTCTGTGGCTTTGGTAAGTGCCTTTGCTTCCACCCATTTGGTAACATAGTCCATGCATACTAAGATATATTGTTTCCCATTTGATGGAGGACTAATCGGACCAACAAAGTCAAGAGTCCATTTTTCAAATGGCTCTATGAGCACTTGAGGCTTTAGTGGCATTTCATCGGAAGAAACATGTCTTCCCATCCTTTGGCATCTGTCACACTTCTTGACATACTTCTTAGAATCCTTGAATATTATTGGCCAATAATAGCCAAGATTTAGGACCTTGTAAGCTGTTCCCTTTTATGAAAAATGGCCACCACATGGTTCATCATGACATGCTTTTAATATATCTAAAATTTCATCTTCTCTAACACATTTTTTAATAAAAAGATTAGGTCCAGTACAGAATAGGTCTCCATTCACCCAACTATATCTAGCACTCTCTTTTATTACTTTCCTTTTTTGATTACTAGTGAAATGAGAAGGTAATATTCCAGATGTTAAGTAATTAGTAATGTCAACAAACCATGAGGTTTTAATTGGTATCACACATAGATGTTCATCAGGGAATGTATCTGAAACTGGAACAATATTGCTAGGAGGATGAAGTCTTGATAAGAAATCTGCTACTTGATTTTCCCTTCCTGGTTGGTCCAATACAGTGATATTGAATTCCTGCATAAAAAATAACCATCTTGTTATTCTGCCATTGGTAATTGGTTTATTCATTAAATATTTAATGGCTGAATGATCTGTGTTATAAAAACCTCATATCCTGTGATGTAATGGCTGAATTTGTTGACTGCATGTATTACAAGTAACATTTTTTTTTTCAGTGACTGTGTAGTTTAGTTCAGTAGGAGTTAAGTTTTTACTGATAAAGTAGACTTCATAGTTCAATCGGTTATCTTTTTTTCCTAAGGATGCCCCTATGGATGTGTCTGATGCATCTGTGGATATATGAAATGGTAATGTCCAGTTAGGTCTTCTCAAGATAGGTGTTGTTGATAGTTTATGTTTCAGTGTTTCAGAGGCAATTTGGCAGTCATTATTCCATTGGAATTATATATCTTTTGAAAGCAGTTTGAATAATGGTAGGGATATTTTGCTAAATTTTTCTATAAATCTTCTATAATAACCTGCATATCCTAGAAAACTCCTAACATCTTGTTGATTGGTTGACTCAGATAGTTTGACAATGATATCAATTTTTGCAGGATCCACTTCTATTCCTGAATGAGATATAAGGTGTCCTAATACAATTCCTTGTTGTTGCATCATTAAACATTTTTCATTGCTCAGTGATAGAATCGTTTCAATACATCTCCTTAAGACATTTTCCAAATTTTTGATGGATTCTTCAAAAGTAGTCCCATAAACAGTAAAATCATCCATATATACCTCTACACTGTGATGAATTAAATCAGCAAAGATAGCTAGAACTTCCCTTTGAAATGTGGCTGGAGCATTGCACAATCCAAAAGGTAATACCTTGTAAGCATATGTTCCCTAGGGGAATGTGAATGTAGTCTTATCCTGATCTTCTAGAGCTATCTTTATCTAATTGTATCCACCAAACCCATCTAAGAATGTAAAGTAATTTTTTTTTGCTAGGGTGTCAATAAATTGGTCTATGAAAGGTAATGGAAAATGATCTTTTAAGGTTTCTTTGTTTAGCTCTTGATAATCGACACATACCCTCCACTTACCATTTTTCTTTGGTACCACTACCAGTGGAGAAAACCATTGGATATCTGAAATAGGATAGATGAATCCTACTTTGAGGAGTTTTTGAAGTTATTCCTTGACTATTTCTTTCACCATTGGATTCATTCGTGTCTGAGGTTGTCTTACTGGTGTAATACTATCATTTGTGTAGATGTGATGTGTGCATGTATCAGGATGAATTCCTTGCATATCGGTATAGTCACAGGAAATGCTTTGGAATACTTGTGCAATAAGTGTAAGTTTTTCTTCTTGATTCGGTTCAAGATTTGAGTTGATTTGCAAAGTATTTCCTAGACTGATTTCTATTGTCTTGGTTTGAGTATTAGTGATTGAATTTATAGGAAAAATGTTATCAAAAGCATATTCTAGAATATCAATTGTAAAATTTTCCTGAAATTCTTGATCTAATACTTGATATGTAGCAAGGTATTGTTCATTTCTCACTTCTTCTGCAATGTTTGGTTCAACAATGAAATAATCTAACAAATCATCATTGATCTCTTGTCTAAAATCATAAGCTTGATTGATACTCAAGATTTGGTGAATGGGCTGCCTATCTTCTTCTTAAGTGTTTTCCGGTTCTGTTAGATCATGAATGTCTAAAGGTAATTGTGCTAGGGGATAAAAATTGATCTGCTTGTTTTCATTACCATTAGAGACGATCATACTACCGTATCTACATCCAATAAAAGCATTAGATTTAGCTAACCAAGGTCTCCATAGGATCAAAGGATGTCTACCTAGATTTGTTTTTGGTTGCAATACCCAGAAATCTACTGGATATTCCAAAGAATCTAAGGAGACTATGATATCTTCAAGTATTCCTTTAGGAAATACTTCAGATCTATCAACTAGTTCCAGTATTGTAGTAGTTGGTCGAAGATTTTTCAATTTGAGTCGTTTCATTGTTTCAATTGATATGACATTGATAGCTGCACCTAAGTCAATAAAAGTATTGGATATTGAAAATTTGTTGATAGCTATACTAACTACTGGAATTCCCGGATCAACATACTTTTTTCAACCTAGAAGACTTTGACATTAAGTTGGCTAGATTCTCAATGACATGAACTATAGATGGATATTTTTTCCTTTTTCTAGTTTTCTTGATACATAATTCCTATATTGCTTTGGTATAAATTGGTAGCTCCTTGATAGGATGCAATAAAGGAATTTTCACACAGATATTTCTTAATTCTTCTAAGACATCAAACTCAGGTAAAGATATAATTGGTTTATCTAAAGCCAATCTTTCCGGAAAATGAGGTGTTTTGACTTTGATTTGTTCCTGATGTTTTTGATTGATTCTTTGTTCCTTATCTGTGTGGAGATGTTGATGATTTTCATCTTCCATTTGTTCTTCTATTATGATTGGAGAATATTTATGTAAAACCTTTCCAGATCTTAAGTGGATATCCTTGATAGGAAGGATTGAATATGTAGGCATTATTATTCCTTCTTCAGTATTATAAACGGGTTTTTCCACTCTAGTATTGGGATTTTCTACCGGTTGAGCTGGTATTTGGGCTGGTCTGGGAGGTTGGTTAGATGGCAACTGAAGTTGCTGAGGTTGAGTTAGTGCAGGTAATGGCTGTTGTGGAAATGGGTTTGATTGAGGGGGTTGCTGGAATTGTTGATATGGAAATGGTTGTTGAGGATATGAATGTTGAGGATAAGGTTGGTATTGTTGTTGAGGATAGAATTGTTGAGGGGGTTGGGTTCCATAACTATATCCTCGCCAATTTTGTGCAGGTTGGTTTTGGTATTGTTGTGGAGGCCAAGCCTCCCATGGCATAGGAGCATTCCATGAGGATTGAGCATGATATTGATAACTCTAAGGAATTTGTTGAGTAAATTGCTGAGGTAAATTTTGTGGCATACCTGGAAACCGTGGTTGCCAAGGTCTTCTTGGTGCCAAATATTAAAGAGAGTCAATCCCTTGTACTTCTTCCATTGAGTTTACTTGCAATTCCTTGAGCTTTGGACAATTTTTAGTTGAATGTTTTTTTTTACAAAGTCCACACACCTGAATATTATCTAAAGGACATTCTCTTAGTGGATGCTTCTTTCTACACTTAGGAAAAAAGATTGATAGTACCTGATCTTGTTCATCTTGCTTTTTCTTGGCTTTTAGTACATCGACTTGTGTCCCTAATGTGCTCAAGATATAAGTTTTGAAATTATCAAATAAATTCCCTAATTCTGCTCTAGTTATGCTCCATGTTGCAGATTTAGTTACTTTTGAATTAACCTATCTTTTCCCACTTTTGGATATTCATCTCTAATACTTTTAAGGTTGGGTTGAAACTAGGATGTTTGTATAGATCTCGTCTTCCTGATTCCAGTGCCGCAAATGGTTCGAAAAACAAATGACACTCTCAGGTGCAATACGTTCGATTGAAATGCTGACAAAACAAATTACATGGGCCACCAAGTGTGACTCGGGATGCACAATCGAAAGGCGACATTAATCGGTAAAAGCAGCATTCTGAAGATCTTCCACCAGACTAATCGCCGGTTGACAAGTGTCGATTTTCGGTTTGAGGTATGGGTTGAAGAGCCAATTAGAGGCTGAGACGTGGCCAACCCTAAGGCCGCCACGTGGCCCTGAAATCGCATGTTAAAATTTTCTTGAGGTCACAGGGCTTGACCCCCTGACATCCCGCCAGGCACGCATAACCGTTTACCATCCGCGCTACACAAGTTTCTTAACCATAATGGATGTCGGCTTTATGTTATGGTTTAGTGAAATGGAGTTCGGGGGTTGGGAACCGCCAGCGGTCCCAACCCGCCAACGGTCCCTGCGTCATATGTATTGTTGGGGTCCTATGATTTGGCTGATTGTCAAACCAAATGAAAAAAAAAACATTCAAACCAAGCTTTAGAGCTCTAGGATCTAGCCCTCCTAGTCTTAGAGAGGGATCTCTCAATATGTTTGTAAGGATATAGCTTGATGCTTTTAAGGGTTGATTTTAGGCTAGTTATTAAGTGCAAGTTTGTTTGTTTGGGTTTGGTTGGTTGGACATGAATGATCTAGGAAACATAGATAGAAAGAGGAAATATCAGAACCATTGGGTAATGGAGTCAAGAAGAAGTTATAACAAGCTCAATCAATGGATATGGGATATCAAAGGGAAAATCTAACTTGGCTAGTGGATCTTGGGTTTGGTGGATGAAATGAAATGGACATTAAGGGTTTAGTAGAAATTATATACAATAAGCATGCACATATTCGGACTCTCCCCGATCTCATAATATTTATCTTGCAAAATACAGAATCCTTCCACTATAATTCTTGTGGAAATTTAATCAACAATTTCACAACACATGAAGCAATAAAAACACACATAACACAGTTGTTTAACGGGAAAGTCTGAAGCTGAAAAACCCAACTATATATTATGTAACATGAAGATCATATGACAATCTCATACAAACACACAAAGCTTATCACAAGCTCTCATTACAGTACACTCGTCATACACTAATAAGGCCCAATCTTGCAAATCCATGCACCAATCTTTGCCACCTGCTAGCTTGCCTCCATTGCACAATCCAAGCTGATTAAAAAGACCAATTCAATGTAATCCCACTCTTATTGACTGCGTGATTATCATTGGCAACTCCAATGTATATATAGATGCAATTCATGCATCACTAGTAGTCACAATAGATAGTCCATCTTGCCCTTTCACCTATCTCTCCACTAGGTCTCCACTGGAACTACCATGCACTGAAGTTAACTGATGTATTCTTCAGTTGATTAATGAGTTATTATTTGTGAATTAATTAACTAATTAATTCACTCCACTCTCACTAGTGTATCATTCAGTGAGACTAGATACAACTAGCTCGACTATGTCTAACTAAGTTAAATCAACACAACTCCACCAACTACTTCTACAACTCCACCAAACTCTGCCACATGAGTTCTAACTGAAGTCAACCATGCAATAGCTCAACTGACCCCTAGGAATAGCGTAATTCCTTCTGTCAGCTGCATGTGCCACATCCAAGCATCAAACTGAAGTGCTCCAAGAGGATAAGATAATGTTTTTAGTCCAAATATTATTATGAGCTAATAATATTCAACTGATCTATTTTTAGACTGGCAGTCTAAAAATAGACTCCGCCCAATGTCTAAAAATAGAGGTCCATATATTTTTACCAACTTGACCAATCATCCATAAATAGCATCCTGCAACTCATAGACCATGATCCATATGTCTAAAAATAGACATAGTCTAAAAATAGACTTTGCGACAAAAATAACCTGTGTGGCCCCCACCTAGTTTAGGTGATCACTTTCCAACTAGGATCAAGAATGATGTTTCAGGATGCCTCCTTCATTGTTTCTTGTTGCAATCTTCAACATTTAGAAGGAGAAGTAGTACTAAGGGCAGTTAAGAATCCTTAATTATATGTACCTCTCAAAAAAGGGACTTAAAACATTATCTGAACATGAAGAGGCATTTGATAGACAGGGCTAACCATGAATTCTAAAAATCACACTTCAGCAAATAAAAATTTCAAGACAAACTTTTCAAATGAAATCTAGGAGTCGAGGAATGCTCTATTTCATCCAAAGATTTCACCTTCAAGGAATTTAGAAAACATAAAAGATTCACAAATAACTGTATCATTGAAGAGGGAACGCCTAAACATCTCTGATTACAATTATAAATACCTTCAAAAAAATTATCTCAGCAAGAACAAAGGGTATGATCAAAACAGACCTCTTTGGCAGACTGTAAACAATGGTACTTTAAAGGGAGACTTCAGAAATAGTTTTCAAGTGGTAGCAAGTTAGCAGGGAAAACCATAAATCATTCTTGAGACCAACTGTTTGAACTATTTCTGAAATAAACAAGCATAAGGGTTCAAGAGAGAAATTAATAATTCTCTAGAATGCCTCAGAAGAGAAAAACATAAAACAGTGGAGAGTAAACAGGTCTAAGGTGCTTCTAGGAGACATTTCTTAGCCTAAAATTTTCACTCTACTGTACTAAGAAATGATGAAACAAAATGGAAAACAGGAAAAAACATTAACATATTAGAATACATCACCAACAACCATGCTCAGGGATCCAATGATAGAGCCTTCTCATTAACAAAACATGTCAAAACATCATCAATCTTCCAAAACTTCAATTTGTTCTTAATCTTCAGCTAGAATATGTACAACTTCAAAGAGTTCGAATGCCAGCAACCCACACCTAACAAAGAGCTCCTCATAGAGTATTTATAGAAGAATGAGGAGGTGGAACTCTTTTTAGGGTTCAAAATGTTATTAATTTACAGAGTAAATGCATTTCTAGCCTTGAAAACCATGCAAGGCATAGGTGCATCTACTTCTCTATTTTAATAACTCTGTATTAACTCTTTAAGGAAAGATAGGTGGAAATTTTTGACTTTGCAGCTTATTTCTATCTTTTACAATAACTGTCTGACAGCTTTAAAATATCTTTTATCTAATGCCTGATAGATTAAAATATCTTTTTCCTAATGCCTGACAGCTTAAAATATCTTCTTTTGTGTAATAACTGTCAATTTTCCCCTTAGGACATAAAGCAGGCCATAGGTGGCAGTTTGATTTATTAAGTGAATAACTGCTCTGTGTTTGATTTATCCGAGGCTATTCTAGCCTAAGTTTCCTTGATTTCATCATAAAACTATGCTTTAGGCCTTTTATCCTTGGTTTTCCTTTTTAATTGATCATCATTGTCCCTTTCCCTTTATTCACTACTTTAAACCTTTGCTTATTTGCCTTTATCCTTTGACATTTTAATACTTCTCGAACTTCCTTTAAAACTTCTGTTCCTCTGCCTTTAACTTTGTTTTCTTCTTTAGTCTGCCTTTTTTTGTTTCTACTTCTTTATAACTGCTTTATCTCTTAATATTTATCCTCTGTCTTCACTTTATCTTCTTCTGTTGTCTTTTCAGTATACAGGTGGTTTTCTTCGATGTGGGAGGGTTTGATTATATGACCAATGCTCATTAAACATTGATTAAAACCCAGATTTTACACCTCGAAAGCTTCTATTCTGTATTTGATTAGGCTTCAGAGGTGGTGACCTTCGGCCTTGTCCCTTTATGGACTGTGGGAATAGTTTTTGCTCTTAGAACTGCCGTCAAATCCTGCATAAAACAAACAAAAACGTTATAAAACCTTGCGACATTGGATAAACTGCTTTGGAGGCTTGGCGGAGAGCGAAAGGAGTAGTGAGGAGGAGGAAAATGTATGCAGGAGGAGGTTCTGTGGAAAAATCTATGAAAACGGGGTTAAAATGTGAATTTGGACGCGAAATAAAGGAAAGTGGTTTTGGGAAAACCACGAATGGTTTTCGCGCTCACCAAGAGTGGTAAGCGGTTTACACCCGAACGAACGCGATATCGTCTGTCGGGCGACACGTGTCCTCCCAATACCACTGATTTTGTGTCCAAAATGCGTGATTGGTTTGATTGAAGATTTGAACGCGAAACAGGTTTGGGACCATTAGATCTTCGGGCCGAAGATCAATGGTCGTGGATGAGTGCGAAACGTTGGAAGTTGCATGGTGGATGAGGCGGTGGGACCATGGTGATGTCACCTTTTTTGTTGCGTAGCAGGGGTATGGTTGGGAGATAGGATGGAAGGCGGGAGTGTGATGACCATCAGATCGATAAGATTGACGGTCAAGATTTCTCAAGGGGCATGCATAGCGTGGGGAAAATATTAAAAGAAAAATGAAGGAATGGGGGCTAAACAAAGCGGAGGAAGGTTTTATGGGGGAAAGGAGGACCAGGAGCGAGGTATGAAGAGAAAAGGGGAAAAGGGATAGGAGGAAGGGTGAAGGAGGCGGTCTTATGAAAGAAAAGGAACCGAGAGCAGAGAAATAAGGGGCTGGGGATAAGGGTTAAGAGGAGGGGTTTGATAGCCATTGGATCTCCTAGATCAATGGTGGAGTTTTAATCGTCGGCGGAGGAAAAGGAAAAATGGAATGAAGAAAAAACATGTTTTGCTGATTCGATGGGGGCTAAAAGCTTGGTGTTGGGGCATGGTCCCATGGAGGAGCAAGGGACCGGGAGCCAAGGAAAGAAGGGGCTAGGAATTGGTGCGGAGAGCTAAGCGCTTGGCCGTCCGATCAAACCCGATCGATGGTTGTGATTGTATCGGGAGATCGGCCAATCGGCATCAAAAAGGTAAGGGGAAAAGAAATTTGAAACACCGATGAGCGATGTGCAATGGGGCTAAGGCCTTGGTCGCACGCGCAGGGTTCTATGGCGGAGAGGGCGAAAAGCTTAAGTCCTCAGGGGCTTAAAGCCTTATGTTTGTTTATGAGCGAAAAAGGCCTAAATGAGGCTTTTTTTGGGGTTTTAAAGGCTTTCGATAGGTAAAATAGGGATTTTTTAGACCAGAGAAAGGGGTTTTCATGGTTCAAAAAGGGTTTTTGATGAAATGGAGGGTAAATATGGGTTTTTCAATGGGAATGGAGGATAAATGAGAGGAAAAAAGAGATTTTACAGAGGAAAATGAGGGATATGTAAAGGGGAAAAATGAGTGATATGGGGGGGATTTTAAAGATTAAAACAGTTCTTTCTAAAACCAGAAGGACTCCTTTGAAGGCTTTGAAGTGAAGATATCAGTGGAATGGATCTCTTAAGGGTAAAGAACTCAGAGAGGCTTCAAGAAGTCACAATTTTGGTCAAAACTTGTTTTTTGAAGACTAAAGACCTATTTTAGCCATCATCAATTATGTCAAAATTTTATTGATGGCTAACATGTATCACATGGAAGCATTTAAAACGTCAACCAACCACGCGGTTTATTGCAAACCCAACAACTCAACCAGAGTTGCAACCTTTTCAACTGTAGTTATATCCGAGAGTTCCACTAACCGTTTGCAACTAACGGTTTGGGGGTGCGCATGTGGCCACCGCCCAAACCGTCACATTTATTATGCAGTCAGATTCGGCGGAACATTTAGCGGGTGCGCCATTTTTGGTCGCCTATCCAATTTAAACTCCAGTTAAGTGGAGTTATCCACTTTTAGTAGAGCTTTCCTAGGTTAAACTGGGTAAAAGTGTAGGAGGCCCAAATTTCGACCATTCTGAGTGAATGAAGAGTCATTTTTGACTAATTGGAGCATTATGAAGCCATTGGTGTAGAGAAAAAAACCATTAGAGCACTTTAAATACATTTAATATCAAAATTTTGAGCATAATGAAAGATGGACATGCCATTGGGAGCTGGACCATCAGATGTAGCCTAGGAGGGGTGAACTACTTCATCATGCCTGTTGTGTAAATTTTATGTGGTGACTTATTTCTCTATTTTACATTGCTGTTCAATGTTATTTATGCTTGTTTTATGCTTCTAATTCACTAAAAATCATCTACAAATCATGAAACAACTCCTCAATCCTTATGCAAACTAATGAACTGATTATGCACATGTTTTTAAAAGTGAAAAACACTTAGCACATGAAAACTAATACAATCATTTCAGATCAGGTTGGTATCAGAGCTAGAGTTTTATTCTCTGGTGTTGTTTAGTGCAAAGAATTGTTTAATTGTTTGCAAGTTTTAGATGATTACAAGGCTCAAGCTCAAAAGAGGAGAAGGAAAATTGGTGGAAGCAGAATGGTCCCAAAAAGAGCCAAAGAAAAGGAGAGCCAGATTGCCACAATATCCACCACCTAGTTCACCTCCTAAAGAAGCATAAGCTACATTAATCATGCCTCATGAGGAAGGAGAAATACATGAAGAAGTTGACCCTAAGGAGGAAGAAAGAGTGTTCAGGAAAGCATTTCTTGACATGATTGAGATGGTTAGAATTATTTATCAAGAAAGGAATGAGAGATTGGAAGGAGAAGGATCTAAACTCCAAAAGGAAGGACAAGGATCTTCAGGAGGTCAACATGATGAAGACAAGTAAAAAAAGGGAAATGGAGGAAATGGAGGCAATGGAGAGCCACCATATTCACCCTCATCATCATCATCATCATCATCTTCTACTTCTATTTTATTACATCAGCCACACAAGTCCAAGAGCACTGGTAAATCTCCTTTATTAAAACTTGATGTTAAGTTTGAATTGCCAATGTTTAATGGTGAAGTAAATGTAGACAATATAGATAATTGGATTAGACAATTGGAGGTCTATTTGAGAATACATAACCTTCAATATGATGATACAAAAATTCAATTAGCTTCTTTGAGAATGGAAGATGCAGCTCTTGTTTGGTGGGAAGCCAAGAAAAAGGAGGAAATCAGGAAACATGGTAAGATTATTCGATCATGGTCATATTTTATTGCTGCTATTAAACAACAGTTTTATCCATTAGCTCATATGCATAAAGTCATCATGAACTTGTAGAACTTTAGGAAGTTAAAGGGACAAAATGTGCAAAAATACACCCAAGAATTTAGGTGAAGAGATTTTCTATTAGGGGTGGATTTGTAGAGCCAAGACACTTTGCTAAAGTACATAGGAGGCTTACATAGCTACCTAAAACATACTATTCTCATGTTTAACTCCACTAGTATAGATGAAGTTTGTGTTCAGGCCACACATCTAAAAGCTAGAGGGAAGAACATTTTTGAAGAGAGTAGGAAGAAACCTTTTAAGGGTAAAGCCAATGAAAAGACCTTAAAAGGTAAAAAAAAGAGAATGCATCTATTAAGAAAGAGGGAGAAAAAGTGACCTGTAAACATTGTTCAAAAGAAGGCCATGATGAAACTCATTGTTGGAAATTACATCCAGAATTGAGGCCAAAGAAACCCAATAACAAAGGGAAACATAAAACTGCTGCTACAACTCAACATGATTTAGGATCTGATTCAGGTGATGAATCTAAAATTACAGCCATGGGAATGAATAACATGAAGGGAAAATAAATTGAAACTAAACCTAGTAATAGTACATCAAACTGTCACATAAACACTCCAAATGAAGAAGAAATAATTGAACTATTTCATGTGAGGGTCATATCCAAGCATACCAAGATTGACACATTGTTTGATAGTGGATCACAAGAAAACTTAATCTCTGATATTTGGTCAAAAAACTTAACCTTGAGACCATACCACATACAAAAACATATCCATTGGGTTGGATTTGTAAGGATGCAAATCTAAAGGTTTCAAATAAATGTATATTGAGGTTTGCAATCACTGCAAGCTTTGTTGACACAGTTGAAGCACATCGCAAGAAGACAAACATTGCTTTGGTAAATGCTAGACAGGTAAAGAGTCTGGTAAATTCAAGTAGGAATTTTGTTCTTCTTATGATTAAGCCTAAAGATGATATTGATCATGAATATTTTGAGGGGATGTGATCCTAAGTTGAAATCAGATTTATATGATGTGGTTAATGGACATCATGAGATGTTTCAGGAGCCAACATGATTTCCTCCAAAAAGGGAAATTCAACATGAGATTCAGTTGCAGCAATATTGTCCTCTTCCAAACATTGGTATGTATCACATGTCTATAATGGAGAATGCTGAAATAAAGAGGTAAATCAAAGAGATGTTGGATAAAGGAATCGTAAGGCCAAGCACCTCGCCATGCAGTTCACCCATAGTCTTGATACCAAAGAAAGATGGGACTTGGTGCATGTGTGTAGATTTTCGAGCTTTGAACAAGATTACAGTAAAAAATCGTTACCCACTCCCAAGATAGATGATTTGCTTGATCAGTTTAAAGAAGAATTTTTTTTCACTAAGTTAGATTTACGAAGTAGATATCATCAAGTAAGAATTGCAGAAAGTGATATATGGAAAACTGCATTCAAAACCAAACAAGGACTCTTTGAGTGGCTAGTTATGCCTTTTGGTTTATGTAATGCATCGAAAACTTTCATGCGAGTTATGTATAGTGTTTTCTGACCATTCCTTGATGACTTTGTTATTGTGTACTTAGATGACATTTTAATTTTTAGCAAAACAAGAGAAGATCATGTCTTGCATGTGAATAGAGTGCTTGATATTTTGAAGAAAGAGAAATTGTTTTTTAAGTTGTCAAAATGTGAGTTTGGAAAGACTTCTCAGGTCTATTTGGGACATATTATAGGAGGAGAATTGAGAATTGATCCTTCTAAAGTGGAGGCCATTGTGAATTGGCCCACACCCAAAACAGTTACCAAGGTAAGAATTTTCCTAGGTGCAGCTCAATATTGGAGGAATTTTATTGCTAACTTTTCTTCCATCACAACTCCTAATAATGCAGTGACAAGTGTGAATAAAGGATTCCAATGGGGAGGCAAACAACAACAGGCTTTCTAAGCTTTAAAATACAAGATCAATTCAGCTCGAGCCCTTGCATTACCAAATTTCAGACAACCATTCGAGATACAAACCGATGCTAGTGATTATGCCATGGGCGCAATTCTGTTGCAACATGGTAAGCCTATCACCTTTCATTCAAAAACTTTTAATGGTGCTGTGACTAATTATCCTACATATGAAAAAGAACTATATGCGTTGGTACAAAGTGTCAAGAAGTTGAAACACTACTTGATGAGTAAAGAGAATATTGTACACATCGATCACCAACCATTACAGTACTTGCAATCACAAACAAAATTGCAGCAATCAAGACATTTCAGGTGGATGGGATTTCTTCAACAATTTCACTTGGTTATAAGGTAAAAAAAAGGTATATTCAATAAAGTTGTAGATATGCTTTCAAGACCAATCATTAGTGCTTCTACTTTACTAAAAAATGATTCTGTTGTACATGAGAGTTACATAGAACAATATGCACATGACATTGATTTCCAAGATGTATATGCTAGTTTGAGTGAAGGGAATCAAGTTGAAGAAAAGGATTATGACATGCATAAAAATTTGCTGTTTCATTTGGGAAAGCTATGCATTCCACAAGGAGAGAGGATAAGTGTCATGAGAGAAGCTCATTCTTCTCTTATTGCTGGACACTTTGGGGTAAGAAAAATAGTGGCGCATCTACAGAGGTATTGTTATTGGCCTCACATGATAGATAGTGTGTCACATTTTATAAGAGGTTCTTCTATGTGTGCAACAAATAAGCCTAGTAATAGGAAGCTTGGACTATACATGCCACTACCGGTACCATCAAAGCCATGGGAGAGTGTCTCCATGGAATTTGTTGGAGGTCTACCTATGTCAAGAAAACAACATGATTATATTTATGTAGTTGTGGATAGATTCAGTAAAATGTGTATACTTGTGCCATGTAAGAAAACCATTACCGCTGAACAAACTACTGAACTTTATTTTCAAAATGTTTGGGTTCATTTTGGATTACCCACTTCTATTGTTAGTGACAGGGATTCCAGGTTCATTGGGAAATTTTGGTCAAATCTATGGAGGATGATGGACACAAAATTGAAAAATAGTACTACTTTCCATCCACAAACAGATAGACAAAACGAAGTAGTGAACAGAAAAATTGTGCATCTATTGAGAGGATATTGTAGAAAACATCCTAAGTTGTGGGATGAACAACTGCATTATATTCAACACGCTTACAACCGGGCAAAGCACTCTTCAACACAAACCTCACCTTTTGAAGTATGCTTTGGGTATTTGCCAAAATCGCCATTAGAATTCATCTTTGGGAAGGATGTTGCAATTGATGGCCATAGTGATATTGATAAGGCTCGAAAGTTCATTGAGAAAATTCAGATGATACATCAACAAGTTTAATACCAACTTGAGAAAAGTCAAAGAAAATACAAAGAGAGGCATGAAAAACACCGAGTTGATCACAAGTTTCAAGAGGGAGATGAGGTATGGTTGCACATTAGCAAAGAAAGGATGCAAGGGGAAGGTAAAAATCTCAAACCCATTCGATATGGTCCTTTCAAGATCATAAAAAAAGTTGGTAATAATTCATTCCAACTTGATTTTCCTTCTTACATGCAAATGTATTCAGTTGTTAATGTTGAAAACTTATGCTTGTATGAGCCACCTTTGATCGATGATCAAGGAAGTGATGTTAAACTACCTTCTATTGAAGATTTTTCACTAGAATTTCTGGATGAGCTCAAAGAAGATATAATTCTTGACAGGAGGACAAGAACATCAAAGAGGGGAAGTGTTGACTACCTTCGAGTTGGGCTCAAAGGAACTAAACCAAGCAAGGCAAAATGGATGGAGGTTGGAAAGGTGAGGGAGTTGTACCCTCATATAATAAACAAGTAATCAAGTCTTTTGGGGTCCAAAAGCTTCCCAATGGGGAGGAATGATCAGACTTCATAAATTTTTCTCAAAATTCAAAGTTATAGGATTGGGTTGAAACCAGGATGGTTGCGTAGATCTCGTCTTCCTGATTCTGACGCTGTGAACGGTTCGAAAAATCGATGTTGTATGAGGAAGATATCATGTTCTGATAGAAATGCCAAACAAGTAAAATTGCGACAGTTTGACCAGGTGTGATTGGGATGCATAGTCAGCAAGGTGGATGCACAGTCAACAAAAAAGGAATATTCCTCAAAATATTCCCTCCACCAGACTAATCACTGGTTGACAAGTGTCAATTTTCTATTGGGTACGGTTTGGAGGAGCCAATTATAGGGCGCGACGTGGCCAACCCTGAGGCTGTCACATGTCCCTAAAATGGCATATTAAAATTTTGTTGAGGGTCTGCAGGAATCAACCCCCAGACCTCCCGCTGGGCATGCGCATGGTTTACCATCTGAGCTACACTTGTTACTTAACCATAATGGATGTCAGCTTTATGTTATGGTTTAGTGAAATGGAGTTCAGGGGTTGGGAACCGCCGGTGGTCCCAACCTGCCAGCGGTCCCCGCGTCATATGTATCACATGGAAGCATTTAAAATGTTAACCAACCGCGTGGTTTATTGCAACAACTCAACCAGAGTTCCAACCTTTTCAACTACAGTTATATGCGAGAGTTCCGCTAACTGTTTGCAACTAACGGTTTTGGGGTGCGCATGTGGCCACCACCCAAACCATCACATTTATTATGCAGTCAGATTCGGTAGAATAGTTAGTGGGCGTGCCATTTTGGGCGGCCTATCCAATTCACCTGCAGTTAAATGGAGTTCTCCACTTTTAGTGGAGCTTTCCTAGGTGAAATTGGGCAAAAGTGTAGGAGGTCCAAATTTCGACCATTTTGAGTGAATAAAGGGTCATTTTTGACTAATTGGAGAATTCTGAAGCCATTGGTGCAAATAAAACAACCATTAGAGAACTGTAACTACATGTAATAGCAAAATTTTGAGCATAATGAAAGATGGACATGCCATTGGGAGTTGGACCAGCAGATGTAGCCCAGGAGGGGTGAACTGCTTCATCATGCCTGCTATGTAAATTTCATGTGGTGACTTATTTCTCTATTTTACACTGTTGTTAAATGTTATTTATGCTTGTTTTATGCTTCTAATTCACTACAAATTATCTACAAATCCTGAAACAACTCCTTAATCCTTATGAAAACTAATGAACAAATTATGCACATGTTTTTAAAACTGAAAGACACTTAGCACAACAAAACTAATACATTCATTTTAGATCAGAATCTATCGAAGGTTTTGATAGCATGATGGTTACCAATAATTTTAAATGGGAGAGATTTATTGTCCTTGATCTGCTGGATCAAGGGGTGATGAGGCTTTATGAGTGAAGAATTGCTTGGAAAAGACATCGAACCAACACTTTGTGTTGATGTTTGGTAGGGAGGGTGACATTGGGTGGATGTGCACCTAGTTCCCTAGGTTGATGGTTAGTAAGTAAGCTTGATGTTACCTATAACATGTTTAAAGCATTAGTCCATCTTAGTCCCACTCGAAAAGATTGCCATGGTCAGGAATCTAGTCCTTGGCATTGTAGTGCCTAAATTGTAGAGAGACCAAATGGATAGATTTCCCTGGTAAAGAATCTAAAAAATGGCATTGCGGTGCCTAAAATTATTCATACATAAAGTGAGATATTCCATGTACTTCTTTTATATATGAATACCTCCCTAGTTAAGAGGGAGTGTTGAATAATGTAATTAGGTTCGGTCTTCATTATTAATGTATTTTTCAAAATAATTTATTATTATTATTATTAAATGACTTATTAAAGAATGGGTTTCATGCTTGGGTAATATTTAGATTAAGGTCCCAATTGTGGAATTCTAGGTTAGTCATTATATATTTAAATTGATCCTATTTGGGCTTTTAAATAAGGTAATATTAGGTTGTATATTATTTGGTTAAATGCTCCTCCATCAAGTCATCTTCTTCGAGGTCATCATCCTCAGTATCTTCAACAAATATTATTCAAGAAAAACTCTTAAGTCGGCCTCCCTCAAATCATATACAAGTCATCAAAGCAACCTCCTAAAAGTTGGTCTCAAACTGTCTCCAAGTCAGCTTAGTCCATGACACAACACTTCACTGTCATGTAGGCTTATTTAATGGAGGAACAACTATATATTTAGGGTTATAGTTTCACATTTCAGAGACGTAAATTCGGATCACTATGAACTTTTCAGACCATATGAAAGGGTACATTTCAGAGAATTATCCCAAAATTATAAAGTTTCAGATTCATTTTAGGATTGGGTTGCTCTTATGTTATATATATATATCTCAGAGATGCTACATGGTCTCGATGATATGTGATGTTGTCTCAATGTCCAATATGATGCTCGATGATATTTATTATGATGATGCTCAAAGATATTTCTTATGATATATATTACTATTATGATGCTCGATGATATTCCTTATGATGTCCATCATGAAGTTCAATGGTATAATAATGCTCGGTATGTTCAGTACTATGATGATGCTTGGTGTTGTGTCATTATGATGTTTGGTGTCATGTTGCCACCTAAACCTAGGTTAAGATAACGAGGATGAAGTTTGGGTGCAAGCAAGGGAGATCTAGGTGTTGTGGAGATCTTAGTGCTAACACAATAAATGGATGAATTTATGGAGGAAGTCTATAGTCCAAGAGTCTTGGTCATCTCATCTTGAACCTATTGAACATAGAATTTTGATTGGGTTTTCCCTAAAGAGTGGGGGTTTTCCCTGACAGCATGCCTACATCTTGTGTCCTCTTCTATTTGTTTGGAATTAGTCTTGATGATAAGAAAATATAAAACGCAAGAACACATAATAATAATCACAATATAATGTCATGATAAGAGAAACTAATTAACTTCCATTTCTGTAACACATGTTACCATGCCTTATAAGAATTTCCATAATATTTTGTGTGGATAAAAAAAAATTGCATTTCATGGTAAATTATCAATGCATTTAATTATAGTAATTCTAAATAAAACAAACTAACAAGAAAATAACATTTGATTTAATGTTATTTTGTTATACCGAGACATCGAGCCTATGTTATAAATCAACACAATGACATGTGATGGTTCATATTATTACGATGTAATGGGTGTTGTTTATATTTGGCCACAACATGCATTCCCAATGAAATGCAATGAATTTGGTTAATCACGATCACCGACTACGATTGTCCATTAGAGTACAACTTGCTCGCGGGTTAACACTTCATCTTCACGCCTCGTGAGATAAAATTGTATAGATTGTTTGATATGTACATCTCATACCCCACATTGAGCTCAAACTAACATGGAAAATATTACTACCCTCTGTGCTCGATGAGATCCAATGATCCACAATTGCTTGAGATCAAAAACCTTGGTTTTGTTACCTGGACTATTACGTGGGACTGTCACCTCATTGTTCATCTCATCATGTATATTAATTTAATTGACTTTCTGACTCTCACACACATACACACCCTTAATTTTAATGCAATGAAATTCGTGTTTAAATGTCACTATATCTTTATATATAAATAAACTATTAATTAGGATATTAATAAAACAACATTTAGTCAAACATTATTATAGCATTTAGTTAAATATGATTATATGATATGAACTTTGAAAAAAAAACTTGGTGAGGTTTTTCCTTCTTTCACTTCTCTTTTTTGTTTAGATTTTTATGAAAATTAAATTTGTATTAAATGACACTGTTAAAATACTTTCAACACCATTGATATTAATTTCCAAAGCATGTCAAACGAAGCAATCATAAAGCACGATCCTATGAATTTAAATCTCTCGAGTGGGAATTTAAGAAATTCAGATATGGTTTTTAAATCAATATCATAACAACACTTTCTGATTGCAGATCAAGCAATTAAGTACTAGATGGATTGATGGCAATTAGTGGAAAATGAATACCATTAAAATGGATAGTTGTATGGTCCCACCTTACCATTTATCAATATAGATAAGTAGAGGTCACATTAATCACTAATACTATTTTTTTGTAACATTACTTAGTTATCATGTAATCATGTTCCTTCATCTATTTTTAATATAAGAATATCACATAAGAAGTCAAGGATAACTTTCTCTTAAAACCAATTTCAAAACAAATTTTCTCTCAAGTTCAAAAGATGATAGCATGTGCTCTTTTCATACTTATACATGAGCTCTAAGTAATCCTAGAAATAAATTCCACCATAATTCCATGTGAAAACATTAAGCTATATCAACCTATTTGATATCCTAGATTATGCTAAATACGCTCCACTTATTGACTCTTGATATAATAACCACAAAATTATCATGCTTCTATTACAAAAATCACATATAAGTGTATGAGTATTAACCTACCTATAATAAGGTAACCAAGGGAAGAATATGTCTCTCTTCATCAGTAAATATAATAAATATGATATGTTTATGAAATGGAATCACAAAATATATTGGTCCATTTTTTTTTACAAATTCATCAGTTAAAAATTCCCAATAACAATCATTAAGGAAATGCTTCAATCATGAGAATTGTATAATTAATGTTTCAGTAAGAACAACTACTATTACCAATTCATAAGCATATTATTCTTCAAAAAGTGCCAAGTAAGAAAAGGACCTGCATAAATTGGGCACAAATGGTTGTCTTCTACAATCATTGAAGCATAATATTACACCCATGAATACATGCAACTCAACCAAACTTACTATGCTCACTTGAACAAATGATTAAATCCTACAAAATTGGTCGATGTAAAATGTTTCCAACAACAACCCCCGTTTTTTTTTCATGATAGATTTAGATGATAAAAGAAACAACTCTCTTGCTGAAATTTTCGCTATTACACTTCAACAAGATTATTAAATTCATTTTCACCTTCATACAAAAAATTCCAGACATAGGAAGATATATCTATTGAAATTTATAGTACATAAAATTTGCATTCATTAAGACATTTAGTCTAAATATTTATGTGCATAAAATATACAATGATTGAGAAATTTTGACAAACACTTTGCAACCATGCAATCTACAACCAATGAGGCATTTTTCAAACACTTTTCAAGCACGCAATCTACAACCATTGAGGCATTTTGTAAAAAACTTGGCAACAATGAATTTGAGATTATTCTTTAATATATTTAGCTCATAAAATTCATAAATCGAAACCTCAAATGTTGGCATATTAACACAGGGAAAATAATATTAGTCTTTCATCAAAAACTCAACAACATGTTTACATAACTGACAACAACATTTTGCAAAAGCACCCAGATTTATGATCTGGGTTGTGACAAGTGTTTTTTTGGAATCAAGTCAGAGTTTATAGGTCCAAATGGTACATATACTCCCTGATGTTGAGCTAAATCACAATAAAATCGCTAAGGATTCGATTTCTTAAAAGAAAAATAAAAGCAATTCCTACTATCTCATTTATCACTTTTGTCAAGCACTTAGTGTGCAAAATTCATATACAACTGTACATGGAGAAATAAAACCCAAATTTATGCTAATATGACATTTTCATCAACTCATGACAAACTGCTATGGGCAAAAAATCATTATAAACTAAACTTAAAAAATTTGGCAACGCATTCTTGTTCTAATCCCCCTACACGTATATTCTCAACTACAACTGACATTAATTATTATTTAGGTTAGAATCATCTCTAAATCTCATAAACATTCACAAGTAGAAATTTCCAAGAAATTGAAAGTTCTACAACACTTTAAACTAATAATAAACTAAAATTTCAAGAATTCTTGTGAACATACCTGGCTGTGTATTTATGCAACTCCAAAAAGACGAGAATGTGCTCTAGCTCCAATGATAGTATGCCTATTATTACCAACTTATTTTGAACCATACGATTTTCCACCCAACCATACTAGCGAGAAATTATCCCCCTGAAACCCCTGAGCTGTAAGAGCTCACAAGCAATACCAAAATGTAGCAGTGGAGATATATATAAGGCAATCCGAGGAAGATAAGTTTCATTTTCTTTCAATACCACTCATGGACAACTCCATCAGGAAAAACCACTTAGTAATTTAGTTTAGGAATTTCATATTCATTTTGACAACATTTGGCTACTATCCAAGGCTATCCCTCTCACAATCCTCTTCAAGTCTCTCCAACCCTTGGAATTACAATGCACCTCCTTTCTCAAGTGAGAATACATGAGACACATATATAGGAGGAGCAACAAATTCTTGTCATAAAAGAGTAATATGCATGCCTTGTATTCCATTTAGAGGAGTGTAACTCATGACATTAAGGAGAGATATGCATGCCTTATTTAACTTGGAGAGTGTAACAAATGCATTAAAGAGAGTGTAAGAGCAATCTTTTATGACTTGTCTTTAATGAGTGTAAGAGGAACATGCCATTCTTTGATGAGTGTGTAAATGAGAGTGTAAGAGGAATATGCCATTATTTGATGAGTGTGTAAATGAGAGTGTAATGTATTATTAAGAGAGAGAGAGAGAGTTACATAGGTCCATGAGAGTCATCAAGGATAGAGGTGTGAAGTGATTGAGGAGATGAAGGTGACCCGTGATTCCATTTTAATAATAATATCATAGTTTCATGAAATTTAATAATAATATTAATAATGTTGAGGATTAAGTTGAGATTGAAGTATTAGGATTGATTAATGATAAGTTCAGTGATTTTCATTCAACTATATTTAATTATCAATTGATTGAAGGTGATTTACTATTTTGGAAAGTCATACTTGAGATGCTAGACATGACTTTCTATTTTTATAAATTCACTCCAGAATTTTCATAAATGAGATTTTATTAAGGAAATTCATCCTCGAGCTGCCCATGAGTGGTATTTTTCTACTGTAGAATAGAGATTCTGCATCCCTATTGCATTCATATCCATGCCTTAGTATATTGAGGACTCCACACCCTGATCTACTCTAAAGATCCAAGATTCCACACCTTGATCTTTTAAATATTTAGGATTCCACATACCATTCCTTATATATATATATATCCAAAACTCCACGTCTTAGCTTTCATGGATTTAGGACTTCATGCCATGATCCTTTTAATATAGATCCAAGACTCTATGTCTTTATCTTTCATGGATTTTTGACTCCACACCCTAATTTTCATGGCTTCTCATCTACTCTACTTTGAAACTCCATGCTTCACCTTAAGGTACTGATTTTGAGCTCATACCCATATGATGGTTTGTTGGTAATGTATTGTTCCAATACTTGCACACATCACAATCTCATTGATCAAAGGTAGCAAATGAATTTCATAATTAACTTATTCACATTTTACCAAGGATTTTGCATAACTTCCACATTCATTTTTTTTTTTTTTGGAGAAATGACTTTTGCAGTAATTTATAACTTGAGAATCCTTTTGGGAAATGACCAAGTCCCCTGTCACATCCTTCTTAGTAAAATATTAAGCATATATAATCATACAAATCATGTATCATCCATACATCATAATTAACCATATGTTCCTCATAACCATGATCATCCATGGATCTTATGTGTCTCAATCCTGGATCACCATCCACGCCATACACCTATTTAAAAACTAGGACACCAAAAGAGAAAACATTGATATATCTTTCAAAAATCCAGTTAGGTTGTCCATGGTGACAAACATTCCATTATTAATCAAGTACCATGGATAGTCATGCCATACTAGATAGATTTGACATACACCACAATACATACTATATCAAAAAAATAATTTAATTAATCATATCATATCTAGATACTATTATATATTAATGATATAACATATAAAACATATATTCATATAAATGACAATGATATCACATTACACGTTTTTCTTTTCCCTATCTAATGCATTAAGTATTCAATAATATTTCATGTGTCATTTTCTTAGGTTTCTATAGAAAAATTGATCTTGCCATATCACAAAAAATCCCACATTAGCTGTATAAACAACATTGATGGTCCATCCCATTTCACAATCAAATTTGCATACAAGAAGCATCAAATAATCCACATACAATTGCCATTGCAACCACACAACAAAACATGTCATATATATAACCCACTCTTACATCCCACTTGATTTATGTCTTATCAATCCAAGTTTCCGCTTTTCTTTTCATAGGACATACCTGTAATCAAAATATTTAGGATATACCTAGAGTTTCTTTTACTAAATGTTTACTCTTTAGCAAAAATCACAATTTGAGGTTCAAGACACCATTTTTTTCTTTTATTTAAAACTAAAAAGCTTTGGTTCCATGCATTCCTCATTGAACCACTTTTGTATTATAGACCATTCCTTAGTTCCCATAATCTTCATTATTATTCACTTCTCTTACTTGAGAATCATTTATTTTTCCAAGGAAAAAGTCGTAATTTTATTAATGAAAACAAAATTACATGTTACATGTGTCGGTAATTGTCAATCAAGACAAGCTATCAAATTGAAAATAAGAACCTATAATACATGGGGAGAAATTAAGATTTTATCCCTTTTTTCTATTCAACCTTTCGCCAAGCACCTTGTGTTGGTGTGGCGGAGATAAGGGCGAGATGATTTTATTTTATGATTGC
Source organism: Pinus albicaulis (assembly GCA_034641835.2). NCBI lineage: Eukaryota > Viridiplantae > Streptophyta > Pinopsida > Pinales > Pinaceae > Pinus > Pinus albicaulis. The sequence continues at coordinate 1,419,836,532 of CM076581.1, read as the reverse complement.
TCCATTGTCCTTATCTGAATCTGAGGTATCTGAGTTGTGTTGTCTTTTCTTCCCCCCGCAGTATGGTGCCTTGGCGCCCTTTGCCGACTGAACAATGGTGATAAGGTCAAACAGATCTTAAATCTCTTCTTCTTGTATCTCCGGGTCGGTTGCTGTCTGGTTACTCTCATTTGGGATGGGGACATCCTCTTCTTATTTTGTCTCCTGTTCTAGTCCACTTGAAGGAAATTTCTATCCTTCGATTTCTTTCCCTATCTTCTTCTTTTTTATGTTATCTCTTTTGCTTCCGGGCATTTGTTTTGCAAATGACGGGTGTTCATGCATATTCTACATCTAAATGCAGTGTTTTCATAGTCTAGGTCTTGTGTCCATTTCTGCTATTTATGAATTTGATGCAGGAGCATCGACAACCCTAATTGAAAATCACATATATATGAGCTTCTAGATGGAAGAAAGGATGGTAGAGAATGCGGTTGGTAGAAATATTTATTTAGTGTTGAAATCAAATCCCTTAAAACATTGGTTAAATCATTAAATCATGGATCTCACATTATCCACGTTATTCTAATTGTAACCCACCTCACTAAGGGGATATGGTCAATTTATTATAAAGTAAAAAAGTTGCATAATTTTAGAAAACTGTTACGATATCCTAGGAGAATATAATGGATATGAAATGATCCATTCGATGTATTTTGTTCTTTATAAAATATAGCCTTCGACATAGTTAGGGGGAGGCCGATGCAATGTAAAGACCAGAATTTGACTTCGTGGCCAGTTGTTTCCAAACTGGCCTAGCCATGACCCATACTGCAGTGTTGTTCCTGAAATTGAATTTGTTTTCTTTGTGATTGTGTTTGAGAGAATTAAATAGAGTTTTGACTCGTGTTTGTTATATCTACGTGTGTTTAAAATCAAGATTATGCTAACCCTTTAATGCTGGAGTATAATGCAACATTGGATGGTATTTGTTTTTATTGGGAGTAATATTGAACTTTTGATGATCCAAATGATGAGGAAATGAGACGTTGATGGGAAGTGTTGAATTCTGAGTTAATAGTACATAAGGGGAATCTAACGGGGATTTAGATATAACACCCTAACTTGCAGTAAAATTTACAGTGAATACAGAATGGTTAAATATTTCCGCAAATGAATTATGATTGCAGCTCCGGCCAGGATCGAGAAATATAAAAATGAGATTTGAAGAGAATTCGATTCCGGTTCAAGGAGTTATTTCCGAATCCGTTCTGGCAAGGGGTTCGAATATGATATGTGGGTGAATTCGAGGACATTTAATAAGTGTTTTATTCATTTATTTATTTATGTAAATGCATTATTTCAATCAAATGTGGGCACATAACCCACAGGTCCACGAATTGGAAAAAATTGCAGTATTGCTGCATCAAAGTGGTATCAGGGCAGGGAAAGATTTCCTGCGAGAAAATGATTATGCGTGTAAAGAAGGAAGTACGGTTATATTGAAGATGTGTGAGCATGTGGTCTTTATAATTTGTGCAGGTAGCAGACGAAGGTGAGAATATTGCAACAACCTAGAGCAAGGACTACTCAAATAGATGCCGAAAGACTAAGCTTAGAGGAGAGAAGCTTGGTGAGGTATCGTGTAGGAGGGAGGACTTGCTACTACAGAGGTTTTGTTGTAGCTCACGGAAAGATCACAAAGGAAATTCCACAGAGGATGTGGGTAGAATTGCTGAAGAAGAAGATTTGGTATTGATAACAAGTAGCAGACTTGTTGTAGAGACCAAGAAAGCATATGACTAGCAGGTCATAATTTTTTTGTACCTCGGGATTCTGATGCAGGAGAATCGACAACCCCAAGTGAAAATCGAATATATGAGCTTCTAGACGGAAGAAAGGATGGCAGAGAACGTGGTTGGCAGAAATATTTGTTTAGTACCGAAATCGAATCCCTTAAAACATTGGTTAAATCATTAAATCATGGATCTCATATTATCCACGTTATTCTAATTGTAAGCCACCTCACTAAGGGTATATGGTAAATTTATTATAAAATATGGAAGTTTCATAACTTTAGAAAAATGTTACGATATCCTAGGAGAAAATAATGGATATGAAATTATCCATTCGATGTATTGTGTTATTTATAAACTATAGCCTTCAGCATAATGAAGGGGAGACCGATGCAACGTAAAGACCAGAATTGGCCTTCGTGGCCAATTGTTTCCAAACTGGCCCAGCCATGACCCATACTGAGTGTTGTTCCTGAAATTGAATTTGTTTTCTTTGTGACTGTGTTTGAGATAATTAACTAGAGTTTTGACTCTTGTTTGTTATATCTGTGTGTGTTTAAAATCAAGACTATGTTAAACCTTTAATGCTGAAGTATAATGCAACATTGGATGGTATTGATTTTTATTGAGAGTAATATTGAACGTTTGATGATCCAAATGATGAGGAAATGAGACGTTGATGGGAAGCATTGAATTCTGAGTTAATAGTACATAAGGGGAATCTAACGGGGAGTTAGATATAACACCCCAACTTGCAGTAAAATTTCCAGTGAATACATAAGGGTTAAAATATTTCCGCAAATGAATTATGATTGCAGGTCTGACCAAGATCGAGAAATATAAAAATGAGATTTGAAGAGAATTCGATTCTGGTTCAAGGAGTTATTTTCAGCTTCGTTTTGGCAAGGGGTTCGAATATGATATCTGGGTGCATTCGAGGACATTTCCTAAGTGTTTTTTTTTTTTTTTTCCTTGTAAATGAATTATTTCAACCAAATGTGGACCCATAACACACAGGTCCACGAATTGGAAAAAATTGCAGTTTTGCTGCATCAGATTCATTTGAATGAACTTTGATAGCCCTTTGCTGAGATCCACTTCCACATAGATTCGTGCGAAGGTGTAGATGCTCTACTCCAAGCATTGGGTGCCTATTTTTATGCATCTCCCGATCATGTTCCATATGCCTTCTAAAACACATTCATTCCATAAATGAAGTGGGAGGTTGTATAGCCGGACCCAGACTGGCATTCTGGTTACCTCCATAATGTTTACGTCAAAATCTGGAAACCATGGTGTGATGAAAAGTCCGGTGGATCCCCAGAACCAAGGTTCATCCCTAAGAATGATGTCTCTGGCTTCTGAGGATGGAAACTTGACAATGTAAAACCCCTTTGAACAGATATGGATTTCACAGTCCATGGTCCAGTTGGTGAAAATCCAATGAAAGAGCTCCATTGGTTTGGGCCAGAAGCTGTTAAATATGCATATTATTGCTCGAGATTCAAATGTGGAGCGATGTTCGTCAATCTCTGGAATATATTTGTTAATTTCTAGGAAGCAATTTAGGTGCTCCATAATATATGGTTTGGGGGTATTCTCCGTTGGTTCGGTTGGTGTTGCTGCTTTGTTTTTCCTCTATAAAATTTTCCTGTATGAGGTACATTTTGGGATGTCGGGTTTGGAAGTGCTGGTTCCCCTTGTGGGTCCATGAGTTCTGTACTGTTTTTTTGTGCCTCCTCTCAGTCTCAGGTTGAGATAAATGGTGGATCCTGGACATATGGAGTAATCTTTAAGTGAGCAGGAGTCTTGTAAGGATCTCCACTATATATTAATGATTGCAGATGGCAAGGGTATCCTGTGGATAACCAGATATTTTGCTTTAGGTTTGTTACCCTGTTTGTATCATGTGCCCATATTAAAAAAATATTCCCCACAGGGGGTTGTATGAAAATTTGAAAACGAACAAAGCATACATGTTTCTCATTGTCTGTGACACTTGTGTATGCTCCTATGGGGGTTTGTTTTGGCTACATTGATAGGGTCCGATGGGTGCCAAGTTCCTTAGCGTGATAGAAATCATTGGCGAGAGGCAGGGCATTACTGTCTGGTGTAATGCACTGAGTGTTGTGCGCACTGTTGCCATTTTTCCCCTGTTCGCGCATGGTACGTCGAGGGAGTATATGGTCCTTTCCCCTCCTTTTAACTGCCAACATAAAAATTGGTCTGGTCTTCAGATTTTTGTGACCCCGCGTCTGATTCACACCTCTGCCATCGAGAAAAGGTGCCCGTATGTTGGAAAGAACCATTCGTGCAGTAGCCTGGCAAGTGGATGCGACCAGAACAATCCATGGCGTAAGGCCGAACAGGGCGATGGGGTTATGTGGGACAACTACAGTGGGGTCTGCGGTACCCTAGTGCCAGTCTTCAAGCCATTCTGACGTAGTTGTAGAGTGAGGGTGCTTCCATTCCCACTTTCCATCTGTTGCACAACCATGAGAGGCCGCCTTTGCGCGATCATGGAGTCTAGTCCTGAAAACCATAGCTGCCATGGTTCTCCCACTTGAGAACCAATTATGAATGACTCTGTTAGAATATCTTCATTCTGAATACAAAATAATCATAACTTTTCAAAAGCGGTTTGTAATAGAGAAAAAATATCATAATTATGCAAATGCGATATCTATATTATTGAATATATGTTGATAAGTGTAAGGAAACCTATTTTCCAACTATAAAACTGCTCATGATTTCTATTAAGTAATTAATCAATTCATTTGGTTTCAGGTCTTATTCCTTTCTGTTAATCCATACACAAAAACAAGCTACGAAAACCATGTAATTCTCAAAATATGAAGAATCTTGTTGAATTTAAATAAGATTTAGACTCTCACAAGGGAATTTCTAGCCTAAAGCTAAGGTTTTTTTTCAAAGTAGAGTTACCACCCTCTCAAAAGATTACAAACTTTTTTCGGACTAATAACTACTCATACAACTATACATCCAAGCACAAATTACTAAATCGAAAAATCTCTTCCATTCCACATACAATACACTCATCTTAGGTTTCTAAATCATGTAACAATTCCAATGCATCAAAATGTGATCTCACCCTCCTTTAGTTTCTCCCTAAAAACCAATGTCACAAGCACGTATTATTGTAAAAAAGAACTCAGATAAGCTTTTCATTAATCACATACATTTTTTACTTTAAGTTAAAATAAAACAAATTTCTCACCACAAAAAAAGTTTATCTTCTAAACATGTTATTACAAGTTAATCAAATGTCAAGAAAGCAGTTCATCAAGTTCATAAAAAATATGCATTTTGACTCGATCACCTAACTAAAAATAGTTTAGAGTTGTTCATGAGTTCAATCCTCATAATTTCTCTAGTTAATTTAGTTTAAATAGAATTCAACCAATATGCAATTGATAAAATTATTAAGGAGTCTATTATGACTTTCCTAGACCTAATTTATCTTAAGCTAATAGAAAATATATTTCATAAACTTATCACAATAATCTTTTTCTACATTTCAAGAATTTGAAAATAAATTTAATTCTTGTTAAATTCAACACATACAAAAGAAATACAATACTAGAGGATATATACCTAGTTCACACTTGACTCCATATATCAAAATCAATTATTCCAAACTTTCTAAACCACCTAACAGTGTCCACTATACCAATCTTAGTATATTCATTTGTAATAAAAATAAAATAATGGATTTAAATCTCAATAAAATTCATGTTACGAATCTCTATCCATTTAACTTTAATTACACATAATCAATCCTCCTTAATCATGTTTATGAGATTCCATCAAAATATTTTTTTTCATTCTAACCAGAAGAATTACTTTTCTCATAGATATATGTTAGTATGGATTCCACACCCATACATTAGCTCATATATATATATATATATATATATATATATATATGCTAGTATGGATTCCACACTCATACATAACTTAAGGAAAACATAACCTTCGAGTGTTCCTTAAAGTGGCTTCCACAACCCTCCATGTACCAATCATTAAGCTTTTTGTTAATTAGGAAGGTCATACCACAACCTAGTATTTGAGAATTTTTAAATTATTTGATGCATAATGTCAACCCAAACTACACAAAATCATGTCAAGTAAATCATAGGAATTCCATTCTTAATCATTAAGAATTTATTCCCAAATCATATTTTAACACATTAAATTAATGCACATACATTACTCGTGAATCTACATTCATAGTTAAAAATGACATCCTTTAAGGTAGCTTTTGTTAAGTTTTCATTAGTGTATATAAGAAAAGAGTCAAAATTGACATGATGAACTCAATCATCACATTAATTGAATCTTAGCCTTACACTTGTTACACATTCCCAAAGCATACTCACCAAGGTCATCATACTATAATTTAGATTAAGCCAGTATTTTTCTTGGTAGATACAATTTCAGCTAGTAAAGATGGCTATTGAGCACATATAAGATTGATACCGATGCATTAAACATATATGAAACAATGCATGCACTCCACCTATCTCACTCAACAATTGAAAATAAAGCCATTCACATGCCTGGGTTTAACCCTAACTTTCTCAAACACATCCTTTCCCAACATGTTTTCAAGTCTCTTAACCAATTTCTAATAATTTGTCTTAACAAAATATAAAGGAATAAAATAAATCATTTTTTTCTTTCATGAGTTTCTAAATGACATAATAATAATAATATCCCTTATGCAACCAAATTATTCCAAGTAAACATACACAATAATTCAACATGCATGAAAAACAACATTCATACTTCATCAACCTACAATAAATCATGTTGGTCCATTAGGCCCTAGTGTTGTAGCTGGCTTAGATACCATATGTAAGTCCCACCTTACCATCCATTAATACTATAGATAAGTAGAGGTCACATTAATCACTAATACTCATTTTTTGTTTTGTAAATTACTAACTTAGCTATCATGTAATCATGTTCCTTCATCTATTTTAATATAAGAATATCACATAATAATTCAAGGATAAAATTCCATTAAAATAAATTTCAAAACACATTTCCTCTGAAGTTCAAAAGATGATAGGATATTCTCTTTTCATACTTATACATGAGCTCTAAGTAAGACTTGAAATAAATTCCACCATAATGCCATGCACAAACATTAAGCTAGATCAAACTATTTGATCTCCTATATTATGCTAAATACGTTCCACTTATTGACTCTTGATATCATAACCACAAATGTACCATGTTTCTATTACAAAAATCACATATAAGTGTATGGGTATTAACCTACATATAACAAGGTAATTGAAGGAAGAATATGCCTCTCTTCATTAGTAAATATAATAACTATGATATGTTTATGAAATGGAATCACAAAATATATTGACCCAACAACATTTAAAAATTCATCAATTAAAAATTTCCAATCACAATTATTAAGGAAATGCTTCAATCATGAGAATTTTATAATGAATGTTGTAGCAAGAAAAACTACTATTACCAATTCAGAAGCATATTATTCTTCAAAAAGTGCAATGTAAAAAAATGGACTTGCATAAATTGAGCAGAAATGGTTGTCTTCTACAGTCATTGAAGCATAAGATTACACCCATGAATACATGCAACTCGTCCAAAATTACTATGCTCACTTACACAAGTGATTAAATCCTACAGAATTGGTCACTGTAAAATTGTTTCCAACAACAACAAAGCCCACCCCCCCGCCTTTTTTTTCATGACAAGATTAGATGGTAAAAGAAACAACTATCCTATTGAAATTTTCTCTATTTTCACTTCAACAATATTATTAAATTCATTTTTCACATTCATACAAAAAATTGCAGACGTAGGAAGCTATATCTATTGAAATTTATAGTACATAAAAGTTGCAGTCATTAAGAAATTTAATCTAACGATTTATGTGCATAAAAACTAAAACCATTGAGGCCTTTTGACAATCACTTTTAAACCATGTAATCTACATCCATTGATGCATTTTGAAAAAAACTTTGCAAGCATGTAATCTAAAACCATCGAGGAATTTTGTAAAACACTTGGCAACAATGAATTTGAGATTCTTCTTTAACCAATTTAGCTCATAAAATTAAGAAATTTAAGCCTAAAATGTTGGAATATTAAAACAAGGACTAAATAATCTTAGTATTTCATAAAAAACTTGAAAACATGTGCACATAACTGATTAAGCAACAATATGAAAAATCACCCAGATTTAGGATCTGGGTTTTGAAGTGTTTTTTTGGAATCAAGTCGGGGTTACATGTTCAAATGGTAGGATAATCCCTAATGTTGATCTGAATCATAACATAAATTCCCAATGATGCAATTTATTAAAACAACAACAATTTTTTTTCCTACTATCTCATTTATCACTTTTTCCAAACACTTAGTGTGAAAAATTCATCTACAGATGTACATGGAGAAATAAAACCAAAATTTATGCTAATATGATATTTTCATCAACTCATGGCATGTAACTTGCTATGGAAAAAAATTCATTATAAAATGAACTTAAAAACTTTGGAAACACATTCTTCTTCTAATCCCCCTACATGTACATTCTCAAATACTGCTTCCATTCATTATTGTTTAGCTCAGAATTAACTCTATAAATATCTCATAAACATTCACAAGTAGAAATTTACAATAAATTGAAAGTCCTACGACACTTTAAACTAATAATAAACTAAAATTTCAAGAATGCTTATGAACATATATGATTGTGTAATTATACAACTCCAAAAAGATGGGAACGTGCTCCAACTCTAATGAGAGTATGCATGTCCTTACCAACTCATTGTGAACCATACAATCCCCCCCCAACCATATATAGGGATAAATTCCCCCCCTGGAACCCCCGATCCATAAGAGATCACAAGAAATACCAAAATATATCAGTAGAGAGATATACAAGGCAATCCGAGGAAGATAAGTTTCACTTCCTCTCAATACTACTCATGGAAAACTCCACCAGGTAGAACTAATTAGTAATTTAGTTTAGGAATTTAAGATTCATTTTGACAACATTTGGTTACTCCCAAAGACTCTCCCTCTCAAAATCCTCTTCAAGTCTCTCCTACTCTTGGTATTACAATGCACTTCCCTTCTTAAGTGAAAATAAATGAGACACATATATAGGAGGAGCAACAAAATGCTTGTCATAAAGGAGGAGTAATATGCATGCCTTGTATTCCATTTAGAGGAGTGTAACTCATGCCGTTAAGGAGAGGTATGCATGCCTTAGTTAACTTGGAGAGTGTAACATATGCATTAAAGAGAGTGTAAGAGGAATAATTTATGACACGTCTTTAATGAGTGTAAGAGGAATATGTCATTCTTTGATGAGTGCATAAAAGGGAGTGTAATGTATTATTAAAAGAGATAGAGAGAGAGTTACATCGAGCCATGAGAGTCATCAAGGAGAGAGGTGTGAAGTGATTGAGGAGATAAAGGTGACCTGTAATTCCCTTGTAATAATAATATCATAGTCCCATGAAAGATAATAATAATATTAATAATATTGAATATTAAGTCGATATTGAAGTATCAAGATTTATTAATGATAATTTAAGTGATTTTCCTTAAAATATACTTGATTTCCAATTGATTGAAGGTGATTTACTATTTTGGGAAAGTCATGTTTGAGATGATAAACATGTCTTTCTATATTTAGAAAGTCACTCTAGAATTGTCATAAATGAGATTTTATTAAGGAAATTCATCCCTGAGCCGCCCATGAGTGGTATTTTACTTTCAGAGAATAAGGATTCCACATCCCTTTTGCATTCATCTCCATGCCCTAGTAGATTGAGGAATCCACACCCTGATCTACTCTAAGCATCCAAGATTCCACACCCTAATATTTTAAATATTTAAGACTTCGTTTCCCAATCCTTTTTTTTATAGATCCAAGACTCCACATCTTACCTTTCATGGATTTAGGACTCTGCGCCCTAATGCTTTTATTATAGATTCGAGAATCTACGTGTTTATATTTCATGGATTTAGGACTATGTGCCCTAATTTCCATGGCTTCTCATATACTCTACTTTGAAACTCCACGCTGCACCTTAAGGTACTGATTGTGAGCTCATACCCATTTGATGGTTTTTTGGCAAGGTCTTGTTCTAATACCTACACACATCACGATCTCATTGATCAAAGGAATGAAATGATTTCATAATTAACTTATTCACATTTTACCAAGGATTTTGTATGACTTCTGGAGTCATTTTGGTTTTGGAGAAATGACTTCCACAGTCATTTATAACTCGAGCATCCTTATTGGTAATGACCAAGTCCCCTGCCATATCCTGCTTAGTAAAATATTAAGCATATATAATCATACAAATAATGTATCATCCATAAATCATAATTAACCATATATTCCTCATAACAAAGATCATCCATGGATCTTATGTGTCTCAATCCTTGATTACCACCCATTCCATACACCTATGTCAAATCTAGGACAACAAAATAGAAAATATTGATAATATGTACTTAACCAAAATTATTTTTTTAAACAAAACCATACATATTATCATAAGAAAACAACAACTAGGTGACCCAAACTAGGTCTATAACATACAAGCATATACATAAGTCTGAGATGCATATTATTATATCACTACATCAAAATGATCCCGATCTCCAAGTGTCACAAAAATAGGCTTGTTCAGGCAGGACACTACAATAGCAGTCACATGTCCTTTTAGAGCTTTGATGCCAATTCGTAACTTGGATGACTTATGCCTTCTCATGCACTATATGTAAGTGTGTTGGATCTAAACTCGTTTCTAAAAGTTCTAAGCAATAATTTTCTTCATTTGCTTTCGAAGCGACGATCATGCTCGAGGTTTGGTCTATCATATGTCTATTTTATTTTGGATTTCTTGAGCCTTATTAGTATTGTTATTGTTGGAATATTTTTCCTGTGAAGTGCCTTTTGAAATTATTTTTATATAAAGCCAAAATTTCTTGAAGTGGTTACTATCAATATTTTTAAAGATGATACCGATATGATTTTACTTCTTAATTTGGAATTAGTTCAAACTCTATTGTATTAGTTTCAGTGAACTGGTAGCAAGAGGAGAAGGTGGGGAGGGGGGGGGGGGGAAGGGATGGGGGTTTACTTTGTGTCACTTGATTTCTATTATCTTGTTAGGGGATACCATGGCATAGATATTATTGTTGCAATAGTAAGAGTGGGAGAAATTCCCTAAGGAAGAAATGATAGGAACATGCAAGAAGAGTTATATATATTGAGCCAAAATATTTTAATGCTCATGAATAACACATTGGAACTTCAACAAAGGCTTGGGCAGTTGGAAGATGAAATGGGTGGAATAATATGCAAAGCATTATTATGCTTATTTTTAAAAGTGGGGATAAAAATATTCGCTCTAACTACATATCCATTATGATTAACCACATTTTGTCCAAGCTATATGGACTCATTTTTGAAAATAAGATTATAAGTTAGATTGAAATCCATGGTAAAAGAGCTAAAGGGAAAGTTGGATTTAGGAGACATCACTCTCCTGTAGACCATATTGGAACTTTTAGGATTGTTGCAGAGGAATTTCATAATAGTAATATTGATCATTTTTATTGTTTTGTTGACTTTTGAAAACCTTTTGACACCATTCTTTAGGATGAGTTATGGAAGAGGCTAGAAGAGGTAATGGTTCCTCTTAAGATAAGGGATAATGTGATTAGTCTATACAAGAATGTTATTTCAAAGCTTAGGACCATTGAGGGTTGTTCAAAAGAAATCACATGCAATATCAATGTTAAGCAAGGATTTCCCTTATTCCATACCCTTTTTGGCATTTACATTGATAAGCTAGAAGAGTTTAGAAGTTGCAGGCTGTGAAGGCTCCAGGTTCACTGGTATGGTCATTACTCTTCTCCTTTATGTTGAATATACCATTCTCTTATCTATTATCCATGACGATCTCGACAAGTAGCTTAGAATCCTCCAAGATGGGCATGAATGTTAATATTGACAAGACTAAAATTGTGATGATTATATCCAAAAAGATCAACTACAATAATTTCATTTATGATAATAAATAATTGGAGGAAGTTTCTTCATACAAATATCTGGGAATGAACATTCATCATCAACGCAAATGGAATTATAACATTGAGAAAATAATAATTGGAGGCTAAAATCCTTATTATGGGTTTGAAAACATCTGTAAGTAAGTGGACATATCTGTGGGCATGGAGTAAAAAGAATATCCTCTTTGAGAATCTCGTCATCCTTGTTATTTTAAATGGATGTGAGGTTTGGGGTTGCTGTATATCTTGAGAATCATGGAAGATGATCATGTTGATTCAAAAATATTTTATAACCTATAGCCTCGAGATTAAAGGAAATACTCCCTACCCTATCCTCTTGATTGAAGCTAGTCTTCCCCCCATTGAAAACATGGCTATGAATAGGTATCTAATGTACAAGAAAAATCTATACAAAATGGAAGTCAAGATATTTTCTAAAATTGATTCTAATTTTAGCCAAAAACCCCTCCTTTGGCTCAAGTTAGGTTGGCACAAGGATGCCCAATCCTAGCTAGACTATTGGGGAGTAAAGGAGGAGATCACCTTGAAGAATAAGGATAATATTAAAAAACTGTTACTTCCAAATTTAAGGATAAGCTACAGGATGATAAGGAGTTAAATAGAAAAATGAAGCTAAGATACCATAAGAAGGTGATCAACCCCAATCTTGAAAATCATACTTTGTTATGCACTTGACCTATGAGACGAGCCAAAATACAAGAAATACGAAACAAAATAGCTGAAACAAATAAATATCACATGGAAATAGACAAGAGGAAAATATATTTTATTATACATAAGCATAAAACAAAGTTCACTTACCTCTTCGAGGGAGAAACCTCCAACATAGTAGAGATCAATTACAATATGACACAATGCTTCTTCCTTCTATCTAAGACTATTTATAGCCTAATGACATCCAAAATGTTAACTACTAGTGGTCCCCGACATAACTTGGGTTAACCACCTTGTTTATTAGCTAAGGCCCACTTATAACTAATTGTGGTCCCTTTTCTAGAATGAGGGTCAACCACTTACAATTATTATTAATGTGGATATAGGCTTTATTGACTCAACTAATTAACTATGACTCCGAGAGGCTCTCGTGTGCTTATTACATAAATAAAGGGGTTAGGGTTTGACGTTAACAAACTTATCTTTCTATTTTAACTAGTACTAAGAAGAAAATGAACATTTCCAAGATAAGTATGAATTCTCATGAGTTTCAAAGTGAAACTTGGTGTTGTTCAATTCCCAAAACTCCATGGCATGAAAGAGTCTATAAGCTTTGCCATACTAAAAGGGTTGAAGATGAAAATCACTTTCTCTTGGATTTCTCAATGCTTATTCTAATTTTGAAAATCTTTGCAAGAGTAACAACCTTCTTGACTTGTTAAGTAAACAAAACTAAGGTGATATAGGAGTGCATCTCTCCCTTCATAGAAATAGAATATTAAATAATATCAATTAATCTCTTACCTTCTTAAGGTCCAATAGACCATATTAGTCTTAGTGAACATTTAATCATCATTTAATAATCTCTTAAGGTCTAGTAAACTATATTAGTCTTAGTGAGAATTTAATCATAATAATAATAATAATAATAATAATTTCACATTAATTGAATATTAATTTATAATTTTCAAGCTATCAATACAAATATTATTAAAATATTTATTCAAAAATTTGAACCCTAAACATAGTATTTTAAAATTCTATCGTTATTTATGTCTTTATTATCACCATTAAAGTTATCTATATATAGATAATGGTTATTATCACCATTAAAAAAATCATATTGTAAACATCATACAATCAAATTATATATATATATATATATATCACAATTTTTTTAATAAATTCAAATTCATTATTAAAAAATATTATTAAAATAGTAAAATAATTTTAAAATTATTCTATCTAAATTATTTTTACTATTTCAATTAAAAATATTAATATTTAAATTTTTTTTTGAATTATTAGTTTTAACAAACTTAAACAAGATACTTATTTTTAATGATGATGATGATTAATGTCCACTAAAATTAATTCTTCAAAATCTTGTTTCTATAATCAAAGAAAAGAAAAAAAATGCTCCAAAATCTCTATAAATAAACTAACTTAATATATAAACATGAATTAATAATATCATTGCTGCTAATTTTTATATATCTAATTATTAATAACAATAAAAAAAGCAATCTACACCAAATTATGCACAATATTATTTTTCATAAATATCATGCAACACAGTCAGAATTAATTAATAATAACAATAATAATAAATCATCTCCACCGGATTATGTACGATATTATTTCTTTTTTTCTTTTTTAGAAATAGAAGTAAGCAACCTCCCCCTGTATGTACAACACAGTCAGGGTTATTGTCAGCAGTTCCTGGGCCTCCAAAGAAGATATGTTTACCCCAGGATGGACTATTTGTAGATTCATACTCTATTGAATAACATGCTGAGTTGGTTTCCATCTTGTAAGGTTGGCAACTTAATTCATGCCTGAGGATATCATACATTTTTATTAACCTGATATATGCCGAAAGAGGGTAGCCTCCCCAGGGAAAGTTACCGCTACCCATAGGTGTTCTAGTCATCGCGATCCTTGGGGTCTTTGACTATAACAAACTTCGCCTCCAACATCGATTGAAGTAGCGCCACGGTTAAGACCATCGAACAACGATTGCGACCAATAACCAATAACCTCGTTCCGGAAAAGTAAAGCCCATATTGGATCGCCTACTCCTCCTACCATTTGCTGTAAATCCAAGAAAAAGGGTAATTATATTAGAGACATTTTCTGATTCTTAAGATTATGAAGATTATGTGGATTGTTGATTTTCAGAATATTTGGTAATTAAAGGATATTAACGCAGTCAAATAATTAATTGAGTTCATATTTTTGGATATAAAAATATATTAGAGAAAGTTATGGGAATATTAGGTCTAAAGACATTTGAGAAAGTTATGGGAATATTAGGCCTAAAGAACCCTGGGAAGAACAAGTGTGTAAATTTTGCAAGTCTGAGACAATGGAATTGAAAAACATTTCATTTTGGAATGTGATAGGTTCAAAGACATGAGAGAAAATTATGAAAATATGTTAACATCTGTTTCTTGGCATTGTCTTTTTAACTATAATATTGTTGAAAAATTGGACTAGCTCATAGTCAATTTGAATAAAAAAATAACTGAAATACAAAGCTCATAATACCATAAACTATTTTTACTCTCATTTCTATTATATTAATACATAAAAATACACACATTTTTTACCAAATTAATCTTTATTTGAAATTCAGTCTGCCTCCCTCCTAACGTTGATGCCCGCCCAATATGTTGGAATATTAAAAATTCCAAAATAAGCTGCCTGCTTCTTCAAACACAGAGAAATTAAAAAAAAAAAAAAAACTTCACAGTGGACAGAGTTTCCAGACTGTAAAATAAACTTCTATATCTTTCAAAAAAAAAACTGTTACAAATTCTTCCTCTTAACAGAGGGATAACAAAATCAGGACTGTTACACACCCAGTGCCCAAAACAACTCTTTGTTCAGTCAAACAACACTCTGTCTCATTTAAAAATCAACACTGCTGTGTTCTTCTCTTTCCGCGCTGCTGTGCAGAATACAACAAAATGATACAATACAACTCTACAGGCTCACAAACCTTTTTGGCTTTTATATGCCGTATGTATTAAAACATTACACGAACCATATATGTGACTTAATCTAAAGTCTATTTTAAAACAAATATTATACGGGACCCACAATACAAAAAACAAACTGAAAACTTCGATTGCGATTGACAATTGGATGCGATTGGAAAATATAAAAGCTGGCTCATAAGCCAATCGGGTCTGAACATCAACTATGTGCGATTGGGCCTCGTTCTAAAGAGGTTCTGATTGCGATTCAAAAATGGATGCGATGAGTCAAATAAACTCCGGCCTATAATATGGATCGGGTCCGCCACTTCAATCGGAGCATATAACAAAAGGGTGCGATCAATCGGAAAGTTCCGATTGCGATTAAGATCCCGGACGCGATGGACTTTATTAACTCCATTGCATACTACCATCGGGTCCGCCAATTTCAAAGTGCAATCGGGCCCAACACTTAAGAGCTTCCGATTGCGATCAGGAATCGGATGCGATTGGCAAATAAACTGTGGCATATAACTCGATCGGTTCCGGCCTTCGATCGGAGCACATAACAAAAACCTCCTATCGAGCCTTGCGATTGAACTCCTGCGATTCCATTAAAACATCGCCACGTGGTCAAGTGGACCCACGGGCCTCCGCTGCTGTCGGGGCGATTATAATATATGTTTCAATGTATTAAACGTTCCGCTCGCGGAACTCTCCCATATCAACAAGACACTTGATTTATGATCCATTTGCATTGCGATTTGCGATTGCGATTGGATCGCATCGCAGATATTCACATCAACAAGACACTGCTCCAAAAACTTGCGATTGCGATTGGAACTTAACTGGTGGGGACCACTTGTCCCGCAAATTCAGAAACAAAAGGTCTTTCGCCTGTTTAAACAATATTTAATTCATTCTGGTTGTTGAGGACTTAAAAGCCCGAAATGACTGTCTTTAATAAATTCTGATCCTCCGTAGTTCAGATCTACGGGAAATCTCCATTCCTCTGTAATAAACAACTACGCCCATCAAAATTTAATTCTTTCTCTACGGTTCTCCATCATTCTGCTTAAATACAGAGTGGTGTGCACTCCACGCTTTGCTTCTGCTGCCTTGTACCCTTTTTCTTCCTGCCCAAGGTTAGCAGGGGAATTTAATATTTTCAACACTCCCCCTTAAAGTCAGCTGCTGGGTTATCCATCATACCCAAACATTTTCTTAAAAATTCAAATGTCTTCTGTCCCAATGGTTTAGTTAAGATATCTGCATATTGTTCCTCTGTTTTACAATGCTGTAAAACAATTTCTCCATTGTTCACTAATTCTCTGATATAATGAAATTTTGTGTCTATGTGCTTTGTTCTTTTATGAAACACATAATTCTTTGACAATGCAATAGCTGAGCTATTGTCACAATAAATCACAGTTCCTTTTACCTGTTCTTGACATAAACTTCTCAACATCCTTCTCATCCAAACTGCTTGGCACGCTGCTGCTGTAGCTGCCACATACTCTGCTTCTGCAGTAGATAATGCTACAATCGGTTGTTTCTTAGAAGCCCATGAAATGGCTCTCGACCCATATGAAAAACATAACCGGAAGTGCTCTTCCGATCATCTACACTTCCAGCCCAATCACTGTCAGTGTATCCAACTAATTCTGAATTTTCTGAAGCAGTATATAAAATACCATACATTTTAGTTCCTTTCACATACCTCAGAATTCTCTTTGCTGCCTGCCAATGTGTTTCTTTTGGCTTCTCCATAAATCTGGAAATGAAGCTAACAACATGCATAATATCCGGCCTAGTTGCAGTCAAATACATTAGGCTGCCAACTATGCTTTTATACAAACTTGGATCAACATCCTTGTTGCTATCATCTTTACTCAACTTCAATCCCATTACTGTGGGAGTAATTGCAGCTTTGCACTCCTGCATATTAAATCTTTCTAGAACTTGATTCACATACTTTGCTTGAGATATAAAAATCCCTTTTTCACTTTGTTCTAATTCTATTCCTAAGAAGTATCTTAATAAACCCATGTCAATCATTTCAAATTCATCTTTAATGACTGTTTTAAAGTTTTCAACAAGGTAATCATCATTACCTGTAAATATTAGATCATCAACATATAAAACAACAATGAGCATTTTACCATCCTTTTCTTTGATGTAGAGGGTGGGTTCTCCCTCACACTTTTCAAATCCATTTTCTAGTAGATAGGAGTCTATCCTACTGTACCATGCTATTGGAGCTTGCTTCAGCCCATAAAGAGCTTTCTTCAATTTGCAGACCTTATGCTTTTGGCCTTTCTTCTCATATCCGAGAGGCTGTTCCACATATACCTCTTCCATTAAAATTCCATTTAAGAATGCAGATTTTACATCCATCTGATATACTTTCCATTTATTTTGTGCTGCTATGGACATCACTGCTCTTACTGTCTCCATTCTTGCAACTGGTGCAAAAGTTTCTTCATAATCAATCCCTTGCTTCTGCTTATATCCTTTGACAACAAGTCTGGCCTTGTGTCTTTCTATTTTTCCTTCAGCATTGCTTTTGGTCTTATAGACCCATTTTACACCAATAACTTCTTTACCTTCTGGGAGATCAACCAACTCCCATGTTTTGTTCTTCTCCATGGCTTTAATTTCATCATCCATAGCTTCTATCCATTTTCTATCTTTAATAGCATCTTCAAAATGAATAGGATCATCAACTTGACAATACAAAATAAAATAAGGAATTCATACCTTCATTTGCCGCTCCCTGCTCATAGATTTCATTAATACTTCTAAACTTTGTTCCTCTTTCACTTGGAGTAGTCGTGCTTGATGAAGCACTCAATTCTGCTCCGTGTGGTGTACTCGGTGAACTACTCACACTTCTTCTCAAGGGTGTTCTCACTGCCGCTTGAGGCATCCCTTGCTGTCCTTGTGGTGGTGGAGGTTGTGCAACGGATGGGTTGTTAATCTCAACCACATCTCCTTCTTCTTCATCATGAGATAAACAGTTTTTGACATTGACTGTCTTCTCAATGCTTCCATCCCATGCTTCCTCTTCAATGAATTTCACATCTCTGCTTATCACAAACTTCTTTGTGGATGGGTTATACAATCTGTATCCTTTGGAATCCTCACAGTATCCAAGGAAAATGCACTTCTCCCCCTTACTATCCAACTTCTTCCTCAATTTATCTGGAATGTGTGCATATGCAACACATCCAAAAACTCTCATGTGGGTGACTCCCTGTTTTCTGCCACTCCACGCTTCTTCTGGAACTTTGTTCATCACAGCTTTTGTGGGGCATCTATTCAAAATATACACAGCACAGTTTGCTGCTTTTGCCCAATATTTATTCGGAAAATGCTTTGCCTTTAGCATGCTTCTCACCATTTCCATTATGGTTCGATTCTTCCGTTTAGAAACTCCATTATTTTGCGGTGTGTACCTTGTGGTAAATTGCTTGTGTATGCCGTTCTCTCTGCAAAAATGCAGAAATTCCTTTGATATGTATTATCCTCCTCTATCGGTTCTGAGAACTTTAATGTGCAGTCCGCTCTGTTTTTCTACAAGTGCTTTAAAATGGCAAAATTTCTGAAAGACTTCACTCTTATATTTTAAGAAATAAACCCACACTTTTCTTGTGAAATCATCTATAAAGGTCAGCATGTAATTGCTGCCCGAAATTGATGCTGTTTGCATCGGCCCACACAAATTTGAGTGGATGATTTCTAAGGGTGCTTTCGCCCTTATGCTTTTCCCTGATGGAAAATTTTCTCTGTGTTGCTTTCCCAAGATGTAGCCTTCACATAGGCTGTCAGGCTTCTCAATCAATGGCAAACCTCTTACCATTCCTTTTCTTTGCAGCAAATTTAATCCTCGGAAATTGAGATGTCCAAATCTCAGATGCCATAACCAATTTTCATCTTTCTCTTCCTTTTGAAAGGCTTCTTGTGTTACAGTTGTTATACTCTTTCCTTTTCCCTTCAAGTCAATATTGAGCTTAAGCGGAAACATTCTATTGCTGGTCATTTGAATTTCAGCAATTATTTTCTTACTTGGAGGAATATATTTTATTGTGCACACATCATCTTTGAAAATTACACTGTAACCTTTGTTTATGAGCTGCCCAACGCTCAAAAGATTATATTTCAAACCTGGAACATAATACACATCAGGGACAAATTTCTGCTCCCCATTTCTTGCTCGAATACTAACTCTCCCTTTTCCTTTTACAGAGATCTTAGTATCAGTCCTTGTGGTTACTTCAGATTTAATCTCTTCATCTAGATTGGAAAACATTGCTCTGTTTCCAGTCATGTGATTACTACATCCTGAATCTAAGAACCAAACATCATCTTCTCTATCTTGTGCTACATTACAAGCTAACAACACATTACTTGGGTTCTTTTCTTCTTTTGCTACATTAGCATTTTGCTTATTTTTCATGTCATTTTGCTTCTTTCTACATTCATTGGCATAGTGCCCATATTTCTTGCAATAATGACATTGGACATTGGATTTTTCATACCTTTGTCCATGAGCATGTTGGTGTTGATGTCCACCTTGTTGGCTGTTGCATTGGCCTTGGCTCTGACTTTGACTGTTTCTCCTTCCATGTGAATGTGAAGGGCTGTTCCTTCCACCTCTGTTCTGGCTTTTGCCTCTTCCTCTTCCTTTACCTTGACCTCTTCCTCTTCCTGAAGGCATCTGGGTCTTGAAGGCGTGCTCAAGAGATGAGTTTTCATCTCTGCTCAATCTCTGTTCATGAGTTATCAGCGAGGCATGAAGTTCATCCACTGTGAACTGTGAGAGATCTTTGGTCTCTTCTATGGTGGTAACAATAACATCAAATTTTGAGGGTAAGCATCTCAAAAGTTTCTCCACAATCCTTCTTTCTTCAAGAGTTTCTCCATGGGATCTTATCTGATTTACAATCCCAATCACATGTGTAAAAAATGTGTCCACATTATCTGACTCTTTCATGCAAAGAGTTTCAAAATCTCTTCTTAGCAACTGAAGTTTTGCTGTCTTAACTTTCTCCATACCTTGATAGGCTACTTTCAGAGTTTCCCATGCCTCCTTGGATCTCTTAGCTGCTGCTATCCTTGGAAACACACTTTAATTTACTGCCTGATACAAATAGAAGAGGGCCTTAGCATCCTTCTTTCTATTTTTCTTCAATAAATCCTTCTCTGCTTGAGTTAAGGCATTAAAAGCCTGCTCATCAGCTGGTTCAACAAAACCATCTTCTACAAAATCCCATAAGTCTTGTGAGACAAACAGGGCTCTCATGGTAATGGTCCAATAATCATAGTTCTTTCCATTAAATTGTGGAAGCTGAACATTTCCAATGTTCATACCAGTGCTTGGTCCAGCCATTGCTCTTAAACTGAGCACTGAACTTAAACAAACTATCTTTCCTTCTCTGAAAGAACAAACTCTTTTAAACCAAAAACAACAACTCTGTTATCTTTGAGAAATACCTGAACTTTTTGACTTCTGTTGGGCTTTCACACTGCTGGAGAAAACGTTGCAACAAGTCTCCTTCTTCTTCAGCTTCTTTGAAACCTTCAAAGAGCCTAACTGTGCTTTGATACCATGTTGGAATATTGAAAATTCCAAAATAAGCTGTCTGCTTCTTCAAACACAGAGAAATTGAAAAAAAAAAAAACTTCACAGTGGACAGAGTTTCCAGACTGTAAAATGAACTTCTATATCTTTCAAAAAAAAACTGTTACAAATTCTTCCTCTTAACAGAGGGATAACAAAATCAGGACTGCTACACACGCAATGCCCAAAACAACTCTCTGTTCAGTCAAACAACACTCTGTCTCATTTAAAAATCAACACTGCTGTGTTCTTCTCTTTCCGCGCTGCTGTGCAGAATACAACAAAATGATACAATACAACTCTACAGGCTCACAGACCTTTTTGGATTTTATATGCCGTATGTATTAAAACATTACACGAACCATATATATGACTTAATCTAAAGTCTATTTTAAAACAAATATTATACGGGACCCACAATACAAACAACAAACTGAAAACTCCGATTGCGATTGACAATCGGATGCGATTGGCAAATATAAAAGTTGGTTCATAAGCCAATCGGGTCTGAACTTCAACTATGTGCGATTGGGCCTCGTTCTAAAGAGGTTCTAATTGCGATTCAAAAACGAATGCGATGAGTCAAATAAACTCCGGCCTATAATATGGATCGGGTCAGCCACTTCAATCGGAGCATATAACAAAAGGGTGCGATCAATCGGAAAGTTCTGATTATGATTAAGATCCCGGACGCGATGGACTTTATTAACTCCATTGCATACTACCATCGGGTCCGCCAATTTCAAAGTGCAATTGGGCCCAACACTTAAGAGCTTCCGATTGCGATCAGGAACCGGATGCGATTGGCAAATAAACTGTGGCATATAACTCGATCGGGTCCGGCCTTCGATCGGAGCACATAACAAAAACCTCCGATCGAGCCTTGCGATTGAACTCCTGCAATTCCATTAAAACATCGCCACGTGGTCAAGTGGACCCACGGGCCTCCGCTGCTGTCGGGGCGATTAGAATATATGTTTCAATGTATTAAACGTTCCGCTTGCGGAACTCTCCCATATCAACAAGACACTTGATTTATGATCCATTTGCATTGCGATTTGCGATTGCGATTGGATCGCATCGTAGATCTTCACATCAACAAGACACTGCTCCAAAAACTTGCGATTGCGATTGGAACTTAACTGGTGGGGACCACTTGTCCCGCCAATTCAGAAACAAAAGGTCTTCCGCCTGTTTAAACAATATTTCATTCATTCTGGTTGTTGAGGACTTAAAAGCCCGAAATGACTGTTTTTAATAAATTCTGCTCCTCTCTAGTTCAGATCTACGGGGAATCTCCATTCCTCTGTAATAAACGGCTACGCCCATCAAAATTTAATTCTTTCTCTACGGTTCTCCATCATTCTGCTTAAATACAGAGTTGTGTGCACTCCACGCTCTGCTTCTGCTGCCTTGTACCCTTTTTCTTCCTGCCCAAGGCTAGCAAGTGACTTTAATATTTTCAACACGATATCTGTACCGAGAGAGCGGGCCCCCGCTAATGGCACATATCCTGGACACTCTACGTCATAGCAACCGTTTTGGTAGTTATTGCACTGCATCAAAGGGACTGGATTATCAGCACTCTGCATCATAAATAATTTTTGATTTTTTAATACATTCACTAAACTTCAAATCATGTAATTACCGTCCAATAAACAAAGAACACTGGCTCAGTTGTACGATAATTCCTCGGATACATGCATCAGTCAGTCATAGATTAGTAGTTGGTAATATTTAATTTCGTTGGTAATATTCTCCCAAGCACTAAACTAGTCTTTGCTGCTTGAAAGAGGGGGAGCATAAACTTGAATGTGGTGAGTGAAAGTGTACTCATGATATAGTCGGAAGTAAATCTCAATCCTTTAAATATTGTAAAATTTGTGTCCCCTATATTATTTTAAAGTATAATGTAAATGCCCTTATAAGGAAATATAACTATTTATTTAAAATAAATAAGGTCGTAAATAAATGAGTTTCATTGACAATTGTGTTTAGCTATGGTTTCTTCTCGACTTACCGTCCATCCAACCTCTATGGACTCCGTTCTACCGCTCTGCTCAGAAAGGAGCCAAATTTGGCTGTTACTAAAATGACCATCTTCAGGAAGGACTGGACGCCATATATTTATAAGAGCGGATGCTCCATATGCCGGGTGATAAGGGCCGCACATGAATTGCACAACAGCATGCTGTTAACCACAATAAGAATCATGTATGGATATTTTCTAAAATATAGATGGCATAGGTGGTTGCCGTGAGAGGTGTAGTTTACTCTTTATGTGGAGTTAGACCCTTTTTTTTGTTTTATAATAAAAATAAAATATTATTAAAAAGTAATGTGGTTTATAATAAAAAAATAAAAATGAATAAATACGTTTTTTATATAAAAAATATAGTAAGAGTAATTTATTTTTAATCTTATTTATAAATAAAATATTTTTATATGTAAGTTAAGTAATTTAAATTGATAATGTAATTTTCTATTGAAATTGAGATAGATAAAATAACCATAGTAACCAAGTTGACATTCTAATTTGGATTAAGTTTCAATTGGATATGGAAAAAAATAGACTATGTAAAATTCAATACGGAAAAAATTCAAAGGTATTCAACTTACCACTATTAAATAAAAATATATATTTTTTATAATTTAAAAAATAACCTGCACATTTTCAAAAAATCTATAATATAATTTGTTATATATATATATATATATATATATATATATATATATATATAAAGGATTTCAATGTACCCAAAAAAAAATCAAAATAAGATTCTGATGTATAAACCAGCCTAGATCCATCTAACTCTGGATCTATCATGCGCCGAGAGGGATCAAATCTCTCGAGGTGCAAACCTATTTTTTGAGTGCAAAACTTCAGGAAATGTTTGCACCTCGAGAGATTTGATCCCTCTCGGCGCATGATAGATCCAGAGTTAGATGGATCTAGGCTGGTTCCAGTCGGAGGCATCAACGTCACATTTTTTAGATTATTAAATTTTTTGTATATTTTTTAGATGTAAGATGGATCTAGGCTAGTTTCAGTCGTGTGATGCCAATGAAAATCTATCAAAGGTATGATTAATTTTATCAGTAATATGTAGATATATCAAATATTAATATAATCATTTTAAATATGCTAAATATTTCTGAGATTAACTTGGTAATTTTAATTTTATATTTTCTTAGTTACCTCAGTTCGTTGAGATGATAATTATTTTTAATAACTATAATGATGAAAAATGATGAAATATTTTTTTTAAATGCAAAGTGACAATAATAGTGTTGAAATATAGAAAATGTGAACAATAAGAATGTACTCATGTTACAATCAATCTCAAACTATTTTCTTCTACTATTCTTATTTCCTCCCTTGTTAGTTTTGTTATCTTTTCATATCGATTATATGAAAAAGAAAATTTAAATCGTAAACCATTTAAATATTTAGCTCGATCTGTTGTAGTAAACATGATACCTTGTCTCTCTTGCTCTCCAATATTAATAGCTTAAATTACTATAACAAAAAAATCAATCTACATTGTTAAAAACTTTTTGTGCTTACACTAAAATCAATGCATATTGTTAATCCAATCACTTTAATATTAATGTACCATCATATATCCAATTACATCAAATCATAAATCAACATATACATTGAAATCAATGCATTTAATGCAAGCAATAAAATAAGATTAGAAAATAACTTCTACATTGAAATCAATGCACCTAATGCAATCAATCAAGTAAGATTAGAAACCAACATCTACACTGAAATCAATGCATTTACTCAAAGCAATCAAATAGGATTAGAAATCGCCATCTACACTGAAATCAATGCATTTAGCACAAACAATCAAATAGTATTAGGAATAATCTATATTGAAATCAATGCATCTAGTGCAAGCAATCAAATATAATTATAAATCGACGTCTAAATTGAAATCAACACATCCAGTGCAAGCAATTAGGAATCATCACCTACACTGAAATCAATGCATCTAGTGCAAGTAATCATATATCATTAGAAATAAATATCTACACTAAAATCGATGCATCTAGTGAAAATAATCAAATAGGATTATAAATCACCATCTCTACTTAAATCAATCCATCTAGTGCAAGAAATATTCTTCCCTCTTTCCACCCTCCATCCATATCTATATCCCCATCCATCTCTTTTTTTTTGTCTGTATCTCACCCCCCTAAACACACACGCTCTCGCACTCCATATATATCATTGTCTTTGTCGATCACCCTCTCTCCCCATCTCTCTCTTCTTCCCTCTCTTCCCCTTCTATCCCTCTCCCCCGCTAATATCTCTCTTTCCTCCTTTTGACCTCTCTCTCTCTCTCCATCTTCCTTATCACTCACTCTCTCTCTCTAAGAACCAACATCTACACTGAAATCAATGCATTTACTCAAAGAAATCAAATAGGATTAGAAATCACCATCTACACTGAAATCAATGAATTTAGTGCAAACAATCAAATAGGATTAGAAATCATCTACATTGAAATTAAGTCATCCAGTGCAAGTAATCAAATATAATTATAAATTTACATCTACATTGAAATCAACACATTCAGTGTGAGCAATCAAATTGTATTAGAAATCACCACCTACACTAAAATCAATGCATCTAGTGCAAATAATCAAATATCATTAGAAATAAATATCTACACTAAAATCGATGCATCTAGTGCAAATAATCAAATAGGATTAGAAATCACCATCTCCACTTATATCAATCCATCTAGTGCGAGATATATTCCTCCCTCTCTCCACCTTCCATCCATATCTATATCCCCCTCCATCTATTCTTTTTTGTCTCTCTATCTCACCCCCCTAAACACACGCGCTCTCGTACACCATATATATCAATCTCTTTTTCAATCACCCCCTCTCCCCATCTCTCTCTTCTTCCCTCTCTTCACCTTCCACCTATATCTCTATCTTCCCCTTCTCTCTATCTCCCCCATTAATATCTCTCTTTCCTTCTTTTGTCCTCTCTCCCTCTCTCTCCATCTTCCTTATCTCTCTCTCTCTCTAGAAACCAACATCTACACTAAAATCAATGCATTTACTCAAATAAATCCAATAGGATTAGAAATTACCATCTACACTGAAATCAATGCATTTAGTGCAAACAATAAAATAGGATTAGAAATCATCTACATTGAAACCAATTCATCTAGTGCAAGTAATCAAATATAATTATAAATCGAAATCTAAATTGAAATAAAAAAATTCAGTGCAAGCAATCAAATTGTATTAGAAATCACCACATACACTGAAATCAATGCAAGTAATCAAATATCATTAGAAATAAATATCTACACTAAAATCGATGCATATAGTGCAAATAATCAAATAGGATTACAAATCACCATCTCTACTTATATCAATCCATCTAGTGTGAGAAATATTCTTCCCTCTCTCCACCCTCCATCCATATCTATATCCCCTTCCATCTCTTATTTTTTGTCTCTCTATCTCACCCTCCTAAACACACACATATATCAATCTCTTTTTCAATCCCCTCCTCTCCCCATCTCTCTCTTCTTCCCTCTTTTCACCTTCCATCTATATCTCTATCTTCCCCCTCTCTCCCTCTCTCTCCATCTTCCTTATCACTTTTTCTCTCTCTCTCTCTCTCTCTCTCTCTCTCTCTCCACCTTTCTCTCTCTATTTCTTTCTTCTTACCTCTCTCCTCCTCCCCCTCCAAGTCCATCTCTCTTTCCCTCCCTCTCTCCACTCTCTCACATCCTCTCTCTTCCTTCCTCTCTTTTCCTTTCTCTCCGATCTCTCTCTCCCTCTCTCTCTCTCTCTCTTCACCCACCAACTATGTTACTATATCCCTCCCTCTCTCCCTATATATCCTTCTCCCCCCTTATCTCCATCTCTCCTTATTTATTTATTTACCCATGGTATTTGGCCCATGGTATCAATATTAATTTGTCCCATGGTATTCGTCCCATAGGCTTCATCTAAATAAAACCTCTTTTTAAAGTTTTTTTAAATATAAAAAGGTTTATGGAATAAATATAAAAAGAATTTGTATTTATTTACCATACATCTAGTTTATATATTTTTTTATTAGTATAAATTCATTTTACAAATATTTAATTAAAAGAAATATTAAAAGATTTTGGATTTTGATTGTTTGTTTTGAATTAACTCTTTTCTTTTGATTTAGGAAATGGTATTGACTTTAGTAAAGAGTAAATATGTTTAAAATTTTACTTAATTTGGAAATTCAATGTGGTAATTTTTTTTGTTAAAGGTAAATTTATGATCCATTCAAATTCATGCATATAATTTAATATCCATTCAAATTATATAAATAATACATAATTGTATT
Source organism: Pinus albicaulis (assembly GCA_034641835.2). Taxonomy (NCBI): domain Eukaryota; kingdom Viridiplantae; phylum Streptophyta; class Pinopsida; order Pinales; family Pinaceae; genus Pinus; species Pinus albicaulis. The sequence continues at coordinate 1,419,809,007 of CM076581.1, read as the reverse complement.
AGAAATTGATATATATTCTAGTAAAATGGGATTTTTATTTTTTATTTTTTTTAATTCAAAACTTAAGCCGACATTTTGTATGAGGACGTGACATACCTGACATCGGGGTCATATTGGGCTGTAGATGCGCCTCTCGGCTCAATAAATGTATAAATGAGTATATTTTTTAATATATAAATAAATGCATAAACAATAATTCTAATTTAAAATTATGCATAAACTAATTTAAATCATAAAAATTGTAAATAAACCAACATAAACAAACATCGACTAATCTTAACTTTTCATTGTACAAACCAATTAAAATCATGAATAAACTAATTTAAATCATAAAATTTGTAATAAATGGTAAATAAACAAACATAGATTAATTCTAAGTTTTTCAATTACAAGCTAATTAAAATCATAAAATTGTAATAAATAATAAATAAACAATTCTAACTTTTTCAATACACAAACTAATTAAAATTATAAAATTGTAATAAATAGTAAATAAGCAAGCATAGACCAATCCTAACTTTCCTAACATTAGATCATAGAATAAGAGAGATTTGGAAATGTAACTTTTTCTCAATTTTTATTTTAAAATTAATTTTTGTATATAGAAAAATTTATTTTAAAAAATAAATTCCAAATTAAAATAAATCTATACTGATTATCTATATATCTCAATACTGATTCATCTATATATCTCAATCAATCTAATAGCATTAGCATTGCACGTATCTCAATACTGATTCATCTATATATCTCAATAAATCTAATAGCATTAGCATTACCTCACGTGCAGCACCATCTCTAAAATTGACATTAGGCATGACATTTAAACTTTTTCTTCTTCCCCGGTCTAAAAATTGTCTCACGGATCCTGCTCTTTCTCCATCTTCACGTTTGATTTCCCTGACCTCCACTGTGTCCTCTGGACACTCAGACTTCAAGCCCAACTTTGAATTATTGACGGCGCCGGAGTCAATGTTGGAACGGCGCCGGAGTCAATGTTGGAAATATTGAGCGTCGAGAGCTTTGGTTTTCGGTGATTTCTTCAAACCCTTTGGGTCAAAAACCTCGTGAGCGCAGTTTTTTATTCCTGGCCTTCCATTTCGTCTCAACAATTGGAGGATTCGGACACCTGTAGCGGAGTACCCGAGTCGATTACGGCATGCCGATTGCGAAAGTTGGGCGCATCGTTAAAGCGGGAGAAGAGCGCATCTACTTGTAGGTGGGAGTAAATCGGTGCATTAAATAGGATTTATATAATATGGTTATCTCTTCAAGCTAGGTCATTATTTATACATCTCTGTGTATTAAATATTGTAGTTATGTCAACACAGAATTTTAAGTTTTGAATTTATTTGAATATTTAAAAATTTTATTTAGATTTCAAATAAGGTTATGTTAATTTTATTTTTAAGTTTTGAATTTATTTGAATATTAAACAAAATTATTTAGATTTGAAATTAAGGTTATTTTAATTTTATTTTCTGTGTTTAGATTATTTTAGTGGGAAAATGATCATAAATTAGCTTATCAAATTAGTAGTGTAATAATCATCATTTTATTTGACAATTGTTAGAAATAGTAAATTTCCCATGTATACATGCCATGCACGATGACTTGAATTGTTAGAAATAGTAATTTACCTTTGTATACATGCAATGCATGATGGCTTGAGTTGAGTTAAGTTGAGTCTAATATTAGAAGTCTAGTGTGAGTTTGCAAGCGGTAGCTGGCTCTAGAAAAGACAAGTCAACTTAGAGATTGTCATGATTCCATATTTAGTAAGTGTGGTCCTTTTATACCTATGATTGGGTCATTGTAATGTGTGTAATCCATGAAGCCAGAAGAACCCAGAGTCGCACCTTGGTGAATCTATATGTGAGAAAGCTTAATGGACAAAAGTTTATTTGTGTTTGTATTTTGTTTGTTTTCCCTCCTTTGCCTTTCCATTAAATTTCCGAGGCCGAGTTACAAGATCCAAGGAGCCTGCAGAGCTATCAAGAAGGGAGCCAAGAGAAGAAGGGCTACACTTTTTTTTTTTAAACACAAAATGAGATCGTCGAAGTCTTAAAGATTAACAATGCAGATGATTTGACACACAGTCGCAACCCTCCAACAACTAAAAGTGTGACATTTTTCAAAACATATGAGATATAACTTATCTTGTGTTTTCGTTGGGGGTGATCATTGTCTAAAAGTGTGTCGACCCTTATTTTAAAAAAGAAAGTGCATGAGGGTCAAAAAAATAAAAAGATTGAGGAGAACACATAGTGCACGAGGGTCAACAAAATAAGAAATTTGAGGAGAACACATAGTGCACAAAAAATTCCACACAAAAACTATTTGTATATTCCAAATCAAGACCAAAATACAAGCCACATAAATAGTGCTTACGAGATCCACCATATTCCAAACTAGGACATTGGTTGTTGTGAAAATATCTCAACAACCCAACCAACCATCAAACTAAATCAACTTATATACTAATGTAAGCGTTATTTCCAACTCCCTCCCTTAACGCTTAAATTATTACATGATCGACAAATTACATTTACATAATTCACATCTATATGGCTAGTCTTCATCAATGCTCATATCCACTATGGAATCTCGCAAACATTGGTCTTTCACCACCACATATTTGAGCTATAACTTGACCTCCATTTAAAACATAAATTCCTCTAACCATCGTTGACGAACTTTGCAATATCAACAATATTGACATCTTGACTCGTCAAGGATTCTGCAATAAAATTTTTCAAGTAATGAACCACCCTATGGTCCTACCACAATGTGTCAGATATTTCTCTTTCAGCGACCGATAATGTAGAAATTTTGAATAACTAATATATTATTCATCGAGATTCTCCTGATCACACACTATTTTAGCTTCATGCACAATACAAAATCTCTTCTACCATTGATCATTACATGCGGAAATAAAATCAATTGCATGCACACATTAAAACTATAAAAAATCACACATATGAACACAATATTTCATGGGAAAGCTTAAAGCTGAAAACCCCAACTATCTGTATATTATATGTCATAGAGATCATGTAACAATCATTGTACAAAGCTCCTCACAAGCTCTCAGCACAACCTCCAATTGCTACACACTAATCAAGATAGATCTAGCAAAACACATGCTCCAATCTCTGCCACCTGATAGCCAACCTCTATTGCGTAATCAATGCTGTAGGATGGCTCATTAAATAACTTGAACCACCTGGCTTGTACTGTGCAATCCTCATGGGCTCCTCCAATCACTGGTTGTAGCAAATATGCAACAGTATAGTCACAACTGATAGTTAACCTGCTTTTTCACCTATCTCTGCATTGGTCTCCACTGAAACTGTCCATGCACTGAAGTTAACTGATGTATTCTTTAGTTGATTAATGAGTTTATAATTAGTGAATTAATTAATAATTAATTCACACCACTCTTCACTAGTGTATTAATCAGTTAGACTAAATACAACTAGTTCAACTATGTTTAGATTAGTTAAACTAAACACAACTCCATTAACTCCTCAATCAACTCCTCCAAACTCTCTCACATGAGTTCTAACTGAAGTATCCATGCAATAGCTCCACTTAACCCTTAGGAATAGCGTAATTCCTTCTATAAGCTCTTGTGCCACATCTGTGCACTTAACTGAAGTGCTCCAAGAGAATAAGATAATGTTTATAGTCCAAATATTATTAAGAGCTAATAATATTTGACATATCTATTTTTAGATTGGCAATCTAAAAATAGATTCCGCCCAATATGTCTAAAAATAGAAGTCCATCTATTTTTCCTGACTTGACCAACCATCCAGAAATAGCATCCTGCAACTCATAGAATATGATCCATATGTCTAAAAATAGACTTTGCGCCAAAAATAGCCTGCGGGCCCACTTAGTGAAGGCGACTTCTTTCCACTAAGATCATCATCTTGATGCAATCTCAAAACTCCCTCTCAACAAGAAAAGGATTATCTGCCACCCCTATCCTGCCTCTGTGGTATTCGAATTTGCTCCTAGTGAGCGCCTTCGACAAGATATCAACATCCTGATCCTCCGTGGGAATGTATGAAAGTAACATGATCTTCCGCTACACACAATCTCTGATATGATGATACTGGATGTCAATGTGTTTAGATCTATCATGAAATACTAGATTAACCGAGAGTTTGATGCAACTTTGATTATCACAATATATCACAGTAGGATCTAAGTGTGAACCGAACAACCCGACCAGGATCTTCCTCATCCATATAGCCTCGCATGCAGCCAAACTCGCTGCCATATACTCGACCTCTGTGTTGAGGCGGTGCCCGCGGATATCTGCTTCTTTTGCTATACCAAAAGCTGCTTTGTCGACCCGATGCGAAAATCCCTCCGGATGTGCTCTTTACGTAGTTGGGCTCCTTGTCTGCATGCAATGAAGCCACATAGCCTCACCTCATCCATTGTACATTACCATAATCCATATCTGATGTGCCTCTGAGATATCTCAATACATGCTTGCCTGCCTTCCAGTAGAGCTTGGTAGGCTTAACCATAGCTTGTGAAAGCTGGTTCACAGCATAGCATATGTCGGGTCGTGTATTGACCAGATACATAAGTGACCCCACCAACTGTCGATAAACAATTGCATCCACTACCTCCGCCGAAGTAGCATCCTCCTTCCTCCATCCACGAGGAAGAGGAGTATCAACAGGCTTGTAGAAATGCATGTTGAACTTCTCCAGTATCTCCCAGGCATACTTGCCTTGAGAAACAAACAGTTCATCACTGCGCTACCAAATTTCCAATCCCAGGAAATAATGAAGGAGGCCCAAGTCCTTCATCTAAAACTCTTTTGCAAGATCATCTTTGCATGAGAGTATCAACAGTTCATCACCCGTAAAAATCAAATCATCTACATAAAGTACAATGATCAGCAACTTACCCTCCACCACAATCTGGTATAGGTTCGGATCCGCCTCACTCTTGGAGAATCCAAGTCCAGTGAAATAACTGTCTATCCGTGTGTACCAAGCACGAGGTGCTTGTTTCAACCCATACAACACTCTCTTGAGCCTGCACACATGCGACTCGTTGCTGAAGATCTCAAAACCTTCGGGCTACTCTATGTACACCTCCTCCTCAATGAATCCGTTGAGGAACATAGTCTTCACATCCATCTGATGAATGTGCCACCCCATCTGCGCTAAGAGAACAAGAATCGTCAGTATGGAAGAATACCTTGCGACAGGTGCAAAGGTTTCCTCATAATCGATCCCCTCAATCTGTGAGAAGCCTCGGGCAACAAATCTTGCCTTGTACTTCTCCACACTCCCGTCAGTTGCCTGCTTCACGTTGTAGATCCATATCAAACCCACCACTGATTTCCTTTCCTGCCTTGGGACAATCTCCCATGCACTGTTTCTGGCAATCGAATCATACTCTTCCACCATGGCATCTACCCATGCGGGATCCTCCACAGCTTTCTTGAAAGAGGATGGCTCCGTCACGATACACTTGCTCATAAGAGCCATGTATCCAGTATACCAGTCAGGTGACTGTCTCTGTCTGCACTGTGATGTAGGTGCTCCTACAACCTTCTCTGCATCTTGAGCCAGTCGCTCAGTTTCTGTAGTGTGCTTCCGCCCTCTGATGGTTGGCGCTGCATGAGTGGTCTCTTCCACTCCATGAACCTCCTCTTGTGGCTGATCCACATCCTGAGGCTCATCCTTAGGAACTAATAGCTCATCATTTGCATGCAAGTGTGGCTCCCTCTCAAGTGAACACTTCTGGCTTTCTCTCCATGAAATTTGATATCATTCGCACAACGGTCTTGCGGTAATGGAAAAATACACATGATAGTTGTGGGAGTGTATCAGTGTACCCCACAAATATCCCAACCTCTGCGGTTGGCTCCGGCTTCTTCCTGGCATCCTTCGTCACATGAATGTAAACAGGTGAACCAAAAATCCTCAAATGGGAAATATCAGGCTTCTTACCAGAAAACGCCTCCTCGGGTGTACTCATGCCAAGTAACCTGTGAGGACAATGGTTCTGCACATATACTGTAGTATTTCATGCCTCCGCCCACAAGTGAATGGGTAGGCCCTGATCATACAACATCACCTGTGCAGCACCCACGATCGTTCTGTTCTTCCGCTCAGCAACCCCGTTCTGCTGTGGGTTATGAGGTGCTATGAGCTCTCTTTGAATTCCTTCTACGCTACAAAAGTCCTTGAATTCGCCAAAGATGAATTCACCACCATTGTCGCTCCTAAGAGCCTTCACCTGTTTCCCCGATTCTTTCTCAACCAGTGCCTTGAACTCACAGAACTTTGAGTATGTCTCGCTCTTCTTCTGCATGAAGAAGATCCAACACTTACGAGAAAAATCATCAACAAATATCACATAGTACATGTGCTTTGCTGTCGAAGCTACTGAGAAAGGTCCACACACGTCTGTGTGAATTCTCTCAAGGATCATCGTGGTGTGACTATCCTTCTCGTGAAAGGTGGCTTTCACAAATTTTCCCAAGGTACACCCCTTGCACTGATCTGACTGCGCAAGAGTGCCCTTAGGAAGCCCAGTAGAAATCTGCTGCAGTATCTTCAAAGCTCCATGGTGAAGGTGGCCCAATCTCCGATGCCACAGCTCGCCATCATCCCGGCTCACCACTCCTTCTGCCTTGCCTGCCATTGCTGCGCAGCCATCTACCTGCAATTGATAAAGGTTCTTAACTCGAACCCCTATCCTCCGGGTCTCACCAATTGCCTTACTGCGCAGGAAAGCCTTTCCCTCGCTAAAGACAACATCATATCCCTTGTCTTCTAACATCGCCACAGAGATAAGATTCTTCTTCAATCATGGAACATGCATCACTTCCTTCAATACGAAGGGTTTACCAGACTCCCTCTCAAAGGAAATGGTACCGATACCGGTCGCACTGTATCTACCATCATCGCCCATCTTGATGTGCACTCCAAGATCTTTCTCATCCAGATCAATAAACAAATCTCGATCTCCTGTCATGTGAAAAGACGCACCACTGTCCAGAAACCACACTGAACCCATCACACTTGAGACCAAGCATGCGATCAATGAAAAATCCAGCTCAAACTGCGAGGCTAAGGCCTCTCCAGCTGCAGATCCAACAACCTGCTTATTTTTCTTCTTCTGCAGACAATTTGTGGCATAATGTCCATGTTGGTGACAGTGAAAGCACTTCACCTTGGACATGTCCTGCTTCTTGCCTTTCGCACCGGAATGAGAAGCTTTCTTGCTCTTCCCCTTCTTTGCTTTGGCAGCCAAAGCACAATTCTCTTCATCAGAGTTCTTTGATGAAGATCCGTCCCTGGTACTTTGCCTTATCTCCTCTTGCACAAGATCCGACCAAAGTCGCTCCCATCCTGGCAATTTCTCCCGACCATTGACAGAGTCCTGATAGGAATGCCAACTCTTCAGAAGCCCAAGGAGAGCCAAGCTCACCAAGTCCTCGTCATCAACAATAACCCCCACACTTCCCAGCTCATCCCTGCATTGGATGAACTTCGTGAGGTACTTGGGCATATTGTCGCCTTTCTCCATTTTTATGTTTCTGAGTTTATCCTTGAGTGCCAACTTCCTCTGGTCGCTCTTGCTTTGAAATAAATATGTCAAAGCTTTCCACATCAAGAATGGAGAAGCCTTACCATGAAGGCTGGACACTATGTGATCCTTCACACCTTCCAACAGAATCCTTCGACACTTTGTTGTCTTCTTTTTCCATGTGTCAAGTACGACAACATCACTAGAAGTAGGTTTTGGAATTTCTGCATCTATGAACTCCTTCAACCCATTGTCATCCAGCACCACCTCCATCCTGTCCTTCCATGCAATATAATTCGAGCTACCCTCAAGGGAATACTCCAATCACAATCCGTTGAAAGACATCTCAACTTCGACACCAAGAAAACACTGCTGCAAATTCGAATTCCACCAGCACAAAACTCAACCGCTTCAATGTTTTGCAATTGCTCCAATGATCAATATCGCTCTGATACCATGTAGAAATTTTGAATAACTGATATATTATTCACCGAGATTCTCCTGATCACACACTATTTTAGCTTCATGAATAATACATAATCTCTTCTACCATTTATCATTACATGCGGAAATAAAATCAATTTCATGCACACATTAAAACCTTAAAAAATCACACATATGAACACAGTATTTCATGGGAAAGCTTAAAGCTGAAAACCCCAAATATCTGTATATTATATGTCATAGAGATCATGTAACAATCATTTTACAAAGCTCCTCACAAGCTCTCAGCACAACCTCCAATTGCTACACACTAATCAAGCTAGATCTAGCAAAACCAATGCTCCAATCTCTGCCACCTGATAGCCAACCTTTATTGCGTAATCAATGCTGTAGGATGGCTCATTAAATAACTTGAACCACCTGGATTGTACTGCGCAATCCTCATGGGCTCCTCCAATCACTAGTTGTTGCAAATATGCAACAATATAGTCACAACTAATAGTTAACCTACTCTTTCACCTATCTCTGCATTGGTCTCCACTGAAACTGTCCATGCACTGAAGTTAACTGATGTATTCTTTAGTTGATTAATGAGTTTATAATTAGTGAATTAATTAATAATTAATTCACACCACTCTTCACTAGTGTATTAATTAGTTAGACTAAATACAACTAGCTCAACTATGTTTAGATTAGTTAAACTGAACACAACTCCATTAACTCCTCAATCAACTCCACCAAACTTTGTCACATGAGTTCTAACTGAAGTATCCATGCAATAGCTCCACTTAACCCTTAGGAATAATGTAATTCCTTCTGTCAGCTCCTGTGCCACATCTGTGCACTTAACTGAAGTGCTCCAAGAGAATAAGATAATGTTTATAGTCCAAATATTATTAAGAGCTAATAATATTCAACATATCTATTTTTAGACTCGCAATCTAAAAATAGATTCCGCCCAATATGTCTAAAAATAGAAGTCCATCTATTTTTCATGACTTGACCAACCATCCACAAATAGCATCCTGCAACTCATAGAATATGATCCATATGTCTAAAATTAGACATAGTCTAAAAATATACTTTGCGCCAAAAATAGCCTGTGGGCCCACTTAGTGAAGGCGAATCTTTTCACTAAGCTCATCATCTTGTTGCAATCTCAACAGATAATTTTCTAGGAAGGAAGTTTGGATACTGTGTGTGTTCAAAATTTGATCCAACAAATTGAATTGTTTCACGCACATGGATTGTTATAGGTCAATTTGGGCATCATTCCCAATGACCTGGTCAAACTGGACATCATCCCCATGACCAATGAAATAGGGTCTATCATACCCTATCATTTCTGTTGCTACATGCCCTAAGACAAGAACAAACCATCCATGACTTCTATTGCAAGGTTTCCAAGATTTGAAGTATATGTTATATCACTTGTGAGCTCACCAACGCAACCTCTCAAGGGACTAACTGCTTTGCATATGAAGCTACCTCCATTCAAGGATGCTCTACAAAGCACTTCCCAACATTCAAGAGTGCGTTGGTCAAATGGGAGTGAAATTCTCATTGTTCCGGAATCTCCACATGGCCAATGCCTTCTAGAAGAGTCCATATGTGTCAAACTTTGAATTCATGTGTCCATCTAACAACTATGAGCTTGGGAACATGTATTTCCTATTATTAGATAGTCATTGATTGAGAAACTACCATCAGTTGCCTTATAAATTGAGCACAGATCCTAGTGCTAGGGAAGGAAGAAATTTGGTAAAGAAATGATGTTGGATTCTCAATTGAGTGTGTGATAAGAGTGATATGCTGCTGGTGAGATGTTGATTGTGATGAGGCTGGGATGAATGCTAGAGCTGGTGATATCAAATCGATCATTGGTTGTAACCTCCCCCTTCTACTCATTAATAAAGATGTTGTTCATTTTCCCATATATGTATCTGTTTATGGTTCTATTTCTCATATGATGGATTCTTAACTGATATATATATGTTTCATGTTCAATCGATTTAACTAATTAAGATAAATAGACATCTGTATATTGCAATCTCTTTGCTGTTTAGTGTTTATACTTGTAGGAACTAGTATGGCGATCTAAGTTGGATTGGAAGCTACAACAAGAGTGACAGAAGGAAAATAGGAAGCACTTGGATCAAAAGTAGGTTTCTTTATCTTTGTATATGTTTATTTACTCTTAGAGAAAGTGTCTGCAAAGTCTTTGATCTGTTGTTCTAAATTCATAGCACCACATTTAGGGAATTTGATTTATCCGTAATTCATAATTCCACATAACAAATTGGCGACTCTACTGGGGAGTTTTCCCATCATTATTGGTGTTTTTTCCTCTACTTATTCACCCAGTAGCATCTACTGTCAATTATTAGACTTTTGAATCAAAGAATTGCATTAGAAGTGTGTTATGTAGCTTGAATTTTAATCTCTATTGCACCCAACACACTTTTGGTCAGGATACAATGCTTTTCATAGCACCGTCTCCCACTCAGGGGTGCTTTGCAACACACTGTCTCCCTTTAGAGACTGCGTTTCCCCATTTGCCAACCAAATTCCCTTTTAATTTTTCATTTCCATCATTCTTAGCCTTTTGTTTACTGTGTTTTCAATTGTATGATACCTCATAGGGACCAGTGAATTTACCTGATTCTTCCTCCTTTGAAAAGTAAGTTTTTTCAATGTCTCTTTAAGTGTTTTTATTTATCATTGAAAAATAAAATTCAAAGTATTTTATTTTTGCATTAGATCCATTTGTTTTTGTAAAGGAAATTGTCATTAAATTCTTTGTTTCCGTTTGGAAAAATTGTAGTTCCATTCTTCGTTTTTCATAAAAGAGAAATTGTTGTAAATTCCTCATTTCTCAAAGAAGAAAACATTTATTTTTTGTTGATTTGATGCATATAGTTTCCTTTTTTAATTCACATTAAGGGGACTGAAAAGAAAAACCTGCATTTGCATATAGTGAATTGTGTGTTTTACATAGGAATGAGTTAGGAAAAATACATATTAGTTTTTGCTCATTGTTGTTTTCTCTCAAAACTAATTGCTCTTTCCCTTTGTAGCTAGGATTTTCATTGAAGAAGTTAAAATTGAAAAGTTTGCTTATCATTTTAGTTTTCATTTAAGGAATTTCCAATACATCATGTGGTGAACCTTGAAAGGCAAATTGATAAACAAGATCAACTTAAAATTTACATCAATTTACCTAAAAAAGCATTAGAACCATAACAATAACATTTAGAAGGTCTAGGCTAGAGACGTGTTTCAGCGTTGTTAAACATGGCAACTGTTGTTAATTTTCTGCGATACATTCCGAGTGTAATACCTCACTCCACGTACGTAAGTATATCGTAGCTCGTCCACGTACCTTCGGGTATATCAGGCAGTGTTATATTACGAAAAGTATAAAGGGGTGCTCTCACTGTGCGATTTCGCATTAGACAACACTAATACGGACTTGGGCCTCTACGTACCTTCGGGTATAATTGGGAGGACAACTTTAGGTTGCTATCCATCCATAGTGAACCGATTCGGCTGCCTTGTAAATTGTGATACACCAAACACAACATTCGGGGAGATTGCCTGCCCGTACTTCTTGGTTCGCCAGGAGGTATTATGCAGTTCGCACTTTCTTGGTAAACCTTTTGCCTAGAATTACCCTTTTATTTTGTTTATTTATTTTTGGTCATAAAATTAATCAGTCATCGTGGAAGAAGAAAATCCCTTTCCTCATCGTTCGCGTAGACTAGCATTAAAACCAACTTTACCACTGGAAGCCACTTCGGGTTGGCGAAGGTGACATCATTCTACTGAAACCAGTACTATCAGTACCTCTGGTGAAGAATCATATTCACATATACCAGAGTTGGCACAAGTTGCTTCTACAAATCCTGGTTCGTCTATTGTTGTTGAGACGGAGTCCTCACAGTTACCTATGGTCACGGTCCATCCAATCAGTGAGAACATACCTCTAGAACTCGACGTTATTCAACTGGAAGTTGATCTAGATCTTTTCTCTTTTTTTCCAGAACATCTGCATCCCGAAGTTGAACGACCAGAATTTGTTCCTGTATCGGTCATCCCACAATCTATTGTAACCATTGAGTCTCCCATATCGAGCAGTCAACCTCCTGAAATATAATTTGGGCCTGACAACGAAATCCTTCCACCTGATTTAATTTCAATTAAATAAATCCCACAAGACAAAACACCTTCACATCCAACTAATTTTCGGACAGATATTTACCTGTACGAGTCTTTTCCTCAATAACCCTCCTCTGCTTTACTTGATCCTGTGTGTATTAGAGTTCCTATAGATCCAATAGGGTATACTTTTGATCAAGTAACCATGCCTGAACCAACAGCTTCGGCTGGACCATCTGTTCCAATTGCGACAGCACTTGCTCTCGCTACCCCGTCGATGTTCACAACATCACTAGAGTCATATTTACATGGAGAGCCTATTGATCTGAAAATGAAACAATTTGTATCTGCTGTTCAAAGTATCCATTTCCATTTAATTAAGTGTGCAAAGTGTTTATTGTGTCTTGCAATTTAAACAAAGTGTTTTTGGTAACTTTTTTTGAGTTTATGTGTGAGGGAATGTTAATTAAAATTACTGTTTAACATCTTAAATCAGAAATACACAGCGACATAACTTCACCATAACAACACAACAACATGATGAGGCAGTTCACCCCTCATGGGCTACATTTGCTGGGTATAAGGCTCCCAATGGGCATGTCCTTTCTCTATTAAGTTGCTCAAATTGGATTTACAGTGAGAAATATGCCTAAACAGGCAGAGAATTCAGAAGACAGAAATAAGCTAAGAATGGCTTTTATTTCACCTCAAACAATGAAGTATAGCCCAATGCAGCTCCATTTCCCTCATGGCCCTGATGGCTCTATAATCTTCCCTGAAGCAAAAATGGCTGAAGAACACCTCTGTTAGGTTAGCAACCTGTCCCAAACACTCTAGAAAACTCAGAATACCCAAAATTAACCAAAATTTCATCCAAATTGGTTCAATATTGGAGAAGTTATGACCTCCACAATTTTCCGCTCAATGTCCCTTGGAAACCCCACCAAATGTGGTGAACTCCAGTTAAAGCCACCAGAATAGGAAAAAATTTCAAATAGGCAGAACCGCCCTGCTAATTTGGTGGAGGCAATAATTTTAACTGTTTGTTGAAGTGCGTGTTCACATGCGGATAAGTCAGAGAGGTTAGTGTTGGCGGTTAAGCATTTAGCCCCCGCCCATGGTCACGGGCGGAGGTCCTGTGGTGAGGGGCTAACACCCAAGCGCTCATTTTCTCTGCCGGCTTGGAAGTGCTTTAGCACTTGGTTATACGTCTAGTCGCGGGGCTTTAAACCCATAGCCCTGAGGGCTAAAATCCATGTTTTCCACTGGTTCAAACAAACGACTTGCCCATTGAGTGACCCATAAATGTTCAGGTCAGGCCGACCTTCGCCCATGCCATGAGCTGCACGAATGCCCGACCCAAACGCGTTTAGTGTGACCCGAATACGTTCAGGTCGGGTTAGGTCTGCCCAACAATTATTATTTTTAACAAGACTTGAACCATAGGCCTGGGGCCACATGATATCCTCTGGTAAGGCCACTTGGAACCCTTTGATAGGCCACCAAAAACCATATAAAAAATAAATTTTTTCCATAAATTTTTTCTGAAAATGACAATTTTTTTTGTTCAAAAGTCCTGTTTTGAAGGTTATTTGGAAACTTCAAACTTCAATATATTTCACATATGACATCATATTTGAGTCCCGTTTGCGGTGCCAGAATCACAGTGACGAGGCATATCTAGTCATTCAGGTTGCAAACAATTCTGAGCAGTTCCAATTTTGAGCATTTTTTTCCCCTTGGACATGATCACCTGATCACACCTCCCCATTGGGAAGCTTTTGGACCCCAAAAACCTTCAATTAACTATTAAGAAGATGAGGGTACAGATCCCTCACCTTTTCCACCTCCATCCATTTTTCCTTACTCGATTTTCTGCCTTTAAGACCAACTTGAATATAATCAACATTTCCCCTCCTCGAAGTGCATGTCCTTCTGTCAAGGATAACATCCTCTTTCAGCTTATCCAAAAATTCTGGCGAGAAATCCTCTATGGATGGCAGCTGAATGTCACTTTCATAATAAAAAATTAAAGGAGGTTCATACAAACGTAAATTTTCCACATTCACAACGAAATACATTTGCATATATGAGGGCAAATCTAGTTGAAAAGCATTATTTACAACTTGTTTAAGGATCTTGAATGGACCATAATGAATAGGCTTTAGCGTTTTACCTTCTCCTTGCATTCTTTCCTTACTAATGTGCAACCATACCTCATCTCCTTCTTGAAACTTATGATCAACTTAGTGTTTGTCATGCCTCTCCTTGTACTTTCCTTGACTTTTTTCAAGCTGTTCTTGAACCTGCTGATGTATGAGCTGAATTATTTCAATGAACATGCGAGCTTTGTCAATGTCACTATGCCCATCAATGGCAACATCCTTCTCAAGAATGAAATCTAAAGGTGACTTAGGCAAATACCCAAAGCAAGCTTCAAAAGGTGAAGTATTTGTAGAAGAGTGCTTGGCTCGGTTGTAAGCATGTTGAATGTAATGCAAGTGCTCATCCCAAAGCTTGGGATGCTTGCTGCAATAACCTCTCAAAAGATGTACAATGGTTCTGTTCACTACCTCTGTTTGGCCATCTATTTGCAGATGGAAAACAGTACTCTTCTTCAACTTGGTGTCCATCATCTTCCATAGATTGGACCAAAAATTCCCAACAAATCTGGAATCCCTGTCACTAAAAATAGAAGTAGGCAAGCCATACTGAACCCATACATATTGAAAATATAAATCAACAGTTTTTTCAACAGTTATAGATTTCTTACATGGCATAAGAATACACATCTTGTTGAATCTATCAACTACTACATAAAGATAATCATGGTGCTTTCTAGATAATGGTATACCTCCAACAAAATCCATATAAACACTTTCCCATGGTCTAGAAGGTACTGACAATGGCGTATATAAACCAAGCTTCCTATTTCTAGGCTTTCTTGTAGCACATAATGAACAACCTTTAATGAAACGTGAAACATTATCTACCATGCGAGGCCAATAACAATACCTATGTAAATGTGCCACTGTTTTGCTTACCCCAAAATGTCCAATAAGAGAAGAATGAGCTTCTCTCATGATGCTTAGTCTCCCCCCCTGTGGTATACATAACTTGCCCATATGAAATAACAAATTACTATGCAAATGATAATCATTCTCCTCAACATGATTCCCTTCACTCAAATTAGCATACACATCCTTGAAATCAACATTTGATGCATACTTTTCTATGTAGCTCTCATGTACAATAGAAAAATTCTTTAGTAAAGTAGTAGCACTAATAATAGGCCTTGAAAGCATATCAGTAACTTTATTGAAAATACCTTTCTTGTACCTTATTACCAAGTGAAATTGTTGTAGGAAACCCATCCATCTGAAATGTCGTGACTGCTGTAATTTACTTTGTGACTGCAAGTACTGTAAAGGCTGATGGTCGGTTTGAACAAATATTTCTTTTCCCATCAAATAGTGTTTCCACTTTTTGACGCTTTGTACCAACGCATACAACTCCTTATCATGTGTAGGATAATTCAAAACAACACCATTAAATGTATCAGAATGAAATTCAAAACAACACCATTAAATGTCTCAGAATGAAATGCGATAGGCTTACCATGTTGTAGGAGAACTCCACCCATGGCATAATCACTAGCATCGGTCTGAATCTCGAATCGCTGTCTCAAGTTTGGTAATGCAAAGACTGGAGCTGAACTTATCTTCTCTTTCAAAGACTTGAAAGCTTTCTGTTGCTTGCCTCCCCATTGGAAAGCACGCTTCACACTTGTCACTGCATGCATAGGAGCTGCTATGGCAGAGAAGTTAGAAATAAACTTCCTCCAATACTGAGCTACACCAAAAAAAATTCTTACCTCTGTAATGGATTTGGGAGTAGGCCAATTCACAATGGCTTCTACCTTAGAAGGATCAATTCTCAAAGCACCTCCTCCTACTATGTGTCCCAAATAAACCAAATAAGTCTTCCCAAATTCACACTTTGACATTTTAAGAAATAACTGATTTTTCTTCAAAATATCAAGTACTTTCTAACATGCATGACATGCTCTTCTCTAGTCTTGCTGAAAATTAAGATGTCATCTAAGTATACAATAATGAAATCATCAAGAAAAGGACATAAGACATCATCCATTACCCGCATGAAAGTTACAGGTGCATTGCATAAACCAAACAGCATAACACACCACTCAAAAAGTCCCTGTTTGGTTTTAAATGTTGTCTTCCAAATGTCACTTTATGCAATTCTAACTTGATGATAATCACTACGTAAGTATAACTTAGTGAAATATTTAGCATCTTTCAGCTGATCTAACAAATCATCTATCCTTGGGAGTGGGTAATGATTCTTTACCGTTATCTTGTTCAATGCCCTGAAGTCCACACACATGCGCCAAGTTCCATATTTCTTTGGAATCAACACTATCGGTGACCCACATGGCGAAGTGCTTGGTCTTATGAATCTTTTTTCCAACATGTCTTTAATTTTCCTCTTTATTTTAGCATTCTCTATGATAGAAATGCGGTACATGCCTATGTTAGGAAGAGGACAATTTTGATGTAACTGGATTTCATGTTGAATCTCCCTTTTAGGAGGTAAACCTGTTGGTTCCTGAAACATCTCATGATGTGCATCAACTACATCATATAAATCTGATTTAAGCTTTGGAATCACAATTTTCAAATGACCCATGATTCACATCAACCTTGGGCTTAACCATAAGAAGTACAAAACTCTTACTAGAATTCACTAGCCTTTTTACCTGTCCCACATTTACCATCATATATTTGCCTTCTTATGATGTGCTCTGACAATGAACTCCTTGCCATATTTAAAGAGATGATACTTATTTTCATGGCGATGGAAGATTGTTTTCCTGCCAAATAAGTAAGGGCTTCCCAAAACAATTCCTCATATATCAAGTGGCACTACAACAAGTTCAACTGTGTCAATAAAGTGTGCAGTAATCGCGAAATGCAATATGCACTTTCTTGAGACTTGTAAGTTTTCATCCTTGCATATCCATCCAAGTGGATATGGTTTGGGATGTGGAATGGTCTCAAGTTTAAGCTGTTTGACCAAGTCTTCTGATATGAGATTTGCTTGTGACCCACTGTCAAATAGTGTGTCAATTTTTGTATGTTTTGAGACTACCCTCACATGGAACAATTCAATTCTTTCTTCCTCATTTGGAGTTTGTACATGACAGTTTGAAGTACTAGTGCTTGGCTTAGTTTCAGTTTCCTTTCCCTTCATACTATTCAAGCCCATGGCTGCAATTTTAGTTTCATCACCTGAATCATCACCTAAGTCTTGTGGTGTAGTTGTAGTAGCTGCAGTTTTCTTCTTTCCTTTGTTTTTGTTAAACTGAGTTCTTTTTTCAGGATGTAGTTTCCAATAGTTTTTCTCTTCAGGGCCTTCTCTTGAACAATGTCTACATATCACTTTCTCACCCTCTTATTTGACAGATGCATTATTTTTTCCTTTTCCCTTAAAGGTTTTATCTTTTTTTTTTCCCCTTAAAAGGCTTGTTTCTACCCTCATCAAAAGTGTTTTTCCCTCTAGCCTCTAAATGCGTAGCTTGTACACAAACTTCGTCTAGACTAGTAGGATTGAACATAAGGATAATATGTCTAAGGTAGCTGTGCAAACCACCTATATATTTCAGCAAAGTATATTGAATTTGTAAGTCTACCCCTAATAAGAGTGCTCTTCTCCTAAACTCTTGGGTGTAGTTCATTTTTTCCCTGTTTCACTGCTTTGGCTGCCCATGATAATTTTTGTAAATGATGTTGCTGCTAATGGATAAAATTTACCTTTGCCTGCAAGACACCTGTTATTCCAAAAAAGTGATCTTACCATTTTTTTTATTTCATCCTTGGTCTTGGCTTCCCACCATACCAATTCTTCTCTCTTCATTCTCAAAGAGGCTAACTAAATCTTGGTGTTGTCTTCATGAAGGTTTTGTGTCCTCAAATAAACTTCCAACTGTCTTATCTAATTGACAAGTTTCTCACATTTACTCACCGCTATCTCATTGCAAAATTTAACATCAAGCTAAAACAATGGCTCATGGTTTTAGACTTGTGAGATTGATTCACCGAAGTTGAGGATGACGATGTAGAGGAAGAGGATGAAGATGGGGATGGCGGATCACCATTTCCTCCCTATCCTTTCTTTGACTTGTCATCACTTTTCTTTCCTCCTGAAGAACCCTATCCTTCTTTCTGGTTTTTATACCCTTCTCCAACAATCCTATCATTCCTTTATTGGTAGAGTATCCTCACCATCTCCGTCATGTCCAAGAAAGCCTTTCAGAACACCTGTTCCTCTTTTTTGGGATCCATATCTTCAGGAGCTTCTCCCTCTGTTGAAGACATGCTTGAAGCTGCTTCTATGGATCTTGGAGGTGGCTCTCTGGCCCTTTTTGGTTGAGGATTTCTTTGTGCACTATCCAAGTGTCCTTCACCTCTCTTGAGTTTAAGCCTAGTAAGCATCAAAACTTGCAAACAATCAACTATATCTTTGCACAAAAAAAATGATGAGTAAAACTCTAGCTCCTAAGGTTCAAATCCTTAGCTCTGGTACCATCTAATATGACAATGAAACTATTTGTATCTACTATTCAAAGTATCCATTTCCATTTAATTAAGTGTGAAAAGTGTTTATCATGTCTTGCAATTTAAATAAAGTGTTTTTAGTAACTGATTTTGAGTTTATGTGTGAGGGAATGTTAATTAAAATTACTGTTTAACATCTTAAATTAGAAATACACAACAACATAACTTCACCATAACAACACAGCAACATGATGAGGCAGTTCACCCCTCCTCGGCTACATATGCCGGGTCCAAGGCTCCCAATGGGCATGTCCTTGCTCTATTAAGTTGCTAAAATTGGTTTTACAGTGAGAAATATGCCTAAATAGGCGGAAAAAGCTGTGAAATTGAATTCAAAAGACATAAATAAGCTAAGAATGGCTTTTATTTCACCTCAAACAGTGAAGTATAGCCCAATGTAGCTCCATTTCCCTCATGGCCCTGATGGCTCTCCAAGATTCCCTGAAGAAAAAATGGCTGAAGAACACCTTTTTTAGCTCTGAAACCTATCCCAAACACTCTAGAATGCTCAGAATACCCAAAATTGACCAAAATTTCGTTCAAATTGGTTCAATATTGGAGAAGTTATGACCTCCACATTTTCTACTCAATGTCCCTTGGAAACCTCACCAAATGTGGGTGAACTCCAGCTAAAGCCACCAGAATAGGCAGAAATGTCAAACAGGAGGAACCGTGCTGCTAATTTGGTGGAGGCAATAAATTTAATTGTTTGTTGAAGTGTGTGTTCACATGCGGATAAGTCAGAGAGGTTAGTGTTGGCGGTTAAGGGTTTAGCCCCCGCCCATGGTCACAGGCAGAGGTCCTGTGGTGAGGATCTAACACCCAAGTGCTCATTTTCTCCGCCGGTTTGGAAGTGCTTTAGCACTTGGTTATACGTCTGGTCGCGAGGCTTTAAACCCATAGCCCTGAGGGCTAAACTCCATGTTTTCCACCGGTTCAAACAAACGACTCACTCGTTGAGTGACCGATAGGTGTTCA
Organism: Pinus albicaulis; assembly: GCA_034641835.2. Lineage (NCBI taxonomy): Eukaryota > Viridiplantae > Streptophyta > Pinopsida > Pinales > Pinaceae > Pinus > Pinus albicaulis. The sequence goes on along the minus strand of CM076581.1, from coordinate 1,419,789,211 downwards.
GGTCGGGTCAACCTTCGCCCACGTCATGAGCTGCACGAATGCTCGACCCAAACGCGTCCAGCATGACCCGAATACGTTCAGGTCGGGTCAGGTCTGCCCACCAATTATTATTTTTAACAAGACTTGAACCATAGGCCTGGGGCCACATGGCAGCCTCCGGGCAAGCCACATGGCACCCTCTGATAGGCCACCAAAAACCATATAAAAAAATGAAATTTTGCCATAATTTTTTATTATTTATTTATTTATTTTTTAATTTTTTAATTTTTTTAATTTTTTTAATTTTTATTTATTTATTCATTTATTTATTTATTTTTTATTTTTCTGAAAATGACAATTTTTTGTTGTTGTTCAAAAGTCCTAATTTGAAGGTTATTGGGCAACTTCAAACTTCAATATATTTCACATACGACATCGGATTTGAGTCCCATTCGCGGTGCCAGAATCGCAGCGACAAGGCCTATCTGGTCATTTAGGTTGCAACTAATTCTGAGTAGTTCAAATTTTGAGCATTTTTTTCCCCTTGGACATGATCACCTGATCACCTATGGTCCCATCAGGTTATAAATCTTTATTTGGAATTTTCTCTGGTGCATCTTCAAACCCATGGAATTCACCAATGTCATAATATGGTATTATAACTGGTAAATATATAGTGAGTACTGAACGGCTTGATCCTATATATACGTCATCATGACAATATCAAGGTGGTCCATATGGGTATATCCCATCCAGTACAATATCTACTGAACTCCCTACATTTGGAGAACAATACTTTCCGTCTTATTATGATCCTCATGCTGGGGGGAAACCTATGGTCACCCACTTCGACAGTACTCCGTCATTATTTGGTCATCCTAATGTCGAAATGAAAGTTTGTCAATGGCAACCCACTCTACCTATCCAACCACAAATGGTTGTACACTCATATCAACCAGTTCAACCTGTTGCACCCACATCTACTCCACTTGTTAATACATCTTTACCCCTGTTACAGACTCAAACTGTTGTTCCTCAACAGTTTCAAGTGGGTCCTTCAACCCAATACCCTCAAGTATTGGGCCCCCAAGCTCCAACTCCTTCGGCTGGTTTACAACAACCACCTATATCCGAAATCATTTATTCACAAGATGAATTACCATATTATGGGACGTCGCAGCCACAACCAGGTTATATCTATCCTCAACCGAATCCAAGTTATCCTAATTTGGGTTATAACATTGGTGGACAGACCCCTTGGAAGCCACAGGCACAAATGCCACAACCTTCATTTCAACAAGTAGCGTACCGAGGTTTTGGTCAACAGAATCCTCAAGTGTTTGCTTTTCAAAAAAACCCCTATCTGAGTTGCCAACAACATATTCCTTATGCTAGTGCTCAAAGGCCTATTGCCCAAGAAATTCCATCATACCCTGGCTATGCACAACCTGACCTCAATCGACAGTTGCCTTTTGTTGCAACTTTAGAATTACCAGATTTAAACCGAATCACTAATGATCCAATCAACTAAGCTTCTTCGTCGCCGGTGATACCTCATAAATTACCCTTGGATATTACTAAGTTCAATGGAAAACCCTGGGAAGACCCGTTGACTCATGTTATGACTTATCATTTGTGGTGTTCATCTAACTCCCTAAACGATGACTCTGTTCGACTACGTCTTTTCTAGTGTATGCTCATAGGTCCGGCCGCGAAATGGCACATTGAGTTACCAAGAGCTTCTTTTGATAATTTCACTACCCTAGCTACTATATTTTTGACCCACTTCTAGTTACCCATACGATATGAAACTGGAACGAAACTCTTGACTAATTTTAAACAAACCAATGCTACTCACATTTCTGATCATATTCATGAGTGGTGTTGTCGTCGTAGAATGGGTAAGACATTTGTTCCTGATCAACTCCTTGCTGAGTGGTTCATTAAGTCCCTGTTACCATCTATAATTGAAGATGTGGCTAAGGGTGGCGTTGTCACTAAAGAGCAGGTCATTGCTCGTGCCCAATATTTAGACTTGATTTATACTCAATCTGGCACACTACGAGAAAATTCCCAATGCGCCGCGATATAATTTTACTGTTCCTTCTCCATCAAAGGATGATCATGCCATAGACGGTCTGATTGGTACTACAAGCACACATCATTCTACTATATTTGATCCTGTGCCTTCTTCTAAAATTCATTCTGTGTCATCTGACAAGGGAAAAAGTGACAAGCAACTCAGAAGTAAGAAAACAAGGAAATCAAAGAAAAATCAAACTTCTACCTCGCAGGAATGATCATATGATCGATCGTTTGGAAATCAAAAACCTCGTTATCCATGCATAATCTGTAATGAGGAACACTTTTTTATGAATTTTCGTCACCGCGCTGAAATCTAAAAAATGGTTAAGACTTCACATGCGTCAGCTGTGTTGACAAACCCATTTCCAAATCCATACACAAATTTGGTTGCTACGATCCAAATTCTATTTCACAAGTGCTTATGTTTTCAGTCACAAATCCATCGACTGATGTTTTGGTGTCAACGGGTTATAAATATTATGGTAGTCAGGCTACAGATCAACCTACTACCTCGACCACGAATTCGTCTACGGAATCAATATCACCACCTGCTATTCTTGAATTGGCAATCAAGCCACCGAAGGGAGTCGTTCATAAATCGAAATTTAATCCTCGAGCCAGAGCTGCTCAAAATTATAATATACTTGAAGATTTGGCTCAATCCCCTTCAGCTATGTCAGCGCTTGAGGTGCTTCAAAATTTTCCCTCCTAGAAGCAGGCTTTGTTTTCAGAAATTGGTGGAATTGATCCAATTAATTCTAATCTCGTAGTCTTTAATCATACGGGCTATGTGCCACAATTACCAACTGAATTGGAATTCTCCATCCAAGTAAATTTTCTCAATCACCTTGTTCATCGTACTATTATTGATGAGGGAGCATATACATGTATTATGTCTCTAAACTATTGGAAATCACTTGGCTCACTGTGCCGATCTCAATCGCTAATGACGTTGAAAGATTTCGATGGACGTACATATAAGCCTTGTGGTATTATCAATAACTTGCATGTTGAAGTATGGGGAAACACAATGAATGTTGAAGTTTAGGTCGTTGACGAACCCCTTGACTACAATGTTTTACTTGGAAGGCCATGGATATATGCTATGATTGCAATTGTCTCTACATATTTTAGAATGATCGCCTTTCCACATAAAGGTTCTATCATAGTCATCAATCAAATATCCTTCTTTGTCTCCAGTTCTTAGGTAACTGTAAGTGTTCTATTAGTTCACGCACCCCAACTCACACTTCAATACATTTGTGTAGGACTCTTAAAGGCTTCCGCTCTCATGGGAAACTTTGCATTACCACTACCTACGATGTCGGCAGAAATTGCAAGTATAGAGACCTGCTACATGATCTCTTCCACTCCATCTGGCTTAAGGAAGAGTATGGATGATTATGAAGTTGTTACATTGGATGAGTTTCTTCCACCCAGCGCCATTGAGTTGGCATAGAAATCAATCTATCTGGCTTGGGCGACGAATTTGAAATCATCGTCACCGGTTGTTTGGGTTGAACGTTCATTAGATTTTGGTACTCCATTTGATCCATTTTCCTCAACTTTCTTGACATATGAGAATACTTTTGTATCCATGATGTCGGAAGGAGAACCATGGGAAGATCATCATCATCGTTCTTCCTGATTATGAAGAAGATAACCTTAGTGAACTATATCACCCATCGATCAAAAAATTATTTTCAAATTCTTTTCCTATTAATGCAATCGATTCCGAGAAAAATTCGTCAAATATTGAAGAAACCATTTCTATCGATATTTTGACCAAACCTGGAGTGGTAGAAAACATTCATGTCGCATGTCTTGTTCTCCATCATAACTTGAAACATATCGCTTTATCTTTCATGAATTTCGTGATGTATTTGCTTGGTCTTACGAGGAAATTCCAGGCATAGATAATAGTATCGTTGAACACACTATTAATATGTACCCTGATGTCAAACCAGTACGTCAACGCCTTCGTCCTGTTCATCCGAAGAAGGCTGCTACCATTAAAACAGAAGTTGAAAAAATTTTGCGTGCTAGTTTCATTTACTCTGTTCCGCTAACTGAGTGGGTTTCCAACATCGTTCCTGTCATGAAAAAACAAGGAACCATCAGAGTGTGTGTCGATTATTGGGATGTCAATCTTGCTTATCCAAAAGACAACTATCCTACTCCCTTTATCGACCAGATTATTGATGATTGCGTTGGATGCGAAATATTTTCGTTCATGAATGGATTTTATTGCTACAATATAATCAATATCCACCCAGAGGACCAATATAAGACAAAATTCATCTGTCCTTGGGGCACATTCTCTTATTGGAAACTCCCGTTTGGTTTAAAGAACGCGGGGGAAACTTTTTCAGAGAGAAAAAGATTATGCTTTCAATGACATCAAGCACATTGTTTAACCCTATCTAGAAGATTTACCAGTGCATTCACGAAATCAGACTGATCACCCGATACATCTGAGAGCTATCTTTTTACGCTATCAACACTATAAAATATGCCTCAATCCACATAAATGTGTTTTTTTTGTTGGTTTTGGTTGATTCTTCGATTCTTCATCTAAAAATAAGGAATTCGAATAGACCCATTGAAGGTCCAGGCCATTCTTGATTTTCCTGTAAATTTACTTAAGCTACAGAAAATTCAAGGAAAGGCTAACTTCCTAAGGAGGTTCATTCCCAACTACATCGAAATGGCTAAAGGATTTACTCAGCTCTTGAAAAATGGGATTCCCTTCCATTGGGACCAAGTCGTGCAAGCGTCTTTTGATGCTGTCAAGGATACACTTGTCCATGCATCATTAATGTATCCCCCCAATTATGAGAGTGATTATTTGTTATATATCGCCACGGCTGATACGACCATTGTAGAAATTTGCTGAATAATGATTAATTATTCACCGAGACTATCCTGATCACGTACAATTCGAATTTATATGCAACACATAATCTCTTCCACTCAGATCATCACACATGCGGAAATAAAACAAGCGATAACACATCAAATCATCATACACATTAGCACAGTATGTATGGGGAAAGCTTATAGCTGAAAACCCCGCAGCTATTGTGTATATTATAATGGAGAAATCATGTAACAAACTCAGTACAATACTCCTCACAAGTACTCAGTACTTTCTCATAAAGTTACACACAAACTAGCTCAGTTTTGAACAGGTTACTGGTTCAAAACTCACCGCCAATTGCCTTGCCTCTATTGCAAAATCATGGCTTGTCTATATAGAGATCCAAGGTTTGAATCTCCTTGGATTGACAACACAATAATCATGGGCAATTCCTCCAAGTGTGGTGCAAATCTCATGCACAACTGATGTCGCCACTGATAGCTAACTCCACCCTTTCATCTGCCTCTTTCACTGGTCTCCACTGAACTGATCATGCACTGTAGTGAACTGATGTGTTCTTGAGTTGAATAATGAGTTACTAATTAATGAATTAAATAATATTTAATTCACTCCTCTCATAACTAATTGATTAGCTAGTTAAACTAATCTCAACTAGTTCAACTAAAATAAACAGAACACAACTCCACTATCTGTCTCATTAACTCCACCAAACTTCTGCCACTGAAGTCCTAACTGAAATCAACCATGCATGAGCTCAATACCCCATAAGAAAAGCGTATTTCCTTCTGGCAGTTGCATGTGCCACATCCGTAGCTCAAACTAAAGTGCTCCAAGAGAGTAAACTGAAGTTTATAGTCTAAATATTATTAAGGGTAAATAATATTTGACTTCCCTATTTTTAGGAGAGGCAGTCTAAAAATAGCCTTCGACCTCTTCGACCTAAAAAATAGAGTCTCATCTATTTTTACTAACATGACCAATGCTCCAAGAATCTCAAACTGGAATCCCTGAACCATGCTCCATATGTCTAAAAATAAACATAGTCTAAAAATAGATTTTGCGCCAGAATTCGCCTGCAGGCCCACTTAGTGAAGGCGACTTCATTTCACTAAGCTCCATCATCTTGCTGCATTTTCAAAAACCATTACTATGGTATTGGTCCAAGTATAAAATGGGATAGAACATATGATATATTATTTGAGTCGTAATCTCAATGATATGGAAGTAAAGTATTCATACGTAGAAAAGCTTGCCTTGGCGGCTGTTCAAGCTGTCCAAAGATTTCGCCACTATATCTTGTTCCTGAACACCATTGTCATTTCGAATTGCAACCCCATGACTTACATCTTATCACGTCAATTTCTGGGGGGCAAGTATTCAAAATGGATTGTCATTTTGCAAGAATTTGATTTGGAATTCATCAAATCCAAGTCAAAGAAGTCTTTAGTTTTGGCTGAGCTTCTCTGTGACCTTCCCTATGATAGTAATGCTACTATGTCAGAACCATCTATTTCTGACGAGTTTCTATTTCTGATCGGATCATCTGATCCTTGGTATGGGGATTTTATCATTTATCTCTAGACTCAGACTTTTCGGCCTGATACCTCTCTCTCTGACCAACAACGTATTCGATACCAAGCAAAAGATTATCTGATCGTTGGTGATACACTTTATCGTCGTGGTGTCGATACAATTTTAAGAAGGTGCCTCACTCATGAGGAGGTCGAAAAGGTTTTAAATGATTGTCATGCTAGGGCTTGTGGTGGACATTTATCTAGATACACTACCGTGCAGAAGATACTCCGCGTTGGTTAATTTTGGCCTACCATATTTCACGACTGCATCCTCGCGGTCAGAAGTTGTCATGTGTGCCATATATTTGATCGTAAAATCCTCAAACCGCCAATGCCAATGCATCCTGTTGTCTATGTGGGACCATTTTCGAAATGGGGTATTGAATTCATGACCTATAACCCTTGTTCGTCTGGGAGGCATGGTTATATTATTTTCGCAATAGACTACTTTACCAAATGGGCTGAAGCGATGCCTACATTCAACAATACAAGACAAACAACTGCATTTTTTTTCTTTAATCATGTCATTTCACGGTTTGGGGTCCCAGAGGCTATAGTAACAGATCATGGTTCAAATTTTCGCAACCATATGATGAATGAGTTAACTACCAAGTCAGGGCTGTGACATGATAGTTCTACTCCTTATTATCCACAATCAAATGGAAAATTTGAGGTGATTAACAAGATTCTTAAACGAATGCTTCAACGAATGATAGAAGTTCATAAACAAAACTGGTATTTAATCCTGTACTCGACCTTGTGGGCATACCAAACCTCGGTGAGAAACGCAACTGGATTTACCCCCTTTCAATTGGTGTATGGTTTGGAAGCTATCTTGCCAATCCAATGTAAAATAGCATCGTTAAAACTTGCAATCGACTTGTTACTTAACACCTCTACTGAAGAAGCGCGTCTTTTTAACCTCATTCATCTTGATGAAACGCGTTGTGAAGCCAAATTGGCCAACGAAGCACATAAGAGACGTATAAAGGCGCAATACAACAAGCATGCCCAACCTCGCATTTTCTCAGAGGGCGACTTGGTCCTTCTTTATGATCAAGAAGCTATTATTTTTTCTTACTGCAAAACATAATTAGCTATGTGTTTACCATGTATGTTTACCAGGTATTTCTTCTATAGCTTTCAGAACACGATCACTATCTCATAAATAGTAAAACGTAACAAAGCTATCACAACTCAAAAATAAGATAACGTAACAATGCTGTCATGACTTACTTTTGTGATGGGAGGGGACAATCCCAGCCCATTATTCTTGACTTGTTCAACGTACTGCTTATGGACAACGTTTTGGCACCTCACGACATCAATAATAATTATGCCTTTTGAGGGTCACCACAGTAATAATTATGATTTTTTCAAATAGATAACGTAGCAATGCTATCATGACTTACTTTTGTGATGGAAGGGAAAGAGTCCCAACCCATCATTCATGACCTGTTCAACGTGCTGCTTATGGAAAACGTTTCGGCACCTCACCCCATCAATGATAATTATGCCTTTTGAGGTTCACCACAATAATAATTGTTCTTTTGTTATATTTTAAAAAAGAAAGGAGAATTTGATTCTCCACATTAATTATGTAAATTTCATTGTTTCATTATTTATTATTAAATTGTGATTAAGTTATTTTATTATTAAATAATAACTATAGTCGGCTTGTCCGTTGTGATTCAAGCCGACAATTGTGGGCCACTGTTAGGGTTAGGGTTTGTGAAATACCTAAATCCTAATGGAGGGAACATTGTAGGGTTTGGTGGTGGAAGCGATTTACAAGACAGTAAATCTGCTTCAGACATAAGTGATGAGGGAGAAGAAGTAGCAACCACGGATGACATGTTTTACAAAATGGTAGAGATAAACGAGGCTGATATTCTCGCAGAGCATGCACATTTTTTTGAGATATGTGGTTAGGGTTTAGGGTTTCATGCGTGAGGCCAATATTCGAATGCGAGCCCACTGAGACGAATACAACATGAACTTGGTGGGGGATTGTTATACGTTGAGATCAAATTATTTCTGAATTTGTATTTTCTCATCACACTACAAAGGCATCGTTGTGCTCTCGGTGGTTATATGGTTTGCCTTTTGTTGAAGATCACTTATAAATGACTCGTATTGTATATTTGTTCAATTTTTTCTGGGGATTCTGGAGGTAGTCTTTCTATAGATTTGTTCGGTGCAAGTGAGCTGACCTCCTCAATCATTTCAGAATTTTCTGTGGTCATTGCGGTTGAGTAAGGGTTATCTCTGGGGCTGATAAATCACATTAATATCTACAGTGATTTGTATCTTGGCGGTGGTTCGTATACGCATTGAAAAAAGATCTATATATGCCAAAGACTCAGCCTCCAAGGTGCGGTGACAACCTCACATTGGTTTGGTTTTTTTTTACCAGTGCACACGTTCTCATTTACCCTCCTCGTGTTAAGTTTTGTTTTATTACACTATGAATACTTCTCCTCATATTTCTAAGCCCCCCTATAGCAAAGGAAGACCAAGTAAAATCACATTAGATAGTCTCTATGATTACATTGAGTCTTTAGAAAGACGACGAGAAGAAAGATAAAATCATTTTAAACTAGAATTAGAGGCAATGTTTAATAACAACCACAAATAATTAGAAAATAAAATAACCACACTCAAAATTGAACTCCAAGAAATGAAAGGTAAAATTCAAGAAATAGAACATAGTAAACAAATAATGGTCGAAGAAAATGACACCTTGAAAAGCGAGATTAAAAATATAAAAGAACAACTACATAATAACTCAGCTCTAAATAACAAAGAAAATAACTTATATATTAAACCCATCAAATACAGAATTAATAAATTAATTTTCCTCGACCATGAGTGCCACAAACTAGCCTTAAATATTATAGTTTCGGGTATAGAAGAACAAAAAAATGAAAACACATTAGAAATGGTTAAATAACAATTAAAAACAAAATATCAAATCGAAACAACCTATATCATAGAAGCAATAAGGGTCAGGAATATACTTGAGCATAAACATAGAGTCATCCGTGTCACGGTCAGTTGTCATGAACATAAAATGGATATACTCAAGAAATCCCCAAACCTAAAAGGAACATGAGTATTTATAAATGAAGATATCATTCTAGAATACCAAGCTGAACTCAGGAAAGAAGTCCAAAAGGTCAAGGATGCAAGAAAGTCCGGGAAATGGGCAATCATTAGGAATAGGAAAGTTATTATTCGAGATAGAGTCTCAAGAACGAGCGATAAATATGGATTTGCATCACTCTGCTCTTTTGGAAATGCTGTGGCTTTCCATGGTTTAAAGGTCTTATGTTAAGTTGGATCTCGAGTGATATTGACCTTATTCTCTTAGTTAAAACATGGGAGCATGATGAATCTAGGGTCCCTCACCGTGACGGTTTCACTCTTTGGTCTGGTTGGAATAAGAAATCCTCTCGGAGAGGTTTTGGTGGTATGGCTTGCTATATAAGGAACAATTTTTCCTCTCACATCCAACTTCATAAAATCGACCCCTTCAATCAATACATTTGGATTGAAATCTATGATTCTACCACCAATAGGATCTTTCTTGCAATCTACTATTTCGCTCCTATCAAGTCTACATCCTATAAGAAGAACAACTTGGATAAGAATTATCCTTTCAATTATTTAGAAAAAGACATATTGAACCTGAAAAATGATGGTAATATCTTTTTACTGGGAGACTTTAATGCTAGAACTGCTACTAACCAAGCCATTACATTAAGCAACAACTCTAACCCCGACCCCTTGTGGCTTGATGAAGATAACAACTTAGCTAATAAATTCAAGAGAAAATTTAAAGACATGGCACTGAGATCCTCAAACTTTGCAGTTCCCAGGAACTAATTATTTGTAATGGTATTAACAAGTGGCCCCTCTTCGGTCAGATGAAATGTTTCCACACGCTCGGTAGCAGTGTCATGGATTACACAATTTTTGACATCCTCTTCCTCAACCATATTACAAAATTTGAGCTTCTTAATGGATTTGAGCCTGACTATGAACACATATCTCTGTCTCTATCCCTCAATCTTGCTATGCATACCACCCACATGGAGGAGACCAATGAAATAAAAAGACACATTCGCTTCGATAGAAGTAAAACCGACCTCTTCTTAGGGAATTTAGAGAGGGATTTAGGCCTCATGAGTTATAATGATAGCATTGATCAAATTTATTACCATTTCACTACTATCCTTTCTAACACCATTAGCAAGTTTTCTAATGACATTTCGTTTAAGCAGTCTAATATAACTTCCAATCCATGGTATGAAAAAGATTCCAAAAATGCCAAGAAAGCGATCAAATACACTCCTAATGAAATCATTAAGCTGAAAAATATCAATATATACAAAAATATCATCAAGAGGAAGAAAATATCATATTTTAATAAAATATAGGATTATCTTCTCCACCTTTCTATAGTCATGCCCAAAATTTTTTGGTGGAATGCTCTTGTCCGTAAAAACAAAGATAACCATTCTATCCCCTCAGAAAAATGGGACAACTACCTTAAGAAGTTGTATGACTCTCCGAACACTATGGACACCACCTTAATCACTCCAATTAAGGAGGATGTATTCTCTCTTGACAACAATGAGTTTGGTATTAATAAGCTCACTAATGGAAAAACTAAATATATTGAAGGATACCAAACTGAGATCCTTAAAATGGGAAGATCTATCCTCATTCCATATATCCACAAGTTTCTCAATTTGGATGTAACACATGGTTTCCCTCGGCTTTGGACGTAAAGACTTATTGTACCTATATTTAAAAATGGCAACAAGAGTGTTCCATCTAACTACAAGACCATTATGGTTAGCCATATCTTGGCCAAGCTTTATGGGATCATTTTGGAGAAGAAGCTTAGCCTTTAGCTTGAGAGCCAGGGAAAAATAGCTAAAGGACAAGATGGTTTTAGGATACATCACTCGACTATTGACTATCTCGTCACTCTTAGAATCATTGTATAGGAATGCTGCAATATTAAAGCCGACCTCTTTTGTTTCTTTGAGGACTTTAGAAAATATTTCGACACTGTTCCTCGAGATAAACTTTGGGAGAGACTTAAAGAGATCATGGTCCCTCCTGAGCTGAGGATTGCTGTGATCCGTCTCTACGTGACCATCACTACCAAGATTAAGACCAACAAGGAGTGTTTTAAAAACATTAAATGTAATATTGGAGCTAATAAAGGGTGTCCCTTATCCCCTACCCTTTTCGGCATATACATTGATAAGCTAGAGGAGTGTTTGGAATCTGCGGGGTGTAAGGGCACCGAGCTTGCTGGTGTTCTCATTACTCTTCTCCTCTATGCCGATGATATCGTTCTTCTTGCAAAAAGCCATGATGACCTTGACAAACAACTCCAAATTCTTCATGACTACTCCAAGATGGGTATGATAGTTAATAACGACAAGACTAAAGTCATGATCATTAAATCCAAAAAGCTCACCCATGGTAGTTTCGTGTATAATAACCAGTGCTTAGAGCAGGTTTCTTCTTATAAGTATTTGGCCATTGACTTCCCTCATCATCTCAACTGGAATTATAACATCGAGAAAAATATTATTGGGGGCTGGAAAGATTATTATGAGCTTGAAAAAAGTTGTAAGTCGGTCGATCTTTACATTTAGAGTAAAAATAGGTTCCTCTTTGAGACCCTTGTCACCCTTGTTGTCTTATATAGATGTCAAGTTTGGGGTTGCATTATATCCAAAGAGTTATGGAGGAATATTGGGATGATTCAAAATAAATTCATAACCTACAACCTTAAGATCAAGGGAAATACTTCCTATCCTATCCTCTTGATCGAATCTATTTTGTCCCCCATTGAAAGTACAACTATGTTTAGATATCTGATGTATAAGAAGAAGCTTGACAACATGGAAAAAAAGGCTCCCTAAAATTGATTGTAACTGTAGTAAAAACCCTCACCTTCGCCTCAAGCGCGAGTGGCATAAGGATGCCCAGTCCTGGCTCAACCATTGGGGAATTAAGGAGGAGCTCAGTATGGGAAGCAAAGATAATATCAAAAATACTATTACCTCCAAGTTTAAGGAAAAGTTGTGGGAAGATCAAGAGTTGGAGGGTAAAAGGAAGCTAAAATACTATAAGGAAGTGATCAACCCCACCCTTGATAATCATAATTATCTCTTTGTGTTGTCCAGCAACATGAAAAAAACGAAAATCGCCATGAGCTTCCGAGTGAGACCGGATGGTGGTCTATTCCCAAGACCCCTTGGAACGATAGAATCTGTCAGATTTATGATTCTAAGCAGGTGGAAGATGAAAAGAACTTCCTTTTAGATTGCCCGACTCTTACTCACATTCACTCTCAATTCCCTACCATCTGCCACACTTCCAATCTTCTTGACCTATTAAGCCAACCCACCTATAACGACCTTGAAGCACTTATTTCCCTTCTCTTTGACCATAGAAACAAGATTTTGAAGAATCAAACTTAGATTCTTTCTCCTCTCTTAAAGTCTGATAAACCACATTGATCTTAATAGACGATAACCATCATCATCATTATTAAATATTTATAAATTCTCTATTATATTGTATATTCTTTCCATTTAGTAAGCAATGTTGGAATTCATGCTGTACCTATATTTTTGAAAAATTAAGTTAAATTTCAAAAATAATAAATTCATGTTGTACATATATTTTTGAAAAATTAAATTAAATTTCAAAAACAATAAATTCAAATCTATTTCATTTTGATATTTATAAATATGAAAATCAAAATTACTGTTTCATTATTTACTATTAAATTGTGATTAAGTTAATTTATTATTAAATAATTATTATAAAAATATATTATTAATCATTATAATCTATTTTAATTAATTAAATAATATTATTAATTAAATTAAAAATTATTAAACATACATTTTAATACTTTTATCATTAATCAATATAATAGTCGTTATAGAATTTTCATATTTATAAATTAAATTCTCTATTATATTGTATATTCTTTGCATTTAGTAAGCAATGTTGGAATGCATGTTGTACATATATTTTTGAAAAATTAAGTTAAATTTCAAAAATAATAAATTCAAATCTATTTCATTTTCATATTTATAAATATGAAAATTAAAATTCGTTGATATTTACAAAAATGAAAACTATAGCAATAAATTTATTAAAATATTATATTTAATAAAATAACATAAATAAAGTTGAAACAAAATTTATATTTAATTAAATAATAAAAAAATATTTTATGTAAGGAAATTGACTATGTATTTTTTAAGAATTTAGTATTAACTTGTATAATATATATTTTTGAGTTATTTTTAATGAGATTTTTTGAAAAGTTTTCTAATTTATTTTTCTGATAAATCAGAAAACCAGTTTAAATAACAAAAATCAAGAGCCAAAAAATCCATTGTAAACTCCAAAAAATTGCATTAAAGACAACTCCTGTGACCATTTGTATTTAAAAGAATGATGTAAATTTTAAAATGAAAAAATCAGTTCAAAAAACAAAAATCAAGATTTAAATTTGTCTATTCATTGAAATCACAAGTTTGATGGTAAACTCTGCACAAAGGAAGTTTCTTAAGGATTTTTCAAGGTGCTGAATCCATTTATGCAGTAAAATAATAGTTTAAATAACAAAAATCAAGATTTTACCTCAAATTTTTCAGTAGGATTCACGCAAAATCCAAAAAATTGCATTAAAGACAACTCCTAATAATTTAGGTGACTATTTGTATTCAAAAGAGTAATATAATTTTTTAAAATGAAAAAACCAGTTTAAATAACAAAAATCAAGTTTTTACTTCAAAATTTTCAGCAGAATTCCAGCCAGAAAATCCACTATAAACTCCAAAAAGTTGCATTAAAGACAACTCCTAATATTTTAGGTGACTATTTGGTTGTAGTCTAAAAAACCCACAGAATAAGTCAGAAATTTCGGTAAGAATTTTAAAAATTCCAGCATAGATTTTTGAAAATATGGATTGAAGTAGTTAAACTTCAGTATTTTGGGTGCACTCAGAGTTTTTGATGGTGCTGAATCTATTTGCACCATCGAAAATGCAATTCAAACACTCCAACTACTTGATTTTTTAAAATTATTTTTACCAGATTCAGGAAAAAAGTATAGTCCTGGCTATTTTGTTGCATCTGTAGACAACTCAGAATATTTGTATTTAAAAGAATACTATAAATTTTAAAATGAAAAAGTTAATGACTATGTTTTAATATTTTTTGTTTTCTATGATTACTCCTATTAAACTTGTTTTATGTTAATATTAAATTTGTTTTAGGTTAATATTTTTTGTTTTCTTTACTCTTGGTAAGTTTGTTTTATGTTATTATTCTAAGTGTTTTTTTTCAAATTATTTTGATTTTGATTTTATATGTTGAATTATTCTGATTATTTTTCTTATGTTTGTTTTATATTTTTTTTTCAAATTATTTTGACTTTAATTTTATTAGTCAAATTATTTTGATTTTATCTTGGTTTTAATTTTATTAATGAAATTATTTTTATTTTATAAAAAATTTATCATGTTTTGGTTAGAGAAGATAAGATATAAAAATAAAAGTAATTATAAAATTATTTTATAATGTTATATAGTTTTGTAAATAAAAAGTAAGTTTTATTTTGTGGTATAAATACTTAATGTTTAATTATCTCAAAAGTTGAAGTCAGTAGAAGATATGTAAAGTGAACTACCAATGCACTTGAAATAAAAATGTAATCAATTTTCCATACACAATATTCCAATTGAGTTGAAGTCATTAGAAAATATGTAAATTGAAATAAAACTGTAATCAATTTTCCATACACAAAATTCCAATTTTTTTGTTTTGTTTCGGTAAATCTC
Organism: Pinus albicaulis; assembly: GCA_034641835.2. Classification (NCBI taxonomy): domain Eukaryota; kingdom Viridiplantae; phylum Streptophyta; class Pinopsida; order Pinales; family Pinaceae; genus Pinus; species Pinus albicaulis. The sequence continues at coordinate 1,419,773,798 of CM076581.1, read as the reverse complement.
TATAATGTTTAATTGAAAAACACAGATTCTAATCAATATTATAAACAAATTTGAGTAAACAATGTTCTTTTTTATTCCTATTGCCAAAAGAATAAGGGTGAAATTTAGTGAGCAGTGAGCAGTGTTTTGTTAGAGTGATGATAGTAACTATCAACACTACTTTATTAAGTCTTTTGATTTTATCAATAAATATACAATTATATATTTAAAAATACAATAAAATTTTAAATTATGAAAAATAAAAACTATTAACTGAAATAAAAATGCTAATATCAATTCAGTTTTTACAAAGATTCAAAAGGAAACTTTTTACAAAGATTCAAAAGAAAACTTTCGAACCCATTTAACTCAATTTTTCCTATATAATTGGAAAATTTTCTGTGTAGTTATTTGGAATGATATTTAGATTATTAATTTTTAAATAACATTGTAATTCTACATAATTATACATAGAATGGAATGGAAAGTGTTCGTACAACTTGCAGTGAATCCAAACACAACTCCGAAGCTGGGTATCATGGACTTGAAAGGTTACGGTGGCTGCATCTCATAAAAGTTATCCCTTGTAGAGCCATTTTGTAGACTTGAGAGGAGGGTCTGGGCCGTTTCCATCGAGAAGCATTCGCATAATACAATTAGTAAGTATGTTATAGTTATATATAGTTGGGCCCGGGTTGGTAAGGTATTGGGAATAAGACTTCCATATCATTTGCGTCTTTGGGTTCGGTTTGTTGGGCCGGGTTGTGGAAGCAGTTGTTGATCGAGTTTCAGATCCAGTTCCTGCTTCCTAGCCATCAGTAGCAACAAATCAAGCAACAAAGACCCCCATCCAACGGGGAAGGCAACAAAGGTAGTACAGGTAGCAGCATGGGCGTTGATTGAGTTAAACCCATTGATCCCCAAACCAATTAATTAAGCAGAAACATAGCAAGTAGCAATGGAGACAGTAGCCAAGCCACCACCATGCCCTTACCAATAGTTTTTCCAACCCACGGTAGCATCCTTCTAATGCTCCAACACTAAGATGTTCCCAATGCCACTTGCTCAACGGCCCGTTAATCCACAGTTTCCATGAATCCCTTGAAACCTGTCCCAACACCTCAATGATAGATATTTTTTGTGGTTGAGAACTTTAGCCCGCGTAACCTTAAACCTATTCTACATTTTCTTCCTAGACTTACAAAGAAACATACAATAAGAATGAAATGATCAAAACTGAATTGGAATTACTGAAATTCAGTTGCTAGAAATGAATTTTTAAAATTCAACGTTAGAAAAATACATGAAACAAAAAGGAAGTTCAAATTTCAAACAATCCTCGGACTACACAAAGAGAAGAAATTGATTTAGACAAACTGTTGTTAATATTTGTGGAATAAAAAAGGAGCTGTGTACCGCGGGGAAAATAGCTATAAAATTGATCTGCCTTTGAAATTCCTGCTCTTGTGATGCATAGTGAATACTTAGGTTAATGTAATAGCTTCTCTCTTGACCATTTCAGAACCACAACGGTTTGGAATAGCAAATATCAAGATATGGAAACAAGGAATATGTTTTGACTTCAGGATTGGCACCCTAACCCCACCCAGCCATGCAAAAATAAATTGAACATGAACACAATCTCCATACATACGGAAGAGGATTTACAAAAATAGAAACAAAAGCCAAACTAGTTGTTTGTGTAGGGATACGCTAGGTCAGTGAAGAAGAAATAAAATCCAAAATAAGAGGCATCTCTCCCGGCTTTTTGAATCTTCACAAGAGACTTCCACCTGAGACTTCCACCTACTCTCCATTTTTGGTGCATTTCTGAGCAAAATTGCACCTCGCTTTCCCAAAGGAGAGATGGAACCTAGATTGAGGACTCACAACAACTCCAAAAACCATCAAAGTTTCATAGAAAAATACAGGCATAGGATGGCTATTAGACAAAGAAAAAGTGTCAGAACTTGAACCAATTTGAAATGCAAAGGAATACAAGATAAGAATGATTGGTCTCTCCAACATCCCAATAATAGATACCAGTAATCATAGGCAAGATATAATGCCCAGATAGAACCAATGAGCATGAAAATTTTCGAAAAACATTCAAGATGTGTTGGGCGACACAAGGAAATTATGATTGATCGGGAAGATAGTTCCATGAGATCAGAGGAATACAAAATGTAATGGCTCATTAGTCAAATCTCAATAACAGATACCAGTAACTGGAGGCAAAAGATTATTACTGGATACAACAAGAAGAAACAATTTCCACAAAATTCAAGAGTTGTTTGAAGACACAGGACAAGGATTATTGATGAAGCCAACAATTCCACAAGAGAAAAGGTTTGAAATACATGGAGATGACCTCACAACAAGGATACCACACAAGATGTCTATATTGCCTGTCTTGGCAGGACAAGAGAAACTCTCAATTTAGTGTTTGCTTATTTAAGAATTTAGTTGATAAAAACCGATATTCTATTAATTAAGTGACCCAAGCACTCTACACACAATGCACTATATATTCAGTAAAAAGAACCTTGTACACATAGGCTTGCACACTAACAGGGTGGTTTGAACTACTCCCTAGATATTAGGATCTGAGACCTAATCTTAGAGTCTCAATCCAATCCTTATCACAACAAACAACTAAGTCTAGCTGTTAGTATGAATCTTTCGTCGTAAAAGATCACTTTAGCTACGCATAAAAAATAGCCCTAACATCGATTATGGTTGCAAAATATATTTAATTTTGCTGCACAAATTCAGATCTAAGCATAAAAGATATTAAGCAGATAAAATATAATATGGCTCCATGCATTCAATGGACAAGACAAGAAATAATAATAGAATTTTATATTATATTAAAGAATGGGGCACCTGAGAGGAAAACAAGAAAGGTGTTTTCCGGTTCTCCTCAGTGGGATGGGTTCTTGAAAGTCCTCAGTGTTTCAGATCTAACATTCCTCTCTCTTAGTGGTGTAGAAAAACAAACATAGAACTCAATGGAAGTTCACAAAGCAAAATGGAAAATGGTGACCAAGAGTAGATCCATAGTGATCTAATGCAATGGAGGTGACTAATGAATGGGGAAAACCCCCTATTTATAATAAAATATTGGGGCGGTCTAGAACTCGGTGCATGAATAAAATATTATTAATCGAATTTTAGAAGCACCTTTTAGGAATATTTTATTATATTTGTTGGAGGGAAAATGATTCTTGACTTGGGTCAATTCCTTTATTTATAAATAATAAATAAATAAATGATTTATTTATCATTCTAGGGGAATGATGAGAATATAATTAAATAAATAATGGTTTATTTGATTATTTATGGATGATTTAGTCAATTTTAACTAAGAATATTATTTAAATAATGATTTAAATAACTTGTTCTTAGGAAATAATTAAATAAATAAGGATTTCTTTAATTAATTTCTTTGTTTTGGGTTAAATATGACCAAATAAGTTATTTTATGTGGTGAAAGCAATTTTACTTGGGGTAAAATTGGTCTTACATGGTGTACTTGGGTTCATCTAATAAAAATAGGTTAGATGACAAAAAAAATGGTGTAACACTAGCTTTCTCCATTAATTCTAACACTCCTCCTTAATGGAGAAAAGGTACCGAAAGAATAGCATATGCATGTTGGTCTAGTCTCAGCTAGGCTTACAATAGTACATAAAAAAATTGGTAACGAAGTTTTCATTTTAGTCTTCTTGCTTGAGAGTCCATGCTTGTTCAATATTAGGCGAGGCTTCATCTTTACTTTTCTTGCCATGAGGTAGTGATAGATCTTATCCTCCTTTTTACATTTTATTCCCCAAAGACAGAACACTTGAAATCTAATCCTCCTCGATCTTGATTGTAGGCTGTCATTATTTATATCTTGATTGTTGGTAATTGATAACACTTTAGAGGATGCAAGCTTGGTAGGAGAATTTTTCCTCTCACTACTTCTGTTGTCAAACATATGAACGTTAGCCATGTTGTTTTCAACATTCCTTGATGCAACTTCTATGTTGACTTCATAAAGACATGGAGTTTCAAGCTATGCTTCAAGAAAATTTAATTCCTCTTCAAATTTTGTTTCTTCTTCCTTTTTGTTGTCGCTAACATATTCACACTTAGAAACATTCATGATATCATCATTATTTGAATTCTTTCCAGCTTTGTCTTCTTCTGCCAAGTCTTTGCAATCAAATTCATGTGGCTCATCCAATTGATCTTCAACAATATGTTCCTCTTTACTTCCTTCCTGAAGAATGACTAGTGAGTCTTCTATCTCACACTGTAGTAGAGTATATTGTATCTCTAGATAATTTTGGTCATTAATAAAACCACAAAGCCACATGAAAAAAATATCACCAGGGTCAAATATGTCTAAAAGTGTAGCCATATTGGAAAAGTCTAGCTTATCTTGCTTCCAGATTTCTTTCTGAATCCACTCGGTCCTCTCAAGAGCTCCAACAACCCGTTACCACGCAGGTGGGAAAATTCTCCCTTTGTTAGCTCTTCAACCGTAGAACCTTGTGTTGAGATTCAACAAGATGATGAGCTTAGTGAAAAGAGTCGCCTTCACTAAGTGGGCCCGCAGGCTATTTTTGGCGCAAGCCTATTTTTAGATTATGTCTATTTTTAGACATGGTGGTCATATTTCAGAAGTTGCAGGATGCTATTTGTGGATGGTTGATCAAGTTGGAAAAATAGATGAAATTATAATTTTAGAATATTGGGCGAATTCTATTTATAGGTCGTCGATCTAAAAATAGAAGTGTCGATTATTATTAGCTCTTAATAATAATCCGACAATAAACAACAACTTATTCTCTTGGAGTACTTAATGTCAGTGCACAGATTTGGAAAATCAGTGGGCTGAAGGAATTACGCAATTCCTAGGGTTTACTGGTGGTTCATGCATGGAAGACTCAGTTATAACTGAAGTGGCAAAGTTATGACAGTGTTGGAAGAGTAGTTCATGGAGTTGTATTCAATTTAACTCAGTTAGACTCAATTGAGCTAGTTGTATCTAGTATAACTGAATGAAACACTAGTGAGAGTGGAGTGAATTAATTAGTTAATTAATTCACAAATAATAACTCATTAATCAACTGAACAATACAACAGTTAACTACAGTGCATTCCATTTCTAGTGGAGACCTAGTGGAGAGATAGGTGAAAGGGAAAGATGGACTATTTGTTGTGACTATAGTGATGCATTGATTGCACCACACACACATTGGAGTTGCCAATGAGGATTGCGCAGTCAAGGAAAGGGTAATTCGAATTCATTCAGAGCTATTCTTCAGTAGAGATTGCGCAGTGGAGGCAGACTAGCAGGAGGGTAGAGATCGGTGCATGGATTTGCATATTTCTTCTATGTTAGTGTGTGATGATTGATTGTACTGAGAGATTGATGTACTAAGCTTTGTATGAGATTGTTACATGATCTCCATGATACATAATTTATGATAGTTGGGGTTTTCAGCTTCAAGATTTCCCGTTAAAAAACTATTTTATGTGCGATTGTTTTTATTTATGATTCAGATGTGTTTGCAATTAATTTTATGCAAAAGATTAACAGTGGAATGATTCTGTATTTTGCAAGAAGTTAAATATTGTGATATTAGGGGAATATGGATGTATGCATGTTTAGTGTATAGTAATTTCTACATGGTATCAAAGAGGTGTTAATTCTTGAAGATTTCAATTGTGAAGAATTGTTGAGTTTGTGTTGGTGGAAAATTCAAATTTTCTACAGAAAATTCTTGGTGCAGAAGTTGAGTATACATTGAAATGTATTTCAATGGGTTGCGATTGGAGTAGGCCCTTGATGGGAGCTCGAATTACATAGCCTGGAAGGATAGGATGGAGGTGGTGCTTGAGGATAATGGACTGAAGGAGTTCATTGATAGCTATGTTCTTAAGCCAGGATCTAGCGATGCTGCATTACTGATCCATGTGGATATTGGTGGTCACCCACCTATTCCACTTGGGGCCCCACCATTGTTTCTTTCAGTTTTTCAGTTTCGACACAACTTACTATTTTTAACAGTTTTTCTGGAGCCGTTTTGATGCCCAAAATGACGTTTTTCGGGAAAATCGGGAGCAACATCGATCAACATCAATCCATGGGTTCATGGACTGATGTTGCTCACTCAAAATTTGTAGTCCTCAGATAGATATTTCTAATGAGGAATGGTTCGCGTCAAACGAAGATCATATACCAAAGTTACGTCCCCGGGAAGTTGAAACACCAATTTACCCAAACGGGGCCCATATTTTTGGCGCTTCATATCCTAGGGTTTTGGATGTTTAGGGTTTTCCATTGTTTCTATATAATAAATAGGCCCTTGAGCGTCATTTTAACTCAGTTAAGAGGCTTGTAGCCACCACATCTCTTCTCAGAGATAGCTACCAACGCCCTAGCTAGTTTATTTTCATTCTGTCTGTAAGCAAATTTGAGTTCTTTGATATTAATGAAATGAAGTGTTATTTCCACTGCATCTTTGTATTTATGGTTATATGTTTATTCTATTGCGTTCCTGCATAAATCCAGATCAGTGGTATCAAAGCGGTCTGCTTTTTCTCGATCCTTATTTGCATGTCCCCAACGAGGTTGGAGTATAAGGAGTTAGGGCTCGATTTGGTGGAACCTTTGCAAGATTAGCCTCGCAAACCCCGATGGACGCCCATGGGGGATGAAAAGAAAGATGAGGAGCAGGAGATCCTATCAAAATATTGCTCGAGGAGGCCCTCGAAAAACAAAGGAACGCGATGATGGATAACTTTGCCCAAATCCTTCAAAGGATGCCCACCAGCGGCACATCTGCATCCAGCAGCCACTCTGGAGGTGCGACTCCCTTTAACGTACAAGTAAATTTTGACATTCCCATATTTGAGGGTTAAATAGATGCAGATGCTATAGATAGATGGTTGAATCTTTTAGAAGGATATTTCTCGGTTCATGACTTTTCCGACCGGGAGAACATTATTTTTGCACTCCTTAAAGCTACCCCCCATGTCAAGGACTGGTGGGAAACCTACTGTGAGAAAAAGGACGAGACAAAACCCTATTTTTTCTCGGTTTTACCCACTTGGAATTCTTTCCGAGACGCCATCAAGGAACAATACTATCCCATGGGGAGCTATGAGGACAAGTACATACAATGGACCACACTACGACAACAAAAGGATCAAGATGTGCATGAGCTAATGAATCTGTTCCATACCCTGCGCACAAAGTTGGGTATCAAAGATTCAGAGAAACATCTGGTGCTAAAGTATCGCAGTTGTCTGCACAGATACATTCAGGAGGAAATGGATTTCCTCGACATCTCCTCGCTTGGTACGACATACCAGTATGCTACCAAGATTGAGCATAAATTCAAACAGAAGAAGCGAGACTTTGGATATGCGAATCAAAAGCAAGGGAAAGGTGCTCCCAAACTATAGAACAAAGGACAGAGCCAAGGCATGGCGGCTCAAGACAACCTGTCAAAGCCACAAGCAAAGAATAACACTGCAAAGCCAAAGAAGGACACAGGAAAGTGGTGTGAGTTCCATAAAAGCTCCACACACAACACAAGTGAGTGTCGGGCCAAGTAGTCACTGGTGGCCGAGATGAGGGCTTCTGAGTCAGATGCATGCTCCAACTCTGAATTATAACCTGAAAAGGGGAATGGAAAACGGAAAAAGATTATTGATGTGGAGCCCAATGCCACTGTTGCCACTACAAAGATCCAGAAGGAGGAACCGGAAGATTCAGAGGAGGAGGAATGTCTCTTACACTCCCAGATGTGGGTAAAGGGCTCCTCGGTACCGTTCATTGTCGACAATGGGAGCCAAAAGAACCTCATTTCAGCAGATGCCGTGAAGCGGTTGGTCTTGTCGACCACAACTCACCCACATCCATACACCATCGAGTGGCTTCACTAAGGATGAGATCTCTGCGTCAGCCAGCAGTGCCGCCTTCCCTATAGCATCAAGCCCTTCACGGATGAGGTATTATGTGACATTGCTCCTATTGATGTTTCTGATGTATTATTAGGACAACCATACTTGTGGAAGCATCATGCTGTGTATGAGTCCCGACCTCGCGCTATTATTGTTACTTTGGGAAATAAGTTGTACAGGATACCAGCGGTACCACCTCCTACTACTATCTCTTTGGTTACTACAAAATAATGCAGTAAGCTCATTTCCCAAACCAGGAAATTTGTTTTCCTGATGATCTGCCCCCAAGGCAAGAAGAAGACTGTGGCCACGACCTTTCGACAGGGCTCCTGTGCATGACAACAACAAATGGACAAGGTTGTGGAGGAGTACGGGGACATCTTCACCTCACCCACAGGGGTTCCTCTGCACTGTCAGGTCAAGCACCCGATTGATCTAACCCTAGGTGCACCGCTACCCAATGGACCGATCTATCGGTGCTCTGTTATGGAGAACGATGAAATAAAGAGGCAGATTTAGGAGCTGCTGTAGAAAGGTCACATCTGACCAAGTTCATCGCCCTGTGGGAGCCCAATCATGTTGGTACAGAAGAAGGATGGGACATGGAGACTCTGTATTAACTATCAGGCACTGAACAAGATCACTGTCTGGAATAGGTACCTGATCCCACGGATTGATGACCTTCTGGACCAACTCAAAGGGGCAAAATATTTCAGCAAGATCGACTTGAAGTCTCGATATCACCAGGTACCAATCGAACCCTCCGATGTGTGGAAGACTGCCTTCAAAGCCAAGGAAGGCCTTTTCGAATGGCTAGTCATGCCTTTCAGGTTGAAGAATGCTCTCGCAACCTTCATGAGGTTGATGGACGAAATATTGTGGCCATTCACCAACTCATTTGTAGTGGTGTACTTGGATGACATTTTGATCTTCAGCCAGACTTGGGAAGAGCACCTCCACCACATCTGACAAGTCCTCCAAACATTGTGGCAACACAATTTGTGTGCCAATTTGGAGAAGTTCACTTTTGGCATGACCCAGGTTCAATATCTGGGATACATTATTGATGAAATGGGGGTGCATGTGGATCCAACCAAGATCCAAGTCATTCAGGATTGGCCAGCCCCAACCACTATAACAGAGCTTCGCAGCTTTCTGGGTCTTGCTAATTTCTATCGTAGGTTCGTGTTGGGATTCTCTCATATCACTTGGCCCTTGAGTCAAGTCACCAAGGGAGGAGCGAGAGAAATTTTTTTTTGGTCAGAACCTCAACAGAAGGCGTTCACAGAATTGAAAAATCGCCTCTGTTCTGCCCCAGTGCTCACTTTACCAGACTTGCAACAGCCATTTGAGATCGAGACAGATGCCTCTGACTATGCTATTGGGGCAGTTCTTACTCAATAGGGACATCCAGTGGCATATCACAGTGAGACATTGTCTGAGACAGTTCGCAAGTATCCCACCTATGACAAAGAAATGCATTCCATTGTGCAAGCCTGTCGACAATGGAAGCATTACATTTTGGGGAAGGAAACAATCATCCACACAGACCACCGGCCCCTGCAGTTCATACAGACACAACGGAAGTTGCAGAATGATCGCCATCAAAAGTGGTCCACATATCTGCAACAGTTTCATTTGAACATCAAGTACAAGAAGGGTAGCACCAATAATGTTGCAGACTGCCTCAGCCGACCACCGATCGTGGCGCTCACCACCATGCTCAAATCTTGTGGGCACGAGACTTCTGATTGGCCGCTTCTCTATGAGAGTGACCCAGAATTTGGCCACACTTACAAGGCACTCTTGGGGGGCACGCAAGTTCCAAATTTTCACCTCCAAGATGCACTTTTATGTCACCTGGGACACCTTTGTGTTCCTTCAAGCGAGCGTGCCAAGATGATATGGTAAGCACACTACAGTCGAGTCGCTGGGCATTTCGGGGTCGAGAAAACAGTAGCAATACTACAGAAGTATTTCTATTGGCCGAACCTTCGAAAGGATGTCGAGAAGCACATCAGATCCTGCACTGCTTGTGCCATTGCCAAACCGACCATCAAGAAGCAAGGCTTATATACTCCTCTACCTACCCCTAGTCGACCTTGGGAATCCATCTCCATGGATTACATGTCGGGCCTGCCTTCTACTAAGCAGGGAAATGACTGTGTTTTTGTGGTCGTCGACAGATTCTCGAAGATGGCCATTATGGCGGCCTGCAAGAAGAATATCACAGCAGAAGCCACTGCTAAACTCTTATTTGAACGAGTGTGGGTGCACTTTGGGATCCCACAGTCTATCATATTAGATCGGGATAACAGGTTCCTCAGCACATTTTGGTCCAGCCTCTGGTCAATGCTGGACACCAAGCTCACCAATTCCATAGCTTTCCATCCCCAAACTGATGGCCAGACAGAGGTCGTCAACAGAATGATTGTACACATTCTGCGCATGTAAAATTTAAAGCATCCATGCACATGGGACGAGAGCCTCCCCTATGTACAACATAGTTATAACCGAGCTCTCCACAACTCAATCGGTGACAGCCCCTTTCAGGTGGGCTTGGGATTCCAGCCATTATGTCCCATTGACGTAGCCATGCCATTTGCGGCTACGCAGGTCAATTCGGCTCATGTCCAGTCTGAAGTTGAAAAAGAAAATAGCTTCATTGAGCGCATTCAACACATCCGCCAATAGGTTCATGACATATTGGAAATAGCCAATGCTAAGTACAAGCAACGACATGATCAACATCGGGTGCCACACAACTTCCAGGTGGGCGACAACGTGTGGCTACATTTGCAGAAGGAGCGCCTCATTGGACCCAACCGCAAGCTTTTCCCACTCTGATACGGGCTGTACACCATCACCAAGGCTGTAGGGAACAATGCATTCGAGCTCAGTATTCCACCATTCCTTGGTTTGCACCTAGTTTTCAATGTGGACCACCTTCATCCCTACTTCCCACCTCTACTGGACACCTATGACATTGCAGAACAACTCACACCAACAGAGTTAAACCCAGACTGCATGGAACAGGCCACCACATATTGTATCATGGACATGCAAATCAAGAACAATTTCCAACAGAAGATCCAACTATATCGGGTTGTCAAAGTTGGCCAACTCCTGCACCAAGGAAAGTGGTTCACCAGGGACCAAGTTCAGCAGAAGTTTCCTCATCTCATGGAGTAACTTAAAGCAATGGGGACCATTGATTCCTAAGGGGGGAGGAATGATCTAGGTGGATATTGGTGGTCACCTGCCTATTCCACTTGGGGCCCCACCATTGTCTCTTTCAATTTTTCAGTTTTGGCACAACTTACTGTTTTTAGCAGTTTTTTGGGTCTTGAACTTTCAGAGCCATTTTGAGGTCCTAAATGACGTTTTTTGGGAAAAACAAGAGAAATATCACTCAAAATTTGTATTCCTCGGATAGATCTTTATAACGAGGTATGGCTTGCGTTAAACGGAGATCGTATGCCAAAGTTACGTCCCTGGGAAGTTGAAACACCAATTTACCCAAACGGGGCCCATATTTTTGGCGCTTCATCTCCTAGGGTTAGGGTTTTGGATGTTAGGGTTTTCCATTATTTATATATAATAAATAGGCCCTTGAGCCTCATTGTAACTCAGTTCAGAGGCCTGTAGTCGCCACATCTCTTCTCAGAGATAGCTACCAGCGCCCTAGCTAGTTTATTTCCATTATGTTTGTAAGCAAATTTCAGTTCTTTGATATTAATGAAATGAAGTTTTATTTCCACTGCATATTTGTATTTATGGTTATATGCTTATTCTATTGTGTTCCTGCATAAATCCGGATCAATTACTTGATGCATGGAAAAATAAGACAACAGAGACAAGAAGAATTCTATTGGAAGGTGTGAAGGACCATATTGTGTCCAGCCTTCACGGTAAAGCCACTCCATTCTTAATGTGGAAGGATTTGACAGATTTTTTCCAAAGCAGAAGCAATGATAGGAAGTTTGCGCTTAAAGATAAGCTCAGAAAATAAAAATGGAGAAAGGCGACAATATTCCAAAATACCTCACGAAGTTTGTCCACTGCAAGGATGAAATGGGAAGTGTGGGGGTTACTGTTGATGATGAAGAATTGGTGAGCTTGGCTCTCCTTGGGCTTCCAAAGAGTTGGCATAGCTATAAAGACTCTGTCAATGGATGGGAGAAACTTCTGGGATGGGAGAAACTTTGGTCGGAACTTGTGCAGGAGGAGATAAGGCGGGGTACCAGGGATGGCTCTTCGTCGAAGAATGAAGATGAAGAGAATTGCGCTTTGGATGCCAAAGCAAGGAAAGGGAAGGGGAAGAAATTTCCTTCAAAATCTGAAGCTAAAGGCAAGAAGTAGGATTTGTCCACGGTGAAGTGTTTTCACTGTCACGAACATGGGCATTTCACCACTAACTGCCCATAGAAGAAGAAGAACAAGAAGGCTGTTGGAGCTGCAGCTGGAGAGGCCTTAGCCTCACAATTTGAACTTGATTTATCTTTGATCACATTCTTGGTTTCAAGCTATATGGGATCGGTGTGGTATCTTGATAGAGGTGCGTCTTTCCATATGACAGGAGACAAGGAGTTGTTTGTGACTTGGAGGAGAAGGACCTCCAGATGCATATAGAGATGGGAGACGATGGTCAATATAGTGTGACCAAAATTAGGACCATTACCTTTGAGAGGGAGTCCTTATTCATGTTCCAGGTTTGAAGAAGAACTTGGTCTCGGTCGCAATGTTGGAAGACAAAGGTTATGATGTTGTTTTCAGTGAGGGAAAATCTTTTCTTAAACATAAAACAATGGGTCAAACCAAGAGGATAGGGATTCAAGTTAAGAGTCTCTACAAGCTGGAGGTAGATCGCTGTGCTGCAATGGTGGGAAAAGCAGAAGAAGTGGTGAGCCGAGATGAGGGTGAATTATGGCACAGGAGATTGGGCCATTTTAACCATGGTGCTTTGAAGATTTTGCAGCATATTTATACTGGACTTCCCAAGGGTACTCTTGCACAGTTAGATCAGTGCAAGGGATGTACTATGGGTAAGTTTATGAAGACCACCTTTCATGATAAGGAGATCCGTGCTCCGGTGATCCTGGAGATAATTCACATAGACGTGTGTGGACCTTTCTCGGTTGCTTCAACAACAAAACATAGGTATTATGTTATATTTGTTGATGACTATTCTCGTAGATGTTGGATCTTCTTCATGCAGAAGAAGAGCGAAACATTCTCAAAGTTCTGTGAGTTTAAAGCATTGGTGGAGAAGGAGTCGGGGAAGCAAGTGAAAGCTCTACGAAGTGATAATGGTGGTGAATGCATCTTGGGAGAATTCAAAGACTTCTATAGCAAAGAAGGAATTCGAAGAGAACTCATAGCGCCTCATAACCCACAACAGAATGGGGTCGTAGAGAGGAAGAACAGAATGATCGTGGGTGCTACACGAGCAATGTTGCATGACCAGGGCCTACCGATACACTTGTGGGCGGAAGCATGCAACACTGCGGTTTATGTGCAAAACCATTGTCCTCATAGAGTACTTGGCATGAGTACACCTGAAGAATATTTTACTGGTAAGAGGCCTGATATTTCTCATTTGAATATTTTTGGCTCATCTTTTTATATTCATGTGACAAAGGACACCAGGAAGAAACTGGAGTCGACTGCAGAAGTTGGGATATTTGTGGGGTACACATAAACACCCCATAATTATCGTGTGTATTTTCCAGACAGTCGGATGGATGTGGTGAGACAGGATATAAAATTCAATGAGGTGAAAGCCATGAAGTTGCCACTTGAGAGGGAGCTACACTTGCATGCAAAGGAGGAACTTCTTATTCCCAAAGATGAGCCTCTAGATGTGGATTAGCCATAGGAGGAGATTCATGGAGTGGAGGAGTCCACTCATGTAGAACCAAACATCAGACAAGGCAGAAAGCGTACCACAAAAGCTAAGAGACTAAAGCTTGATGCATCAGAGAATGTAGGAGTCCCTACATCACAGCGCAGACAGAGACAGTCACCTAACCAATTTACTAGATACATGGCTCTTAAGAGAAAGTGTATCGTGATAGAGCCATCTTCTTTTGAAGAAACAGTGCAGGAGCCCACATGGGTAGATGCCATGGTGGAGGAGTATGAATCCATTGTCAGAAACAGTGCTTGGGAGATTGTTCCAAGGTTGGTGGGAAAATCAGTTGTAGGATCAAGATGGATCTACAAGGTAAAGCACGCTGCTGATGAGAGCATTGAGAAGTATAAGGAAAGATTTGTTGCCCATGGCTTCTCACAGATCAAGGGGATTGATTATGAAGAAAGCTTTGCACCTGTCGTACGGTATTCTTCCATAAGGACCATCCTTGCTCTCTCAGCGCAGATGGGTCGGCACATTCATCAGATGGATGTGAAGACTGTGTTCCTTAATGGGATCATTGAGGAAGAGGTGTACATTGAGCTGCCTAAAGGATTTGAGATATTCAGCAGTGAGTCACATGTGTGTAGACTCAAAAGAGCGCTATATGGGCTGAAGAAAGAAGCACGTGCTTGGTGAACTCGGATCGACAACTATTTCACTGGACTTGGCTTCACCAAGAGTGAGGTGGATGCAAACCTGTACCAAATTGTGGTGGAGGGTAAGCTTTTAATCATTGTTCTTTATGTTGATGATTTAATACTAACGAGTGATGAGCAGTTGATACACTCATGCAAGGCAGATCTTGCAAAGGAGTTTGAGATGAAGGATTTGAGCCTCCTTCATTATTTCCTTGGATTGGACATTAGGGGAATTTTGAGGTCTAAAATGGGCCTCCTAAGGAAATAATAAAATAATAGCCAAACCAATAAAATAATATATATGAATTTGCAATTCACTTTTTGCACCACAATCCATGTAACCATAGTTAAATTCAATTCAAAAGTTGTGTTATAGCCCAAATCCACCTTAGGCTGAAAGAAGGCGGGATTCAGGGTAACACCAAACCACGCTCAGTCTGGTAGCTAGCCCTACCAGAACAGGGGAGGGCTCTCTCCAGGTCAATCTCAGGAAAAATGTATCAATAGACCTTGAGATGACTGAAATGAGTGCTAATTTTAGGCTAGGTATATTAATCAAGGAGTTTGGAATGATTTTTAGGGATTTTTTGTTGGAAAAAAGGAAAGGCAATTTTGGGCTTGGGGATGAGACCAAATTCTTGCAGAGTTCAAGTTGGGGCAGGGTAGGCAATGAATTTGATGTCTTAGATTCAATGAATGGATAGAAAATACTGCTGAGAAGCTGAAGAGGGCAAGAAAGTGCAGGATCCTCTTCAAACGGAGGAAAACATATAAAACTTAAACAAAAGTTTAAGGCAGAGCACCAGCAAACTAATGAATTCTACCTCAATTGCTAATTTTTTTAATTCAGAAGCAAAGAGAAGGGAAATGGCATACATATAACATTAATGAAACTTACAATAACATGGAGAGAAACATCATCAAAACTAAGAAGCCACAAGGATCCCAACAAGTGTTGCAAAACTCTGGTCTTTCCTTTGCCAAAAATCTGAAATGAATATACAATGAGGTGGCAAACTATTCCCAAGAGTCCAACCCTGAAAATGTCTCAGAAAATACAATATGTAGACCATCCTAACCCCTTCCCATGCCTCTAGGGGTCGAGCTCATCCTTCTAGGAGCTGTTTCAACCAATTCTAAACTAGGAACTGAAATCTAGGCACTCAAACAACTTACCTCTATATGGTAGGAAACTGATTCATTCATTTAATTTTCACCTTTTAGTGAATGAATCCTCTAGAAAAAGTAAAAATGAGCCAAATTTACATCATGCTCATCAAATTATATCAAGGTAGATCAAGAATTACATCAAAAAGTAAAACTAGTCAAAACTGGGCGAAATTCTGAGCTGAAGGGTGAAAAATAGGCAAAAGTCCTCTATGCGCCGCGCCCAAAAACTCAATGTGTCGTGCCACTTTGAGCCTGTTTTTGGGGCACTTCCTGAAGTCCAAATTGAGCTCATGATAGCTCGTTGGAAAGCCCTGTCTGTCTAGTATCTAACTCAATTGGAATTTCTGGATTTGGATAGCATTTTCCCCTCCAAAACTTCAATCTCCCAAAACTGGTTCCTGTGTGTGCAAAAGGTGGCAGAAAGGCCATTTTCAAGGTGTTTTTGACCCTTTATACCACCAAGAACTTGATGAAATCTCTCGGCCATTCTCGAGCATGCATAAATTTTCATAAAAAATCCAAAAATGTCAATTTTTCCTCCAGAAGATCTCTCAAACGTAAGCGCGCGTCGAGTGGCGCGACGCGTCGGGCAGAAAAACCTGTTTTGCAACCAAAATTTCAAAAATGACAAAATTTACTCCAAATTTGCTAAAACTTGGAGTGAAGGACCCTCATCAAGTACTATGCTCAGTCAAGGAATCGTCCGCCAAGATTTGGAATCTAACATGCCTTTTTCGCTTCCTCGATGCCTTCTTGGTGCATGCAGTTCAGTGATGCAATTACTGTCTTGGTCATATGATGAATCTGTCTCTGTCATGGTGTTGAAAGTTTATGCCAATGATATGTTTATCTTGTTGAAAATGAGAAATTGATACCTTTGTCTCTAATTGCCAAGTGTATGTTGATTTGTATGAAATGAGAATTTGGTGCATTTTGTTTCAATTATCAAAATATGCCAAATGGGAAAGGATTGTGATAAATAGGAGTATAGTGGACTGTGGGAAAAAGGGACAGTGGGTATAGTGGTTCAGTCAAGTGAATTTAAAATGTAGGACAACCACTTAATATGTTTGAGATATGGGATTTGGGGATTTTTGTAAATGACATGGGAGATGGTAAGGTTTAGGGATAGGATAATGAGATTTTAGGAATAAGTGATATGAGTAATTTTATAAGGGAATTAGGGAAGGGATATGGGTGATAGTGTTATAGTGAAGAGGAAAGGAACAAACAAGGTGGAGGGGAAAAAGAAGTCTTTGGCACTAAAGTTGTTTTAAAACACCAATACACAACCCTAAAGAGCAATTTTTCACCAAATGATAGGGTATATGTTTTCACCACTCAAATTCTTATAACCAATCTTAAAACAACTCCAAACACCGATCAAAGGCAACTTATAAGATGATTTGACTTACACGGAGCATAGGAGATTGAGTTGTTTTGAATTTTTGAGGAAAAACAGTGAAAATCAGCTTGGAGGCTCTGTGCGCCGCGCCCCAGCCCAACGCGCCACGCAGGATGGATGCGCCGCGCCAGTGTAATTTTACACTACAGAAAATTGTTCTATGTGCTGCGCACACCATGTGCGCCGCGCCTTCTCCCAATGCGCCGCGCCATAAATAGTGCATTTTACAGGAGCCTTTTGGAAACCTTCCCGGTGTCCACATTGGGTGCATAATAGCTCGTTGGAAATATATTTGAGTCTAATTTTCAACCCAAGTGGAATTTTTCAATTTTGAGTTCATTTTCTTTGTCAAAAATAAAATCTCCCAAGACTGGTCAAAATGAGAAAAATGAGGCCGCCTCAAGGCAGAGTGCTGTTGCAGTCAACTTTTGAAGGTCTTCCGCAACTACAAATTGAGCTCATGATAGCTCATTGGAAAGGTATTTCTGTCTAGTTATCATTTGACTCATCAAGAAATTCATTTTTTCAACCAAACTAGGAGAAATCGTGATTTTCCCAAGGTCACTTTAGAGGTGCATTCAATTCTCCTGAGGAAACGATATTTTTGACATTTCTCTAAAACCATGATACCTGTGTAAAAAGTGAAGGAAATTTTCTTCTTTGGAATTTTTTTGACAAAAGCCTCTCTCAATTTTCTAAAATTCATCTTTTATTTCTCAGAAACATCATTTGAGTGAAACCTATCCCGATGTGTGGAACCAGGGATTTGTAGAAATGAAGCAAAATGAAGGGGATAAGGGGCTTCTAAATTCTTGAGAAAATTTTGGGAAGTAATGAGGGATGTTAGGAAGCAGGGGAAAGTTGAATTTCAGGGATTGAGTGAGGGGAAGGGGTCTAAAAGGGAAAAACACAGGCCTAGCCTAGAAAATTGCCAAGTTGTAGCAAGAAACTAGGGTTTGTGAAAAAATGAGGAATTTGGGGAATATTAGTGATGGGAAGCGTTTAATAAGGTACATTAAGGATAGGGGAAGGTGTATGAACATCAGGATACAAGTTTTGATGATTATTTGACCATCCAAGAGAAATTACCTCCAAAACCCTAGGAGAGGGAAATGGACCTTACTTAGGCACAATTGAAGCATGAAAAAGGTGTAAAATGACCCTGTGGAACTTGAAATGATGATGAAAACCCTATGAATGATGGTACACTCAGCTGAATGGTGACATGGACCGACATTTGGACAACTTTGACAGGAGTAAAAACAAACCCTAGACCTAATACCTAGTGACCAAATTTTACTTGAAAACTCACTGAAATGACAAAATTTGACCTTGACACTTTAAGATCACTTTGTAAGAGCATGTTTGATCACTGGAGGAAGGCTGCAAAGGCTGACACTAACAAGTTGTACCAAAATAAATTTAATAAATTTTTTTTATTGATGTGACTATAAATAAGAATGAGCTTTTCAAGAAAAAATCATTATCATTGAACAACTAATGCATTTGTCCTTTGTACTTAAATAACTTAAAATAAAATATAAATATAAATTTATAAATTCTTATTTATTATATGTTATTAATTAAAATTTATGTTATTGAAATTGTATAATAACATGTAATTAATATGCTATATAAAAATAATATAATATAATAAATGTATAGGGATATGCATTGTTTATTTCAAGAAATATGAAATGACAATAATATATTTTTATTCAAAAAGTGTGAAATGACATTTATTATGAGTACCTTACTTTGAATTTAAAAGTACTTAAAGCACTACCATGGTTAACCATGAGTTTTTATCCACCATTGAGAATGTGACAAGTAAGTACCTTTAACTCAATCAATGCCACCTCAACCATTAGGGATGATGTCATCCCCTAAAATGTGATTGGTTCTCATAAAGTGAATTTTAATTGTACATTTTCCTTAGGAGGCCCATTTTAGACCTCAAAATTCCCCTAATGAATATGGCAGCGGGAAGGTGAACTGTTTGTGTCTCAAGGCAAGTATGCCCGGGACATACTAGAGAAGTTTCACATGCAAGGTTGCAAGCCTATCGACACTCCTCTTCCAGGAATTTGGAGGAAAGAGGATGCTACATCGATAGAGGTAGTAGATGCCACTGTTTATTGACAGTTGGTGGGTTTGCTCATGTATTTAGTTAATACAAGACCAGACATATGCTATGCGGTGAACCAGCTTTCACAAGCGATGGTTAAGCCTACCAAGCTCTTTTGGAAGGCAGGAAAGCATGTCCTGAGATATATCAGGGGAACATCTGAGTATGGTTTATGGTACAGACAGAAGGATGAGGTGAATTTTCATGGCTTCACGGATGAAGATTGGGCAGGTAGCCCAATGGATAGGCAGAGCACATCAGGAGCGATTTTCAGTATCCGATCTACGACAGTTTATTGGTACAACAGGAAACAAATATCTGTGGCACTCAGTTCAGCGGAAGCATAAAAAATGGCAGCAAGTCAATCTACATGTGAGGCTATCTGGATGAGGAAGATCTTGGTTAGTTTGTTCGGTTCACATTTAGATCCTACAGTGATACATTGTGATAATCAGAGTTGCATTAAATTCTCGGTTAATCCTATGTTTCATGATAGATCTAAACATATTGATATCCGGTATCATCATATCAGAGATTTTGTGCAGCAGAAGATCATGTTGCTTCAGTACATTCCTACGGAAGATCAGGATGCAGATATTCTGACGAATGCGTTCACCAGGAGCAAATTCGAATACCATAGAGGTAGGATCGGGGTGAAATATATTCCCTATATTGTTGAGAGGGAGTGTTGAGATTCAACAAGATGATGAGCTTAGTGAAAAGAGTCGCCTTCACTAAGTGAGCCTGCAGGCTATTTTTGGTGCAAGTCTATTTTTAGACTATGTCTATTTTTAGACATGGTGATCATATTTCAGAAGTTGCAGGATGCTATTTGTGGATGGTTGATCAAGTTAGAAAAATAGATGAAATTATATTTTTAGAATATTGGGTGAAGTCTATTTATAGATCATCGATCTAAAAATAGAAGTGTCAATTATTATTAGCTCTTAATAATAATCTGACAATAAACATCAACTTATTCTATTGTAGCACTTAATTTTAGTGCACAGATTTTGAAAATCAGTGGGCTGAAGAAATTACACAATTCCTAGGGTTTACTGGTGGTTCATGCATGGAGGACTTAGTTAGAACTGAAGTGGAAAATTTATGACAGAGTTGAAGGAGTAGTTCATGGAGTTGTATTTAGTTTAACTCATTTAGACTCAGTTGAGCTAGTTGTATCTAGTCTAACTGAATGATACACTAGTGAGAGTGGAGTGAATTAATTAGTTAATTAATCCAAAAATAATAACTCATTAATCAACTGAACAATACAATAGTTAACTACAGTGCATGTCAGTTCTAGTGGAGACCCAGTGGAGAGATAGGTGAAAGGGCAAGATGGACTATCTGTTGTGACTATAGTGATGCATTGATTTCACAACACACACATTGGAGTTTCCAATGAGGATTGAACAGTCAAGGCAAGGGTAATTTGAATTCATTCAGAGCTATTCTTCAATAGATATTATGTAGTGGAGGCAGGCTAGTAGGAGGGCAGAGATCGGTGCATGGATTTGTAGATTTCTTCTATGTTAGTGTGTGACGATTGATTGTATTGAGAGCTTGATGTACTAAGCTTTGCATGATATTGCTACATGATCTCCATGATACATAATATATGATAATTGGGGTTTTTAGCTCCAGGCTTTCCTGTTAAACAACTGTATTATGTGCGATTGTTTTTATTTATGCTTCACATGTGTTTGCAATTAATTTTCTGCAAAAGATTAACAGTGGAATGATTATGTATTTTGCAAGAAGTTAAATATTGTGAGATCAGGGGAATTGGGATGTATGCATGCTTAGTGTATACTAATTTATACACCTTGTGGTGCAGAATTTAGCTTATTAAGGATACAACACAGAGACTCCCTTCACTCATTATCCACTCTGACTCACAGGCACTATCTTAGTCTTGAAGCTCGAATCTTGCTGTGCCAGGCTAGGTCTCCAACAAAGCTACAATATTCTAACACGAAGTCGGGAACCACTAAACAAACCAAGTGCAAGACCTATTCAAAATGTATTCACCACTCGTAGATCATCTAATAAAGGATAAACAGATGATTGAGCACACGATTCAAAGGAGATATAATAATAATCCACGATCCACCACAGGAAGACCAACTCCATCAATCAATCGACCATGATTTATTGCGCTACGCCCACCAATTGATCCATGAGGTTCCTCTTCCAGACCTCCTTTTCCATGCCTCACGACACTCCAATCTGGAAATAGATATTGGTCCCTGGCTCAACATAGTAATAACCACGCACAGATCAGAAAAGGCTGTCCACCCTCAGCCGGACTCTCTGCCACGCATAACACACAACACAAATTGAAAATAAAAAATGATCTTCCACAGGACTCTTTCACGCAGGATCCTCACTCCAGTATTCTCAAAGGTGATTTCACATGCGATGAATCCACTTCCATTCACAACAACAATTTCAAAATGATAAGTTGTGTAGACGTCTTTCACATTTCTGTTTCCTGCAACTATAGTGGCGCCTATGTTGTTTCCAATGTTTCAAACATAATTTCCATAGGATTCACCTGATCACAAAACAATGTTGCATCAAAAATTTTCTAGTAACAAAACAACTTTCCTCTAATCCAGGTACAAAATTATTCAGATTCACAAACATAATGGATTCACCAGGTACAAAATAGAGCATATCTCGGATTTACCAAGACACTATTCTTAAACATTTTTCTTTGCTGCTTCTTTTGAATGCCATATGGAAAATGAAAAGCACTTCCTCTCACTGTTAAGCTTGCTATACCAAAACAAAAT
The DNA here is from genome assembly GCA_034641835.2 of Pinus albicaulis. NCBI lineage: Eukaryota > Viridiplantae > Streptophyta > Pinopsida > Pinales > Pinaceae > Pinus > Pinus albicaulis. Next base: position 1,419,751,795 of record CM076581.1, on the reverse strand, counting down.
CAGTGTGCCTAACTTCCAAGATTCATTTACAATAGTAGAATGCGATGCCTGCAACTTATCTTCATTAACGTGATTGGATCTCCTCACAAACCTATAGGGCACCGCGTACAACTTGACAGGATATGGCACTCGACAATTCTGAAGTAGTTCAGCTACAATATCAAGCCATAACCACACCGCTGGCTCGACTGTTTGATGCAATAGCCAACATGCACATTGTTGGCTTTCCAACACATGCTTCCGCTTCCTTTCACGGCCTCAGAAAATAAATTCAAACCTCACACACTTAGATCACTTGACACAACATAGGTCCACTGATCTTCGACCCGAAGCTCTGATAACATGATAAAAACTGAAATTCTATTAGTTAAGTGGCTCTCCAGGTATGATGCCTGGAGAGTGCCCAAGCACTCCACACACAATGCACTATCTATTCAGTTATAAGAACATTGTACATATAGGCTTGCACACTAACAGGGTGGTTTGAACCACTCCCTAGATAGTAGGATCTAAGACCTAATCTTAGAGTCTCAATCCTATCCTTATCACAACAAACAACTAAGTCTAGCTTTCTCTATTAATTCTAACATTAGTCAGTTCAATGTAGTCAATATTTTTTGATGTTAGAATTGTTGCCACATGAGTCAAATTAGTACTTATGTATGTGATTAGTTACTCTGATTAATATATCAGAATGCATATAAGTGAAAATAATTGCATGATGGGACAATGTACCATATTACATAAATAAAAATATACAGGAGATAGAAATATAGATATAAGTTCCTTACAGATAATGAACAAGATAAATAATTCAAGCATTACCTGCAACATTGAGCATCCCATCATCATCATTCCATATGCAGAAGCATGGAGGGTTTTCATATATGTGAATAATATGCTTGCCAACAACCATAAAATATCATTTTTGGAACCATCTTTGAAGCTCCAAAGACTTTCCAAAACCATTTTAAAACTTATCACGCAGCTGAAGAAATGGTTCATTATCTCACAAAGTTGTTGCAACATTGTTCCATCAGAGATTTTTCAAAGATGTTGTGGACCTGACCGCATATGTGCTATATGCGTTCAGTAAATTTGGCTGCTTTATTAGCCTTAAAAAATACATGTGTGGATTATTTTCTATGTGGTCGCATGAGGTATGGCAACATCAGGCGGTGACGCACCGGGGGTTAGATCAATGGAGTTCTTGACCTAATAGTGTAGAGTAACATCTACTGCTGCCATGTAGGGGAACCTTGTTTCGAGGCTTTGGCCACAATATTCTTCTTTCCCTATGGGCGAATTGTAATGAAAATAAATTTCCTATTTTGGGAAACAATTTTACTGAGTTTTTTTATAGTAGTGAAAGAGATGGCAGGAGGCGGTACTACCTCTGGTATCATGTACAATTTATTTCCTAAAGTAATAAAAACATAACGAGGCCTAGACTCATACACATCATGTCGCTTCCACAAGTATGGTTGGCCTAAATATACATTAGACACATCAAGAGGAGCAACATTACACAATACCTTGTCCGTGAATGGCTTGATGCTGTATGGAAGGCGTCATTGCTGGTAGACGTGGAGATCTCTTCCTTGGTAAAGCCACTCAATGGTATATGGCTATGGGTGTGCTATGGTTGGTAGTTTGGGCCACTTCACGACCTCTGTTGAAATGAGGTTCTTTTGGCTTCCGCTATCGACAAGGAATTTCAGTGGAGAACCCTTCACCCACTTCTGCGAATGGAAGAGGTGCTCCCCCTCCTCTAGATCCTCGAGATCATCCCTCTAGAGCTTGGTGGTGGAAAAATTGACATTTTGATACATATCAATGATCTTCCCTTTTTCATCACCCTTTTTTGGTTCTCACTCAGGATCAGAACATGCATCTAATTCGAGTGCCTTCAGTTCGGCCACCATTCATTGTTTGGCTCGACGATCATTTGTGCTGTGAGTGGGGTTGTTATGAAATTCAAACCACTTCTCTTCGTCCTTCTTTGGATTTTTGGTGTTGTTCTAAGTCACCCTAATTTTGCTTTGCCCCTTTTTCTATGGTTTGGGGGTGCCTTTCCCTAGCTTCAAATTCGCGGATCCAAAGTCTCGCTTCTTCTGGTTAAATTTCTGCTCGATCTTGGAGGCATAACGATATGCTGTGCCAAGCGAGGTAATGTTGAGGAACTCTATTTCCTCCTGAATGTATCTGTGAAAACTAATGTGGTACTTGACCACCAAATGTCTCTCTAAATATTTAATACCCAACTTTATGTGCAGGGTATAGAACAAATTCACCAGTTCGTGCACATCTTGATCTCATTGCTGCTGCAACATGGTCTATTGGATGTACTTGTCCTCATAGCTCCCCACAGGGTAATAATTTTGGTTGATGATATCTCAAAATAAATTCCAAGTGGGTAAGGCCAAGAATGGAGAGGGTTCCCTCTCATCCTTCAGCTCACAATAGGTTTCCCACTAGTCTTTGACATGGGAAGCTGCAACTTTGAGGAGTGAAAAAGTAATAATTTTTTGAGTCAAAGAAATCATGGACCGAGAAATATCCTTCCAACAAATTCAACCATATATATATGGCATCTGCATCTATATGTCCTTCAAATACAGAAATTTCAAAGTTTACCTATACCTTGAAAGGAGAGGTGCTTCCAGAGTGGCTATTGGATGTAGATGCGCCACCGGTGTGTAGTCGTTGAAGGATCTGAGAAAAGTTATCCATCATTGTGTTCCTCTGTTTCTTGAGGAACTCCTCGAGAAATATTTTAATAGGATCTCCTGCTCCCTCTTCTTTCTTTTCTTCCACCATGGGAGGTCGCCGAGGTTTGTGAGGCTGATCTTGCAAGGGCTCAACTAGATCAAGCCCTAACTCCTTATACCTTGACCTCGTTGGGGACATGCAAAGAAAAAAAGAGAAAGAGTAGATTGCTCTGATACCACTGATCCAAATTTATGCAGGAACGCAATAATATACAGAAATAAACATAAACATAGAGATGCAGTGGAAATAAAATTTCATTTCATTAATAACAAATGACTGAAATATGCTTACAAACATAATGGAAATAAACTAGCTAGGGCATTGGTAGGCTTATCTATGAGAAGAGATGTGGTGGCTACAAGCCTCTGAACTGTGTTACAATTAGGCTCGAAGGCCTATGTATTGTTGATAAATAATGAAAAACCATAAGCATCCAAAAACCTAACACTAGGAGATGAAGCACCAAAACTGTGGGCCCCGTTTGGGTAAATTGGCACATCAACTCCCCGGGGACGTAACTTTGGCATATGATCTCCATTTGATGCGCTCAATACATTTTTAGAAATATCTATTCAAGGAATACAACTTTTTACGTGAGAAACATCAAAGGAACTTCCATGTTGCTCCTGATTTTCCCCACAAGGCGTCATTAGGGCCTCAAAATGGCTTCGGAAGTTCAAGACCCGAAAAACTGCTAAAAATAGTAAGCTATGATAAAACTGAAAAACTGATAGAACCGATGGTGGGGGTCCAAATGGAATAGGTGGGTGGCCACTAATATCCACTCGGATCAGATAGAAACATGCAAGAAGAGTTATATGTTACACTACTACATTTTGCGGAAATTCCGACACTTGGTTCCGACGCTTTTGACCAAATGTCGGAAATTTCCCCAATTTTTTTCCATCCCGCCTGAAACCGTCGCTATACCGATGTTTATAGAAAGTGTCGCAATGCCGACACTTAGAAAAGTGTCGCAATTGCGACGTTTGGAGGAAGACGTCGCAATTGCGACACTATGGCCCAATGCGTCGCTATTGCGACGACTGCCTCTAAACGTTGCAAGTGTGACACAATGTCTAAGTGTCGTAATTGCGACGTTTGGAGGCCTTCGTCGCAATAGCGATGCCTTTTCCGCCGTCGGTATAACGACACTTATATGCACGCTAAATACAAATATGAAACTTATATGTGCGCTACATAAAAATGATTTTATTGTTTCGTATCCGTCGCAATAGCTACATTAACGTCTGATATCATGCGCGCATTCGCCCTCCGCTCTTGCAGAACAACATTCACCCTCGGCTCTTGCGGAACAACATTTGCCCTCCCCTCATTCGCCCCTCCAGCGTTCACCCCTCGGCTCTTGCGAGAACATTCACCCTCGGCTCTTGCAAAATGGTAAGTTCTTCACAGATGCCTTTATCTATCGTAGGGTTGACTCTATTTGGGTTTTTGGTCAATTCCATTGGATTGTGTTTCAGCATGAGTTCTCTAGATTTCAAGAATCAAGATTCAATACCCTCTATTATCTTCATCACCTAATAGAAGATTTAAATTTTTCCCAAAGAAATGCTTATTAATTTGGCATCCATTATTTCTCCCTACTTTAAAAACCCTACATTTAAATGAAAACAAGCATTTCATTTCAACTAAAAAAATATATTAGTGTTAAAATGTACATGTGTGCTACATTGACGTCTGATATCACGCGCGCATTCGCCCTCCACTCTTGCAGAACAACATTCGCCCTCAGCATTCACCCTGAGCTCTTGCAGAACAACATTCGCCCTCAGCATTCGTCCTGAGCTCTTGCAGAACAACATTCACCCTCAGCATTCGCCTTGAGCTCTTGCAGAACAGCATTCGCCCTGCATTCGCCCTCAGCTCTTGCAGAACAACATTCGCCCTGCATTCGCCCTCAGCTCTTGCAGAACAACATTCGCCCTCAGCTCTTGCAGAACAGCATTCGCTTTCAACTCTTGCAAAATGGTAAGTTCTTACTGCAGGCCCTTCCTCCTATAGTAGGGTTGACTCTATTTGGGTTTTTTTGGTCAATTCCATTAGATTGTGTTCGGATGTAGGGTTCTCTCTAGATGTCAAGAATCAAGATTCAGTACCCTCTATTATCTTCATCACCCAATACAAGATTTAAATTTTTCCCAAAGAAACGCTTATTAATTTGGCAGCCATTATTTCTCCCTGATTTAAAAATCCTACATTTAAATGAAAACAAGCATTGCATTTCAACTACAAAAATCTATTAGTGTTCAAATGTACATGTGTGCATCACTTGTGTAGGGTATTCCTTTTCCACTTTCACATTATCTAAGAATGTGTGCAGTATAGTTCATATTTTTTGTGATTTAGATTATCTTGAAAAAGGAAAGGTAAATTATTTCCCATGGAAAAAGATGGTTTTCCCTTTTTACTACTGGAAATGGTACAACAAAGTTCCATTTCTACCCGAAACTCCTATGAAACAGGAACCAAATAAAGGCCATGTCCTCAATGGACATCATTTGGCTTTGCAAATGGCCATTGCACCGTGTTGTTTCTTATATTACATCACGATAGTTTCTTAGGTCATTTCTTGTTTCTTGAGATGAAAAACAACCAAAGAAATTGTGAAGATCCTTTCAAGAAATAAATGACCATTTCTCAATCATATCTCAACTATTTTTTATTTTATTCGGTGGTTGCTTACTTTGAGAGAAATTTGACACTTTTATAAGGAATATAACATAAAAACACAAAATGGGAAGGAATTGATGAGGTAGATGACCTTTAGTTGTTGTCAATTAGGAATTGATAATACACGATGCATGTTCTGTACTACAAACTAGATTCCTTCCTGGAGTTAGGACACAGAGTATTGAATCAAAGTTGTAGTTTCTAACTTCTTGTATTGGTTCATCAATCTTGAAATTCGGACATTGCATGTCTTCATTGCTTCATGTTTGAATAATTTGCATCATATCGTACAATAGGAAATTAGGAATTATGATTATTATTACTTTATGAATCCGTTAAGTTACTTTTAAGTTTGCATGGTTTAGTGTGAAATTATTCTAGTCCCCAAACACATATAATCAAGGAATTATAACGTGATTTCAAACATTAAATATCAACAAAATCGTTTAAAGGATATTGAAAGGAAAAAGGTGATGGAAGATAGAAAGTGCCTTACTTAAAAGCTCTAAGGATTTTTCAATAGTTGCTCCAAAAGCTTCAATTCAAGGCCCTTCAAGATCGTCTCCAATGCTATACCATCAGCTTCAATAATGTTGCTCCAAAAATGTCCTCAAGGTCTTCACAACAAGTTTACTAGAAGTTGCTCCAACAATATATTCAATAAGGTCTTCATTGTCAACTCGTCTCTTGTTTGGGTGCCTTAATGTGCAATGACATGTTTTCAGGACTGAATTCAATGCAAGGCATATTTGAAACTCTAACTCTGTCTTCCAGTGTCTTATTAGAAATTATTTCAGTTTTCATTTTGTGTTTTCAAGTTAGATATTGTTTTCAAGTTTTTACATTTATAATTTTATTGCAATGTGGCAGACTAATAAGAGCAGTACAGGAACAACCCCGAGACAGGATGATCGCGGAAAGAGGCCAGCGGAAGAACATGTAAAGTGCTAGCATTGCTCTATCTTCAGGTATTTTAGTTATTTACATAATTGAAATAATATTAATTTTGTTCAAATATGCAGACACCTAACCATGGTACGCCTGATGATTCCCTCTTTGAGGAAGAGCTTTCTTCATCCCTATCTCCAGTGTTCTTGTTGCGAAAAAAGGCATGAGATGCAAGGTCGGAATTTAATACATTGATAGACGTGCCTCAAACACCTGAAATAGAAGAGAGGATAAAACAACTTATGAGCCAGCTAGAAAGATATCAGGTAATAATAAAAAGTCAAAAGGATATTTTTTTTGTTCTGCATGAGATGAATTGTGATAGTTTGATTTTTAATTTTTACATTGACTAAACTAACAAAAAGTTATTTTGTATGTAGCGTTTTATGGCACTTGCTGAATCCGGTGTTGGTGGTAGTGGGACACAAGGGCAAGAGATTGCCCAACAACCCTCTCGTACACCTTTTACTCCTTTAGGTGCCAGCCAAGAAACACACCTTGCCCAAGCAGACACCCAGCCAACTGCTGAACGTGTTGGCAATGATGAGGCTGATATGGCCAACTACATTATTGCGTTTCCTGGAGCTACACATGTTAGCTCCACAGGGACCATTAATGGCACGTTGTTGGTGAACAATGAAGGTGTCCCTATAAAGCATGTACAACTCCTAGGTAAATTTTAATATTTTAACTATTTCATGTACTTTATCTAAAACATATTTATCATGATTTTTATTTTTAAATTAATGATAATATCTTTTTTTTTCTTTTTTTCTTTTTTTATGTGTAGGAAACAATGAGTTCTACAGGTATCTGGAGAGCCATGCGTTGGTAACTTTTGGCCCAACCATATGCACAGGGTGGAATTCCCAGAATTCCAACCTGAAAAAAGAACTTCTAGATTATCTAGAAGCCCTTTTTGGGGTCGGCACATTTGACAGAACAGCGGTGGCTCGGGTAGCCGACAAATATTTGAAATATACTAGGGACACCTATAGGACGCAATTGCAATTTAACCCTAGATATGAGCGTCCTCTCACAGTTCCAGATAATGAGTGGAGAGCACTCATCCATGACGAAAAAGAGAAAAGGGCAAAGAAAGAAGGAAAAATGCCAACTAGACCCGCAAGGTAAATTACAACTTTAATTCAATAGCTTTAATTTTCTTTATGTCTAAAATAAAAGTGTGCTATGTCATATCTGACTTTAATCTTTTGATGCTAGGTTGCCTGACACTTCAAAGGCAACCAAAGCTAGGATTGGAAAAAAGGGCCATCACAAGCTAGGCCAGGGCGGCTACTTGAAATTGGCCGCAAGAGTTGTAATTAGGTAGCTAAACATCTTATAATTAATTGTATCGCCTTCCAACGTTTTTGTAATCCTATCAAATATGATTAAAAATACACAATCATATGTAATGTAGGGTGATGACTTCAGAACAGAAACTACAGAGGAAGATAAAAATATCGCTTTTCATTTCGGCTATCAAGCCGTAGTTGAACGTCGCATAAGCTTGGGGCAGGTCCCAAGATCCAGAATGCTTGACAAGGTAAAACATTAACCTTTCAATATGTTTGTTTTCATCCATAAATTTAATGTCTAACAACTTTGTTTAAATCAGGGGAGCAACACTACCGACGACGCAAATAACCCAGTTTTAGAGCCAAATGTAGATGATCCTCACGTGCAACCTGATCATTGTAGTAGGGACTAGGCCGACAATGCTACTATCAGTGAGGGTCGTGACGGTAATTAATTTCCACTTATAGTTTTTTCTAATTATACCTTGATGGTTGTGCTTATAACATTTTTTTTTTAAATGACAGAGAATGTTTCCCTTGAGGATCTTACCACCAGAGAGGAAGACAGGGCAACAGTCCCAACGACGACAACTAGTGCACCAGGTAAATAATCTCATTGCAATTTTTTTTATTAATATTACCGAACTAGTTCAATGATATTTAAAAACTGACAATTAAAATTTAGTATTATCTATTTTTGTAGGCGATGCCCCGTCACTGGATGAGACCAGACATCGTGACAACGCAACTAGGTCAGCGGCGACAACTGGTGCACCAGGTAAATAATCTCATTGCAATTTTTTTTATTAATATTACCGAACTAGTTCAATGATATTTAAAACTGACAATTAAAATTTAATATTATCTGTTTTTGTAGGCGATGCCCCATCACTGGATGAGACCAGACATCGTGACAATGCAACTAGGTCAGCGGCGACAACTGGTGCACCAGGTAAATAATCTCATTGCAATATTTTTTATTAATATTACCGAACTAGTTCAATGATATTTAAAAACTGACAATTAAAATTTAATATTATCTGTTTTTGTAGGCGATGCCCCGTCACTGGATGAGACCAGACATCGTGACTACGCAACTAGGCCAGCGGCGACAACTGGTGCACCAGGTAAATAATCTCATTGCAATTTTTTTTATTAATATTACCGAACTAGTTCAATGATATTTAAAAACTGACAATTAAAATTTAATATTATCTGTTTTTGTAGGTGATGCCCCATCACTGGATGAGACCAGGCATCGTGACTACGCAACTAGGTCAGCGGCGACAACTGGTGCACCAGGTAAATAATCTCATTGCAATTTTTTTTATTAATATTACCGAACTAGTTCAATGATATTTAAAAACTGACAATTTAAATTTAATATTATCTGTTTTTGTAGGCGATGCCCCGTCACTGGATGAGCCCAGACATCGTGAATACGCAACTAGGTCAGCAGTGCGGGTTGAAAGGCACGAAACAGGAGCAGAGCACGATGATATCGATGATGTAATTAGGAGCTTTAAAAATAGGAAGAAGAAAAAGAAAATTTGACAATGTAAAATATTGTATTATTATAAGACAAACGTTACCATACTTGGAACATTTTTTTGCGTTATATAAAAAACTCATTTATCATACTATTTTTATGTCAAGCATTAATTGCAATGTTTCCTTGCGTACTTTTTGTTGAATTGTTTTATTACTAGTTATTGAATATTTTTTTTTATGCTCATGAAAGTAAAAAATGAAATATAGATTGGGTATTGGGGAATTGAGAGTGATGTGAGGGGGGGGGGAGGAGCCATAAGAGCTTCCACCTTCACGTGGTTGGCCCTGTTTAGTAGAGAATAATTTATTGGAGCGATTTAATCTTGGAGCAAACCTCCCTTGATCCAGCGTAGCAACAAAAAAGTCACTGTTGACTTAGTTGCTACTCTTTCAGATCGTGGGAGGCTTGTTCCAAGTTCATGCGACTCAATAAATTGTTCTTGAAACGAAGAGGAGCTTATTGAGGTATGTTTTGACATTTTCAACATATGTTCTAACATTATCATAAGAATGCATCTTAGAGTAAAAAATACTACATCAATTACTTGTATTTATTGTATAGATAATGATGGATTTTGATTGACTTGGCAATGCAGGTACAAATCATCTTGCATCATGAGCAATACAACTTGTCAACCAGGGTCATGTCCAGGATATTTTTGCTTGTGCGCTTGACCAGGTTCGTAATGTCACATTTTGTAAGTTCCTTTACAGTTCATAATTCAATATTAAGTTTGTTCATGATTATTATCTAGGTTTTTTGTATGTGTTTTTTCATCTATTTGATTGTAAGCAACTCTGCATGTTTCCTGTTGTTCACTATGATTTATCCCATTACCACTCCCAGGATGAATCCGAATTTATTGTTACATAGGTTACTTTATTGTTACTATGATTTCTCCATTTACGATTTCATAGGTTACATCATGTAAAGTTGTCAATCTCATGTTGGTGATGAGCTTTAGTTCTCCAGATTTGGGGCTTTTCTGATATTTTCTCCCTCATGTCATTCCTGCATCACCTCGTTGTTTGAGCATGCCAATTGTCTACCACTTGTACTAATTGGCACATGTCAATCCCTGAGTGGTGCCACATTTCACCTATTTTCAGTGAGAGTTTAGGGTTTCTCTAACATAGCTTCAGAAATCCGATTCAGTGCCTGCTTGAATATTGTCTCATAATACTCATGGTTTGGATTGATGAGCATGTTATGAATGGTTGGTTGATTCATAAGAACCACCCATATAGTCATCTTGAGATATTTCAGAAGTTTTCTCGGGTTTCCTTTTTCACCGTTTCTAGTGGGTGGGATGGTGTGGGGTGATCCATAAATACTGGTGCTTTTGTAGTAGGGAATTTGTTTTTGGAAATATAAAGGAGAATTTGATGTAGATATCCCATTGGATGCATTCATAGATGGACACGAGAGGTCAAGAATTTAAATTAAAAATATACAACCTATAGCATGGCAACCTGAAGGCTGTGAGAGACACTGGTTAAAGATTGTTTTGTGTTGGCCTTAATATAGTCGTGATTTATTTCTATTATCTTAATGCAAATATATAGTCCGGTCTCATTAAAATGAGGATTGTGGTTGTATTTCTCTTTGGTTGTTTCTCTTTTAATGCTCCAGAAGTTGCCAAAAGTTGCGATAGTTGTTTAGTTTGCCTGTTACAACTTAAAAGTGGTTTTTAGCAATGGGAGTCATGTTTTTTAAGGTTCATACTAATATGAAGATCTTGGAATTCTATATTCAGGATAAGAGAAGATGGCCTCTGCTTTGGGCAGTATGACAACAATTGCCACATCTACCTCATTGGGTAACAATGGAAAGGGGAAGAAGTTGGGTGCAATGTTTGATAATTATGGCAGACAATTGTCTTCTCTTTTAGTTTTTTCACCATTTCCTTTAATCGCTCAAGCAGAAGAGGGACTCTAAGATTACGCGATAGAGAGAAGGTAGTTAATACAAGAGCTATGGAAAAGGAGTTGTACTTCAACAAGGATGGCTCAGTGACAAAAAAATTGCAGGTCAGAGAAAAAATTATGTTTAAAGGAAGGTCACCTGCACGTGAAACTTCATTGCGGTGGATCTTTCCTTGTCCACTTATATTCGATTTTAAGGTGTTATTTTAATTTTTCATGGAGGGTTGTTTTGGCATATGGTCTGGCATTCAATTGCACACTTACTGAAAGCATTGTCAATTTGTCTTGCAGGCGGTGTGAAAAAACTTGCTGATCTTATTGGAGTCACCCTTGGGGCGAAGGGAAAAATGTTGTCTTGGAGAGCAAGCATGGTTCTCCGAAAATAGTTAATGATGGTGTGACAGTAGCTAAGGAGGTAATTTGTAGATGTGTGCTCTGGTTTTCTTTTTAACATTGTATTAGTTCCCCCTCTTAAATGTCTTAGATTTGGTAGGCATAATTTGAAACTCAAAGGTGAAAGGAAACATATTTGTTACCCAGTGGTCTACTTGGCCTATGGACTAGCCACATTAGAGTAATGCATAAAGATTTTCAAAACAATAAAAGGAAAGGGTTATGGCTGAGTCAAATTTTATTGTTATTGACAGTGTAATGAAATGTATCTCAATGCTATGGTTTTGGCCTTTTTATTGGTTGAATTAGAGGGCCCAGTTGAAAATATTGGGGCCAAGTAGGCTGGTTTTCCTTTTTGCTGATGGTTTGGTGTATCTAATTGAATTAGTTGCCTAAGGTATTTTTGGTTGCAAACTCCTTTTCATTTTCATACAGTATTGGCCTTGTGGAATACATTTGATTGTGTGGTCTTGTTAGATCTACAACATTTGTAGTTGTTTAGTCTTATGGACGAGGTGCACTTTTATTATAGAAATAGTTGATGCAATATTGTCATTTAATCCTTACTGTAGGGTAGCATGTTGAGAAGTTTCTTGTGAAACATTTGGTATTCAAAATGACACTTGATCCTATACAGCATCATGCACTTGACTTCAAAATTCATACTCAAAGTGTGCCAGACAATTCTTGAAAAATTTCAAATATTGATGTTGTTTTAAACCATTATCTTTTTCATGTATTGGATGCTGAAAATGTGAAAAAGAATTTGGTATGAAACCAACTGGTGAATAATTTCCAGCAAAAAAACCACTTCCAAGACATGATTTAGAAGTAGAACATATGTACTTATGAAGCATAGAAAGATATCCTTGATGCATTGTCAATGTTTGGCTAGGGTTATTATTGGAGAAAATAACTCCTTATTCCTAGAATAGTCATCTTCAATACAAGTAAATTCCAGAGAAGAGAGATCATCGTGTGACGCAACAAAACTGAAATTGGACCCGTAAGGAGAGCTGGTGTGTCTAAAATCACTCTGTCAGCATTTTCCCTTGGTTTACCCCGTTCTTTTCCTCCAGCCTGAGTCTTAATTGACCTCTTCTTTCTTCGGGTTTATTTATCAAATTCGTAGAATTTAATAAATAGATACTATCCACAATGGTTGGACTTTAATTTATATTCCCGACTTTATATTATCTCCAAGCCTTATAAACAATGTTTAACTTTCAACACTTTGTATTTATACTCCACGTTTCTTTTTAAATAAATAACTTGTAATGAACTTTCAGCTCTATATTTCACCACCCAGCCTTACAACAATCACACTCCAGACTTATGCTAATTATCCGCCAATCGTTTAATTAAACAATTTCATTATACTCTGGCCCCACCTATATATATCAATAACCAATCAAACACTCGTATCATACTTGGCTATCCTCCGCACACCTTAGTTAACCTCCGGGCAAGTTCAACGTGCACCACCGTCCGATGGCCCTTCTCCAAATCAACGACTCTTGGCAATTTCGCTCGGCTTCCAACGTCGGGCTTTAACGTGCGATGGCGCGGGTTAAACGATGGTTTTCCGGGGTCACTTCGCCACATGTTGCATTCCCTATGGAATTGCTTGCGAATAGGAAATACCACCTACTCCGCAAAAGCAGTGCGATATGGGCAACCTGCTTTTGTGATTCTACTCGTGGTTTTGGTACAGGGCTTGACCATGGGTGCAAGTCTGGTTCTGCTATCCTTTTGTCTGTGAACTCATGTCCAATCCTCGAGTCAGGTTCCGAAAGCACAACAATCTTGTCTCTTTATTAAGTGGGATTTTTATATTTGAACAGTGTTCACGAACCTGGTTCTCTACACAGACCTCGCCTTCGGGTGGGGTGAGTTCACAGGGTTATCCAACAATTTACGGGAATTCAAAGACAGAAGAATGGAATTATCAGTACCCAATCGCCTCACAGTTAAACAATTATTCACAATTAGCAGTTCGAGATAATTCAATGGCAACTAAGCTTGGAAATCATTTAACTGGAAACAATTGTTCACACACAGAGGTTTATTGCAAAAATCCCCTCTCTACTCTCCTCTTCCCTCTCTACTTTTATTCATCCGAGGAATTAAAATTTATATACATAACATATGGCTCTTCGGTTCCTCTGAGAGGACCGTTCTAGAAATCAAAAGATCTAATTATAATAATTCAACTAACTGAAACTGTTCGACTCCTACAACTCTAACTAGTATAAGTAATACAGTCAGCTGAGGTATTGACACCTAGCTGTTACAACTCAAATGTTTTCGAACCCTCCTAGCCACAACATGTGGACAAAACCTCCTACATTTCTGGCTAGTGCCTAATGCCCCTGCATCATCGTGTGACATAAACCTATTAAAAAAAGTGAACAGGGAATGATTATTAATTATGGCAACTAAGTTGTCAGTGATTTTGACTATTTTTCTTTAACATGTAAAAATGTTAAATTCCAAACTTACATCATCATGGTTTGGCATCATGAGCTTGACTAATTGTCCACCATGCTCATAATTTCATTGTTGTATTCATATCTATAAACAACGTTTCAAATAATAATAAAAAATTTCTATAAGAAAAATCCAGACCTCCATGCTGCTGCTCCTTGTGAGACAAAGTCAAAATTGCATTACACAATCTGACCCATAAGAATCTCCTATATCCCGGTGGTATGTATCCAAACTCTTATAATAGTGTCTTCAAGACTTATGTTGACATTGCCAATGAGATATTTAAGCAATGAAAGATGGAGCCTTCTTGATTGTTGTATATGTAACAGTCTTTTATTAATATAAAGATTGATGGTTTTGTCTTTCTGAAAATGAAATGTAAAAATAATTTATTGTGGTCAATGGAAAAGTTTTTTTTTTAAAGCTTTTCATTATGGAAGGGCGACATAGATATATGCCCTTCTAATTGAAATTCGGACCTGCCCTTCAAATTTGATCACTGTGTGGGACCTTAACAAACAATAAAACTATTCCGCCACACATTATATAAAACATATAACAAAACCTTTGTCAAAACTTCAAACGAACCCTTTAGCCGTGGGTATTTCATCACGAATTGATCATTTTACCATGTACCTTATTCTAGAGGAATATTCTTCCACTTGATTAGGTACTTCATAATGGTTATATGTCAAAGAGATACAGAATGTTTATCTATAACATTTTGTGGTTCAAGAATCAACTTTCATTCTTCATCTAATTTTGGAAGTTCTATTTACATTGGCATATTTTTTCCCAAAACCTTTTTTAGGCAAGATACATGAAAAACCTTATGAATGCAAGAAGAAGGAAAATATAACTTCTATACCACTTGTGCAATCCTATGAATAATTATTTAGGGCCATAACAGTTTTGCAGTGTGGAAAAAGTCGGCAAAAAGTCCCGACTTTAAGTCCCGACTTTTTGAAAAAATCCCGAATTTTTCCCGGAGCTGACTTTATTGGCCGAATTTTTGCCGAATTTTTCATCCCTGAAAAAGTCGCGATTTTATCCTTGAAGTCCCGAATTTTTGCCGACTTTTTCGAAAAAATCTTGAGTGAGTTAGTTTCTTTAATAATTTTTTAATTTTTTTTGAAAATCAAGATTTTTTCCAAAAATGAATATTTTTGTATTTTTTTAGTTTTGCCAACTTTTTGCCGAATTTTTCAAAAAAATCCCGACTTTATCGAGCATTTCAACTTTTGGACCCTTGCCGATTTAATCCCGACTTCGAATTTTTCCACATTGCATTTTTGAGCTAATTCTTTATTCTTCTTTTTCTTGAATGAAGATTGCTTATAATGCTATAGTCTAAAAAATACCCAATTACCCTCCTCAAATTATCTTTCACTTCAATGTTGTTCCCCTTGTTGTTTTATCATGTTTCATGTCATTTGAAGGTTTTCCATAATAATTTTCAAATTTTCTTTAGTATTTTCCATATGTGACTCTGTTTCCTATACTTTGGACTTGTCTTGCAAAAAGTATGAGATACTAGGAGTTGGATATCCATAAAGGGCCTTAAATGGGGAAATTTTAGTAGATGTGTGATAGGTAGTATGATAGTATCATATTACCATTCTTCCTCGAGGAACCCACTTCATCCATTAAGATTGCTTTTCTAAAGAGTAACATTGTAGATAACCTTAAAAACATTTGTTAACTATTTTTGTTTGACCATTTGATTGTGTTTGATATGTAGAACTCATGGCAGCTAGTGTTTCTCCACTCATATTAAATAATTATTTCCAAAGTTTCTTGTTACTATTACTTTAGGAAAACCATGAAGACTATGAATTTCTTTCACGGACACTTCTGCCACTTGGCTTGTTGTTTATGTACTTTGAGCTCTACAAAAAAAATCTACAAAATTTGTCTATATAAATGACCACAAAAATGAAATACTTACCTTTATATTTCAGTAACCCTGTAATAAAGTCTATTGATATATCTTCTAGTCTTTGAATATGTATGTGGAATGGTTGAAGTAACCCTAGAGATTTTACTATCTCTTTTTTATTTATTATGCAAACCTGACCTTCTCTTACAAAATTTTGAATATCTTTCTTCATTCCTTCCAAAAATATATTTTTTGATCCTTTGAGATGTTTTAAGGAACCCCGCGTCCTACCATCAGAGAGACATGGGACTCCCTTAATATTTGTTTATTCAAATATGCTTGCCTGCATAAAAATATTCTACATTTGCACCAAAGTATATCTCTTTTTCACTCCCAATGCTCCATAGAGTTCATCCCATCCATTATAAATTTTAGTTTTTGTTTAGTACTATTGTCATTTTTCCATTATGGCAAGCTTCTTCTAGCCACCTAGGAATAGAAATGTAATTGGATATAAATTTGAGGCCTCTTCTATTTTAGAAAGAGCATCATGTACAAAATTTTCCTTACCCTTTTTGCAGATTATCTCAAAATTAAAACTTTGCATTTTTTCTCCTCATTTTTGTTAATCTTCCAATGAAATCCATAGCTTCAAAAAATACTTTATGCTATCATGGTATATCTTGACTTTAAAGTACCTCCCATTGATATACTATCCCCATTTTTTATTGCATGTAATATTGCTTCCATTTATTTTTCATATGTAGATTTCACCAAATATTTTCTTTGAATTCCTTGCTTTTAAAAGCCAATGATATCCCTTATTGTGTTAATGTTACGTAAATTCCTCGTCCTAGTGCCTCACACTCTACTATGAATGTTTTACCAAAAGTAGGTGCAACCGATGTTGGTGTAGAAGACATGGCATCCATTAAAAGAGAGAATGCCAAAGTAGCCTCATCATTCCATATAAATGATATTTTCTTCAAGAGATATGTGAGTGGACTTGAAATGCATGTATAATTCTTAACAAATTATCAATAATATCATGTAAGTCTAAAAAATCTTCTAAGAACCTTGATTTTCTTAGGAATAGGTCATTTTGTAATAGCTTGCATCTTTTGAGGCTCCAACTTCACTCCTTCCCTTAAAACAATATGAACCAAATACTTGAATTCTTATTTCCCAAAAGCACATTTGGATATTTTTACATAAAAATGATTGTTCTCAATAATTTATATAACTTTTCCACATGTTTACTAGTGTGGTATTCCCATGATTTATTATAAATATGTGTATTATCAAAGAAAACCAACACAAATTTTATAAGATGTGATCAAACAAAATTGTCCCTAAGTCGAGCCCGCCGGACTTCAAACGGCGATAAACCATAATTCAAACCAAATTCACGTTCCAAAATAGCCTGCTGACGTCGGCCAATTTTGTGACGCGAAAACCAAATGAATTTCGCCCTAATCTTTTTCGGGTCGGAAGTTGGGCTGGCGTACGGAGGGAGAGTTGTGACGCAAATTTCTTATCAAATTCGCCCTAATCTTTTTTGGGTCCGGATTTCCATTGCGCGAGCGGCCGAAACAAAGATCTGCTCCTATCCCTCTGTGACGAAACCATCGTACATGTTGACATCATCAATCAAAACCCGCCACCCTTTTGACTTTGTAAATAAAACAAATTGCGTCTGTGTCATTTTCATTTTTCCGTGCGCTAGCCAGTCTTCCATGCAACAAAATTCAAAAACCAATTGTTAACGCTTGCTGACCGTTACCTTGCTGAAGAGAATTGAAGCCGAGTATTTCAGGGTTCTTCTGTCATAACCAGCGCCTGTTTAAACACGTTTCATTTCCCGTAAATAGGTATTTATTCCAATTCCCCGCTAAACTCTGTAAAAAATCCTGGTTTTAGTTTTAATTCTGCACTAAGGTCTGAAAAGAAGTTCAGTTTGGTCTTTTTCGTTCCCAGAACTGTAATTATATTCCCAAAACTGGTAATTGTGCCCCTTTTCCACAAAAACCCCGAAATTCCATTTCTGAATCCACAAGAACCAGAAATGGAAGTTCCTGTAGCTCTGAATGTCGTGCCCATCAATGCCCCTCACAAGGACTTGGATTATTTTCCTTTAGCTGATATGGATTTTCAAATTAAGGACTTGCGTCTCAGTGAGAATCCTCTTCGAATATTTTTCCGCTGCAGAGACAATTATTTGAATGGTTCTGACATCTTTGGACTTTGGGAATCAAATCTTCATATGTACCTTCTCCCCTCAGTCCATATTTTTCCTGAGTTAATCCATTATTGCTACGCAAATTATGATCCCAACCAACGAGCAGTTTTATCCCCAAGTCAAAATGTCCTTTTCCCAATAACTGCTCAGTCCATAAATGAAATGCTACAATTCCAACCCGGTCAAGCTCTCACTCCCCTGTCCATGGTTGAATTACTTGAGAAATCTACTAAGTTATCCCATGAAGAGTTAAACCACCTATGCCAAACCTTCATGTTACCAGAGCATCAGCCTAAAAACCCTCCCCCTTATGGTTGTACTTTCTTTACTGATGAGGGTAGACTTATTTTAAACATGATATCTTCCATAATGGGCTTCAATACTAGTGAGTATGTTGATCACTTAACCCTAGTATTGTTATCCATTTTTACCCCTGGACAGCCTCCTGCTGTCAAGTACGATTTTGCATCTTATATTGTTGACAAAATCCATGATCAGTTCATGAGATTTGAGAATGAGAGAGTATTTAAGTATTCTTCTGTCATATATCATCTCATGATTTACTTTCAGTCAGAAAATTTCCCTTTTTATGTTAAGAAACTTGATGCCAAAGGGAATCCTAGGTCAGTCATCTTTTGGTCTGCCATTACTCATAATTCCTCCGATTCTCCTTATTCCTATAATGAGTTTGTCGACCTTGTTAGCCCCCCTATGAAATTTTTGACAAGCAAATAGGGGGCTAAATCATTGTTGAGTCTTCAAGGAATGCATTTCCTCTGAAAACATAGTCTCCTTGAAGCCTCCATGTGCCTCTTATCCTTTGATCAAATCCCCTCTGCTGATTCCCCTTTTAAAGCCTCTCTGTTATGTGAAGGAATGCCCAAAGGCCCCTTTTTCCCTCTCGTTTCCCCCACTTAGCTTCTATTTTATCCCCCTGTCTTCCACTCCTATTTCCCTTCTTACCCTTCAATTTCCCCCAAAATCCCCTTTAATTTCTTCCCCCTGCCCTTTGTTGGCCACTTTTCCCCCTTATCCCCTTATCGTTTCCCTTCAAACCCCTTAAAACCCATTTAAATGGGAAAAAAACCCATTTCCGACCTTATTATAGGGCTTAGCCCCTTTTTCCGCCAGTCCCTTAACCACTTCCCACACATGCCCGTGCGCTGGGACCAAGCGCTTAAGTCCCAAGCAATAATCGCAATCGGAACTATCGGCGGGAGGCAACATCCTTTGTAAAAACAAAAACCCCCGATGCGATTGTTTTAACACATAAGTCCCGCAATGAGTTTTGGGCCGTTGATCTATCGCAAGATCTGACGGCGGAGCGCTAATCGCAGCCCCCCGCCCGATCGCAATCGCAACATTCACATCGTGCCCTCCGATCAATCGCAGCCCATACCTCCGATCCTCCGATCCTACTCTCCCTCCGATCTAATCTTGACCGTTGATCTATCCCGCAGATCCAACGGCCCTGTGCCAATCGCAAGTCCCCTTCCGATCGCAATCGCAAAACTCAATCGGATGGCTTCTCTCCCGAACTCCGATTGCGATGCTCCGATTTAATCCTGGCCGTCCATCCTCCCACTGATCCGACGATCATCGCAGCTCCCGATCCCCCGATCGCACTGTCCCTCTGATTTAACGTGAGCCGTTGATCTGGCCCTCAGATCATACGGTCAGCGCTCAATCGCAAACCCCTCTCCGATCGCAATCGCAAACCGCTTCCCTCCGTCCTCCGATTGCATCTTCGCCGTCCGTCTCCTCCCGGATCTGACGGCTCAGGTTTAATCGCCCTCCGCCTCCGCTAGGTCCCACTTCATACATCCATTTCATTGCATTTCATTGCATTTCCATACGTATCCACCAAAGTCTAAAGTTTCATATGTTTCATTAAAATTTCATGTTCCATATGTATTCCGCCATGTCCATAAGTCATCCCACGGATCAATCTCCACCGTTGATCTTCCTCTCCAGGCCAGGATCTAACGGTTTGTGCTGCATATTTCTACCAAACCCTATTGTCCGCGCATTCCACCACTCCACTGCATTTTCATCGTTCGTTTACATAATAGCGTTGTTTCCGCCACCGCCGCACCACCATTTCGTTCACCCTGCGTCCATTGCTCCGTCCACTGTTTTCTTCACAAGATTGCTGTGTTGCAGAGTTTCTAGAGGATGAGACTACCGCTGTTCAATGTACTACCTCAATGGCAAGCGGCGCAGTCAGGATCAAATATAAAGAGCCAGTACCATCAGGAAAGTCAAGGAATGGGGCTGTCAGGACTTACATTAAAGGAAAGCAGAGTTCAAATGCCAAAAGTCCTGTCGGCGCCATTTAAAGATCGAGCTAACTCAACGGAGGCAGTAATGAAGCAGCAAGGATTTTCAGTACAGAACAGAGGGATTAGTGCACATCAACGAAAATCTTGAGCTCTGAACCAAAGGTTTAAAGAGGCAAAGCATCATTTTGAAGACCCCGAGGATCGATCTGGAGATCCTGAACATCAAAAAGGGGTAAAATCAAGGTTTACTTATCAGAAGAATGTTTTCCCATAAAGGACAGGTCTCCCATACAATCTTTATTATGCGTCATGTCCCTGAAGGAGTTATCCGCCCCAGCTATAGTTCAAAACAATCTAACATCTATGAGGCAGACCTCTCAGCAGTTTCTTTCATTTTGTTCAAATCACCTGGAGTACTACAACCAAAAGGTCAAATCATATCCGGAGTAGATCTTTCTTTCACAAGGAAGGTGAAAAAGATTAAATATACAGCGCACCAAGCAGAATGGGCCTCGGCCCTGCATTCATTGTTGTGTTTAAATGTAACATTTAAATTTCACCTACCTCCTCAGTCGGTCTTCTGTGTCTCTTCTGCTATAAAGCACAGAAGGATATCATTGTAATGGGTCGTTGATGCATTATCAGTGAATTGCAAGCATTTTTGTCCCGAGCCAAGTTCTCTGTGTAATGATTGTATGATAGGCTGAGAAATATGATGTGTTCAGGCTGAATGTAAAAGCTTTGGGCAGAGATGTACCTGATTGGTATTGTGTTTAACATGATAAGCAGTTTTCATTGGATCCTGATCTACAGCAGTTGGTGATGTTTTTCTCCTCTCTGCGTTTACTTCCATTTCATTTCATGTTCTTCTGACTGGCATCTGAACGCATGACATAAGATTTACCCTTGTTAGGTACCTTATGTCCTAGCTCTCTCAGTCTTTAATGTTTTCTGCTCATATGTGTATCTGGATATTGTTTTTAATTGACTAAACCAGTGTAGTGGATGATTATTGCCTGCTCTCTGATGTGCAAGTTAATAGGATCAATGTTCAGATGTTTTTGTTAAGATTTAATTGAAAGAGGTTAGGAACATTGGGAGGTGTAAAGCCTGTCGCTGCTTCTTCATAACCTACCCCTTCCATATAAACCTTTTCAGGATCCCTTTTGTTGCCTATGGTTTTGTCCAAGTAGGCCTAGAGTTAAATGACCTCTGGCCTGATCTATAGACGGAATCAGATGGTTCTCCATCCTTCATTCTCATTCCTTAATGTTCCATCCCACCAATCAGTCCTTGAGATCCAAATGCTCTAGATGACTAGCCCAACTGAAGCTTACACATTGAACATAAGTAAATCCTTTCTTGACTCCATTGCCCAATGGCCTTGATGTTCCCTGAGTTATGTTTCCTTGCCTAGCTTCCTTCTTTACCTGTCCTTGTCTTATGGTGAAACCGTCCTTCCTGATTCTCAACAACCAAACTCAAACAATAAAAAAAACAACCTTGAGCCTATAACTAGCCTAAAAACACAATTGAGAACTTCAAAGACATATATCCTTTGATAATCATAGAGAGATCCCTCTCTGGACCTAGGAGGGCTAGATCCTAAGGTGTGAAAGTGGTTCTATGTTGTCTCATCTTTTGGTACTGCCAACCTTGCCAAAACATGGGAACCCCAACATAATGGTGACTCCGTTGGGGAAATCTGAGTGCTTTTCATTTCAAACCTCCTCAGAAGCTTAGAGCTCTAGTTAGGTTGGCAGTAAAATACTTATCCTTCCTATTCCACTTGCCTCTGGTGTGTTTTACCCCTTATTCTTAGACAAAGCCTGGTAAGGGCCAGGTAGCCTCCGGATCTCATCCTCTTTAGGAGGTGACACATCTGGTAAATGCCCTCCCAGTCCATCTCTGGTTAGATTTTGCTGTGTTTTGTGGGATATTCCTGAAAGGGAATATTGCCTCATCACTGTGGTGGACAGAGTACCCCCTAGAAACATCCTAAACCTTCCACCTGGCGACTCCATTGTTCCCAAACGAAAAGACTCCACTGGTGATCAGTAGGCCTGCTGATTACCTTGGTTTCACATAAGACTCCACTGGGAGACCAGATTCAAAGCATAATGAAGGCTCCACTAGGAGACCAACCCTAAGACAACATCAACCACAGCAGAAATAACTAGTAGGGTTAAGCTGCTTGGCTAAAAATAACACTCTGGCTCACAAAATCATTCATACAAGAGCTTTCCCTGATCCAAGCCCACCCGAAATAGTTGATAATCCTGAGAAAATCCTCAAGAGAACACCTATAAGTAGGAGATCAACTATTTCCAGCAACATTCATAGAGCCAATTCCGCACCAGAAGATCTTGCAGCTCTATTAGACCCTTTCTTCGACCTAGACCTTCAAAACAGATTACCTAGAACTAGGTCATTCATTGTTTTAGACCAGCCGGACCCTAGGGACAGTGAAACCCCTCCTTCCACACTACCTGATCTCCACTTTCTCCAAAACTTGGGGTTTTCTCACCCGAGATCTGCTCAACAGACTTCTGCTGGTCCAAACATCCCTGTCATCCAAATACCAGTTGCTCAAGCCAACCTTATACCCCACCAGAACATCATCATGGCAGCCTGGTATGCACCTCTAGTCCTACCTCAGCCTCTACTGCCCTTACCAAATGATTATCAATCAAAGATCCCACACTTCCCTGCTAAAGAGCCTACAACAGCACAGCAGCACGTTGATAAAATGGAAGACTCTTTTGACTATATGGAAATTGATGATGAAACAATCAAAATGAGAATTTTTGCGCAGAGTCTGGGGGGAGAGGTTAAAAAGTGGTTTAAAAACCTACCTGCTGGTAGTATCCAAGATATCCCTGCTTTATACCAGACTTTCATCAACAAATGGGAAACTAGAGCAAACCCTCGCCAGCTCCTAGCAGAATAGATGTCCCTTAAGAGGAACGTAGGAGAGAGTGTTCATGATTATACCACTAGATTCAACAGTATTTATAATGCTCTCCCTCCACACATGAAACCTCCACAAGGTATGGCCCTAGCAAAATATCCTGATGGATTTGATGCTGACATGGCTTATGAGCTTAGAGATAAAGAGTACACCACTTTGGAAGACATGCAGAAAGGGGCAGTAAACATAGAGGCAAATTTGATTGAGAAAAGGGCCAAACTGAGAGCTGAGAAGAGAGTAACATACAAGGATGACACTATAGCCTCCACTTCAGATCCAAATATTGACAGATTGTCTAAGAATGTGGATAAGCTATACCAAATGATGGAAAAAATGGTTGTCACTCCGAACAGGAACCAAAATCAAAACTTTAGAAGAAACAAAAACACTCCCAACAGACAGAAAGAGTCAGATCAACAAATCATTCCCCCGTTTCAAAACTTCCTAGATGAGGATGAGGGAGTCATTGAGGAGTCTGAAGGGAATACTATTAACATGTTTGAAACAGAGGACTCAATTCTGAACTGTGATTCAGAGGAAGATCAACCCTCATCTTCATATTGGGATGAGGAAAGATTAGAAACTGAAGAGTATAGACTTGGGTTCCAAAATGCCATGTTACAGGTCAGAGAACAATATGAGCTCAGGAGCAAAAAGAACCAAGACACTTCCAAACCCAAAACTCCCGAGGTTACCATCAAGAAAAGGCCTGAAAAATCTTCTAGAGTAACTGCTGTGAACAACAATTCAACAGCCAAGAGTTCTGAGAGTAACAAAGAAAAAGACAACCAAAGCATGGAAAAACAGGGTCAACAAACCAGTAGCACTAGCACCTCAGTTAGTGCTCCTAATAAAACTGTTTCTACACATGTACATAATGAGAAAACACAAACTGATTCAGCCACTAAAACAGTGGCAAATAAAACAGAGTTGAACACTTCCAAGAGTCAATCCGCTTTCAGTTTAGAAAGTGAGATTGCAAAAATTAAAATCTCTGTACCATTATCTGAGCTGGCCTCTCAGGATGTATATAAAGGCCAAATTTTGAAAGCATTGAATTTAGGGAAAAACACTGATTCTGTAAACTTGAATGATGATAAACCTGCCCTCTTGTTTGGTCCAAAAATTGAGGGGAAGTTTTAGGAAGGGGTAGTTCCACCTTTTTATATCAGTCTTAACATTCATGACAAGATCCTTCATAATGCCATGCATGACTCCGGCGCATCACACAATCTAATGCCTAAGGTAGTGATGGAAAGGCTAGGCCTAGAAGTCACCAGACCCTATAAAGACTTGTATTCTTTTGACTCGAGTAGAGTAAAATGTCTTGGCCTGATCAAAGACTTGTGTGTGAGTTTGACTCAAATTCCTGCAGAATGTATGGTCATGGATGTAGTGGTGGCAGACGTGCCACCCAAGTATGGCATGTTATTATCTAGATCATGGGGAGCCAAGCTGCAAGGCACCATGCAGATGGATGGCTCATATGCCACTATCCCTATATTTGGCCAATTAAGAAGATTGTATAGAGAATCCCAAATGAAATTCCTAGTCAGTAGCCCCGAGAAACCTGAAAATTCACCATTATATTCTGTGCATACCGACCTTGACTCCTTCATCTTTTGTAATGATGAATCCTTAGAAGAGCCAGAGTCCCAGAATAGGCATACAAATGAGAACATCGAGCCTATGGACCTCCACATAATGGCCACTCTGGAAGAATATGATCAGGAAGACCATGGGCAGCACACTGAAAATGAAGAGGAAATCAGCAATGAAGCCTGTAGGATCTGTGGTGGACCTCTCACTCCAAGTGAAACAGAAACAGAACAAGAACAACAAGCTAACCACCTCCCTGACATCCATGGCCTCTATGAACAACAAGATAGTTTACAACCTAGTACAGACCTCCCAACTCAACCTAATGGTGAACCCAGCTGTAAGGGAGAAAGCGAAGTGGAAGTAAACAAAGAACCCCTGTGGGAAATGAACTTTGATGGGTCCTGTACTAGACAAAGCGCTGGAGCGGGAGTGTGGCTGCGTAACACCGAAAATGACCACGCAGAGAGCCACGCTGTCAATCTGCATTTCAAATGCACGAATAACATTGCAGAATATGAGGCTCTAATCTTGGGTTTAAATCTGTTGAAAAAATTAGGAGCCCGTAGGATAGTCGTGAGAGGAGACTCTGAGTTAGTGATCAAACAGATGAATGGTGAGTATTCGGCAAAACACCCCAGGCTTAGGGCATATAGGAATGATACTCTAGATTTGCTGAAAAGGTTTGTTGAGTATGATTTAGTATCCATTCCTAGGGGTCAAAACGCTATTGAAAATGGACTAGCCTACCTAGCTAGCTCTTATCCTAAGGCCCCAGTTGACCAAAAAATCATCATTCAGACTAAATTCAGGCCTGCAGTGCCAGACAATGAAAAATACTGGCAGGTCTTTGAAGGAGACAAACAGATTGAAGATTTCCTGATGGGCATAAATGAGTTTGAATTTTCTGATTCAGACTCAAAATCTGATGACAGTTGCCCAAGTGAGGATTCCCCAGATGAACTAGAAACACCTTGTAGTATAGAAATAAATTCTTTTTCTGAAGAAACTGGAGATTCAGCCATAAAACGTGAAAACGCGGATAGAGAAGAAATGGAGGTGCTGCAAGCCAAAGACAAGAACATACCAAGAGGCTTAGCACCCTTAGAGGACCTCTTTGATTTTGATGATGTTGCAAAGAAGCCCACAATAGAACATGCAGAATCAGATGTAGAAGAATGCAACATAGGCATTGAAGACAAACCCAAAATGATAAAACTGGCTAAGTCTATACCTGCAGACATGAAGAAAAGATACATTGACTTGTTTAAGGAATTCATTGATGTGTTTGCATGGAGCTACGAAGACTTAAAGGCCTATGACACCAACATCATACAACACAAGATACCACTGAAGGAAAATCAGAAACCTTTCAAACAAAAACTACTTAGGATTAATCCAAAACAATTGCCTGCAGTAGAGAAGGAGATTAAAAAAATGTATGAGGCAGGCATAATTGTCCCTGTAAGGTTTTCTGGTTGGGTGTCAAACTTAGTGGCTGTAAGGAAGAAGACAGGTGAGATCAGACTATGCATAGATTTCAGAAACCTGAATAGAGCCTCCCTGAAAGACAACTACCCCTTGCCTAGAATGGAACATATCTTACAGAAGGTAGTGGGCTCTAAAAGAATCTCCCTGCTTGATGGTTTTTCAGGTTACAACCAAGTTCTGGTACTCCCAGAAGATCAACTCAAAACAGCTTTCACCACTCCATGGGGCACCTTCATGTATGTGAAAATGCCTTTTGGATTGATGAATGCTGGAGCTACCTTCCAGAGAGCAATGGATATTGCTTTCTCAGACGAGATTGGACACTTCATAGTTATCTACTTATATGACTTAACTGTCTTTTCTAAAACAGAAGAAGAACACTTAAAACATCTGAGGAAAGTTTTTGAAAAATGTAGAAGGTATGGTCTGTCCGTAAATCCTAAGAAGACTGTTTTCGGGCTGCAAGAAGGTAAGCTTCTGGGCCACATTATAACTGAGAAAAAGA
Organism: Pinus albicaulis; assembly: GCA_034641835.2. NCBI lineage: Eukaryota > Viridiplantae > Streptophyta > Pinopsida > Pinales > Pinaceae > Pinus > Pinus albicaulis. The sequence continues at coordinate 1,419,724,754 of CM076581.1, read as the reverse complement.
TTAGGATAGACCCCCAGAGAGTTGAGGGAATACTTGAAATTACACATCCAAGAAACATCAAGGAGCTACAGTCCTTCATTGGGAAGATCAATTTCCTTAGAAGATTTATCCCCAACCTTGCTGAGCATCTTAGGAAAATGACTGAAATGCTAAAGAAAGATGCAGGAATTAAGTGGACTGTCGAAGCCAAGAAATATTTTGAGTCAGTAAAGCTTGCACTCACCCAGGCCCCTGTCCTTATCAGCCCTGACTTTTCAAAATATTTTCTGATCTTTTCATTTTCTTCCCCACACACAATAGCTGCAGTTTTGCTGCAGAAAAATTCGAAAGGTAATGAACAGCCTATAGCCTTCTTCAGTAAAGCCTTAAGAGATGCACCCTTAAAGTACAACATCATGGAAAAGCAGGCCTATGCCCTGATTAAGGCCTTAAAAGACTTTAGGGTGTACATTCTGCATTCTCACACCATTGCCTATGTGCCAAATATAGTGGTCAAAGATATCTTGTCCCAAGACCCAGATGGGAAAAGGGGAAAATGGATTGCTACGATTTTAGAATATGACATTGAAATCAAACCCACCAAGCTGATCAAAGGTGAAGGCCTGGCCCAATTGATGGCTGAATCTAATCTACAGGCCCTTGATATTAACATGATGAATGCCCTGGATGAGCAGGAAGGATTGCCCCATCCAACTGTTGAAGAGCAGTTTCAAAACTCTCCTTGGTACACTGATATCCTTTATGTGCTCACACACCTCAATGCCCCTCCAGAACTGTCCAAAACAAAGGCCAGATTCATAAAACTCAAAGCTAGAAATTACTGCATTATGAATGAGGGTCTGTATTGGAAAAATCCAAATGGTCTTTTGCTGAAATGTTTGCCTGAAACTGAAGCTGAAAGAATCAAACAAGAATTCCATGTTGGGGAGTGTGGAGGCCACCTGAGTTGGAAGGCCACTGCAAATAAGATACTCAGGGCTGGGTACTATTGGCCTACACTCTTTAGTGATGTTCATAAAATGGTCCTTACCTGCCACAAATGCCAAATTTTTTAGGGCAAAAGAAAGCTCCTTCCCCTCCCTCTGCAACCTATCACCATAGAAGGTCCCTTCATGCAATGGGGCTTAGACTTCATTGGAGAAATCCACCCCTCTTCTTTTGGGCAACACAAATGGATCCTGACTGCTACTGATTACTTCACTAAGTGGATTGAAGCCATACCCACTAGGAATGCCACTGATTTTGTCATCATTAGGTTCCTAGAAGACTTCATCTTATCTCGGTTTGGCTGCCCAAGGAAAATAATCACTGACAATGCTGCTGCTTTCGGATCCAAAAGAATGATTGATTTTTGTCACAGGTACGAAATTGCACTTGGACATTCAACTACCTATTACCCCCAGGGTAATGGCCTAGTTGAATCATCAAATAAAAGCCTGGTCACAATCATTAAGAAGCTGTTGGAAGAAAACAAAAGGTCGTGGCATAAAAAGTTGATACAAGCCTTGTGGGCAGACAGGCTCACTACAAAGAAATCTATTGGCATGTCACCCTTCCAGCTGGTTTATGGGACAGAAGCAGTTTTTCCTACTAGCCTTGGGATACCAGTGGTAAAGCTTATCCAAGAAATCCAATCAGAAGAGGACAGCATGATAAGGAGAATTAATGAAACAATCCATCTTCAACAAACAAGGGAGCAGGTTTATAACAAAGTTGTCAAAGTGCAGGAAAGCATGAAGAGGCAGTTCGACAAAAGAACCAAAGCAGCAAATTTCAAAGTTGGGGACAAGGTCCTGAAGTGGGATTCAAGAAGAGAGGATAAAGGCAAACATGGCAAATTCGACAGCTTGTGGCAAGGTCCCTTCATCATTCAAGCCACTGTGGGTCCTAATGCATTTTTCTTGCAAGAACTTGATGGTTCCGAGTTGTTTGGGGGTCCTGTCAATGGCAGGATGCTCAAACACTATTTCTGCTAATTCTCCATTTCCAGTTTCATTTCCATTGTATATACCGTTGCAAATTTTCATTTTCAGCAAAAAAGAGAAGAAATTGTCCCAAAAAATAGAATGAAAAGAGAGGTTCAGACATGCTCAAAACATGAACCTCTGAGGCAAAAGGATTGGCTCTAATAAACTCAAAATCTGAGCCAAAGGGAAGAAGAATAGCTGGTCCTAACAAGCTCAAAATTTGGATCAGCAGTGAAAGAAGATCCAGCTCTAATATGCCCAAAATCAGAGCTGGAGCAAAGGAAAGAAGTGACTCAAATATGCTCAAAACCTGAGTCACAAGAAAGAAAGAAGGATGTTTCACAATTGCAGAGTTCCATGCCTTCTCAGTTTTGTTTTCTTCAAGTTTCTGCCCAGCAAGTCAGACAGTCTAATCCTGGCTTGGCTGTGTTTAAATTTTCTGTCTTAGAATGTAGGTGAAGAAACCTGTTGGACAGTTTAATCCCAACAGGTAGTAGATTAGGTAGAGAAATAGATGAGGCCAACAGTCTAATCTGGCCTCATGGAGCAATAAGGGTAGAATTAGAATAGGTTTGTTTTTGTTTTGCAAAATAAAATGTAAAGGGTCTGCTAGTTTGAATGCACCCAAGGGAAAATTGTTAGAGCTCTAGTTTGGGTAGGTAGATTGGTTGGGAAAATGTTTCTGCTGAATTGTGTATCCAATGTATTGTGGCAGCTAATCTAAAGAAAGAAGAAAGATGGCTTATAGCAGCAGGCATCTGGCCTACACCAAGAGATCATTTTCTGAATTCTTGACTCCTTCAAGAAGAAGCCATCCCCATGTGGAGCCACTGTTAGCCCCCCTATGAAATTTTTGACAAGCAAATAGGGGGCTAAATCATTGTTGAGTCTTCAAGGAATGCATTTCCTCTGAAAAAATAGTCTCCTTGAAGCCTCCATGTGCCTCTTATCCTTTGATCAAATCCCCTCTGCTGATTCCCCTTTTAAAGCCTCTCTGTTATGTGAAGAAATGCCCAAAGGCCCCTTTTTCCCTCTCATTTCCCCCACTTAGCTTCTATTTTATCCCCCTGTCTTCCCCTTCTATTTCCCTTCTTACCCTTCAAATTCCCCCAAAATCCCCTTTAATTTCTTCCCCCTGCCCTTTGTTGGCCACTTTTCCCCCTTATCCCCTTATCGTTTCCCTTCAAACCCCTTAAAATCCATTTAAATGGGCAAAAAACCCATTTCCGACCTTATTATAGGGCTTAGCCCCTTTTCCGCCAGCCCCTTAACCACTTCCCACACATGCCCGTGTGCTGGGACCAAGCGCTTAAGTCCCAAGCACTAATCGCAATCGGAACTATCGGCGGGAGGCAAAATCCTTTGTAAAAGCAAAAACCCCCGATGTGATTGTTTTAACACATAAGTCCCGCGATGAGTTTTGGGCCGTCGATCTATCGCAAGATCTGATGGCAGAGCGCTAATCGCAGCCCCCCGCCCGATCGCAATCGCAACATTCACATCGTGCCCTCCGATCAATCGCAGCCCATACCTCCGATCCTCCGATCCTACTCTCCCTCTGATCTAATCTTGACTGTTGATCTATCCCGTAGATCCAACGGCCCTGTGCCAATCGCAAGTCCCCTTCCGATCGCAATCGCAAACCGTCTCATCCGACTCCCGATTGCGAT